>CM055860.1:14559091-15104091 GCA_029490765.1 Euthynnus affinis | reverse complement strand
AGGTCACTGTGACCTAATAAAATACGTTTTTGGCCTTAACTCAAAAATACATATGTTAATTATGACAAAGTTTTACAAATAGGATAAAATGATCAAGTGATGATATTTTATATCCAAAAGGTCAAGGGTCAACTTCACTGTGACATCATAATGTTTTGCAAAAACACTTTTCTGGCCATTATTCAACGCCATGACTCAGGAACAGAAGGGAGATTGTGACCATATTTCACATTTGGTCAGATACTGAATTGGTGACACTAATCTTGGGTTCCCACCTTGAAACTGTGGTGATTGTTTAGATCTTGAAGTGTGCGAAGCATCCGTTTTTAGAATTTGTAGCTTCAACTTTGTGTTCTATCAGAATCAACTTTATTGGCCAAACATGTGAACACATACAAGGAAAATACACTTGATACCTTTTATCAAATTTCCTCAAGGTCTTCACTATTATTATCAATATTACGAGTCTAGACAGACATGGATGTAAAATGCAACTTGACTGGTTGACCAGATGTTCACCCACAATTCTATGCTAAAAATTCAGTAAAGGAAAATTTCAGCATCAGCAAAGAGAAAAGCGCACAAAAATACTGCTTTGACCATGACCTCGATTGCATGAGTACTTTTCAATTCAGTGTTAAAAATCACTTATTTTTGTGCAGGATACAAACACTATACATACATCATGTCACCCACTGCAATATAATACTGCTAACCCTAACCCTTTTAAACACATTGCAACCTTGAGCTGCTGCACAGAACATTACATCACATACAAAAAATTGGATTATATAAGTTCTACTCTAAACAAAAGACATATTGAAAATTCATCATTTTGATTAAAATGACTGCAAAGTTCCTAAATATTGACTCACGACTCAAACAGAATAATTCTCTGCCCCCATTTTTTATTACCCTCTACTATAAATTACGGTTTCTTCTTGGCCTGCTACACGAGATGCGTGGCTTGGCTGCACTGAGCACCACTTAAGGGCTGCAGCCCAGAAAAGACATTTCAGATAACTTGAGCTCAGTGGGTGCAAGCTCCTGTTGAGCACCTAGCAACCCTGGTTTATTGTCCCAACAACTGGTGCTAATGTCACACCTCAATGTGTAACTTAGCCTTGACATCTCACACACTGGCTTGTTGCCCTGTGGTGGTTTTAGAACACCACTGAGCCTAGTTAACGTGTGCTGGCGAATGACACAAGGTGACTTAGTGCTTGCCCCACCGTAAATGGCACTACTTCACATCAGATAGATTGTAGTGCTGAGTGTGTTCTGTATGAGTGTGTGCATCTGCTCCTGCCTTACCTGTAACAGGCTCTCTCTCTCTCTCTCTCGCTCTCTCTCTCTCTCTCTCTCTCTCTCTCTCTCTCTCTCTCTCTCTCTCTCAATCTGGTTAATTGGTTAAATGGGATACATGACATCAGCCTGAGGGAGAAAGCAGCAACAAAAATAAGGTGCAGCACTGTATTCATGTCTACAGCAATGAGTGCTTTGGTGAAGTCGATTATGTGACAATGTGGAGTTGAGTACTGCTTCCTCAAGCACACAAAAGGTGCATCTTTTGTGAGCCACAAATGGTGTATAATTATACTTTAAACATCTGCTTAGTGGCAAGGATTCAACTTAACATACTGACTGCACCTGTGTAAACACATCCACCTAACAGACCTGTGTCCCTCTCTATTGTCTGCATCTGTTTTGGAGTATATCTGACCCTTTACTGACCTGATGTATAGTTTCCTTTCTTCTAGAATGTATTTCCAAAGGACATTTTCAACTCCAAAATACAACAGCCACGATTTGACTGAATATGTATTTACCTGAATATATGAATTTGTCAACTAACTTTGATGATGCAGTATTCTTTATTCGGATCCCCATTACTCAATTGATGTATTCTTTTGTTGTTGTTGTTTGTTTTTACTTCCCCTGCTTTGGGTATTTCTTTTTAAAAAATAAGATATTTGCATGAATTCTGCTTTTGCATGTCTTCAAATTGGCAGACTCTCTTTTTTGCTACAGTACTGAGCCTGAATTTTAGTCTATCCTCAAAGTAAAACAACAGTATAGGTCAAAAATTTGGCCATCTAAATTACCTTTAGTCACGTTTGAGTGACAGACACCATCTAGTGGCCATAGTAATTATGACCCGGAGAAGTGGCGCAGTTCAGATGACGTCGGAGGAGGCAGGTTGGGTGAACAGCTAGATGGATAAATGGCAAAAAGTGCACTTAGCTGCAGGAGACTCATTTTTTTCTTCCCATTTCCAACCACTAACCAAGTGGTTTTTGTGCCTAAACCTAACCAGATCTTAACCACGGCATTGTCACACCATAAAACATCATTATTTTTACATCATTGCTACAGTGATATAGTTAGAAAACACTCCTATGAGTTGATCTGGAGTGCATGATACAATCAACCTATGTAGTTGTTTAATTATCAGGATGTGTTGCTTAATTTCAATATCAACTCTGAGCAAATTTTAATTAGGAGTGACAAAATGTTCCCTTTTCCCTAGTAAGGACAGTAAGCAGTAAGCAATAGATAACTGTGGACCTGGCAAAGACTGTAAATGTACACATGCATTACACATCATCACACACACCCAAATACACATACACACAAGGGCACCCACACATAAAAAAGCACAGCCTTTATCTAGTAGATAAAAACAGCTCTATTTGGGCATTGGCTCAGAGCACGAGGAGATAACACTGGAAATTAGAGCGTATAAAAGCTTCCCCGCTGGGAGCACCGTCAATGGGTTTACTGGCAAATTTTACACAGTGTGTTGGTACTCATGTGTGTCCATGTGTGATTATACTGTACGCATGTGTTGTGCCTACAGTATGCAGTCGTGTGTGCTTGAACAGGTGCACATGTGATCTGTGAGCGTGTGTGGTTTGTGTCTAAGTGGGAGAGTGGAAGCATCTGGAGAATTATTCTGAAGCCCCTCTCCTCTCCCGCGTCTTTCTCTCTCTCTTCTTTCCTCGTCTCCATTTCTCTCACTCCTGGTCTCTCTCTGTCATTCTTTCTCATGGTTTGATTTGAAGCAGAACTCAATTCCTCAATTCCACACCCTGAGTGCTGTTGATAAGGGCCCCGCTTGCTGCAGTCGGACCCCAGAGAGGGACACAGTGTGCCCGTAGAATGGCAGAAAATCGAATTCCTCAAGACAATGAGGTCCATTTGTAGAGTTAAGCCGGATGAAAGGCCCATATTTAGCCAGCTACTGTTTCAGCCAGCATCTCCCTGTTTCCCATTGTTGGCCAGAGCAAAATAAAAGCTTATTTAAGAGAAAGAAAAGTTGTGAAAAAGTGTTTTGGCCCCATTAATTAGCAGAGAAACCAGCTGGACTGCTGATGTTCTATGCTTTTAGCTCTTATTTTCACATATTTATGCAGTTTGTTCTATGGATGATTGACACATACAGTATTTTTTGTGTTTTTTCTCCATTATGTATTGACAGAACATAACAAAAAACTAATTATGTAACATGGCGCATAAAATCAGGATTACTGTTTTTATGCAGCTGAATACATTGGCTAAATGGAACATAAATTGTTAAAAATTAATGAGAAAAGATGAATTCTTTTCAAACTGATAATGGTGGAATATATTTTAACTGTGTGGATGTCAGTCAATGCTGAATCATTTATTTTACATTTTTTCCAGCAACAATTTAGCTTATAATATATTAGAATCTAAGATTATATTCAACATTAACAAGTTTGAATGTCTTCGTTTTACTACTTCTGAAAAGCGACTTCCTAAAATCCTACAGTAATTCTGCAAAGTACTGTGTACTGTGAATACAATAATAGTATAATGTTGCTAATTGATAACATGAGCAGCTTAATGCAGGATAATAAGCATAAATGGGATGTTACATTCAGGCATTGGCCCATGTGTGTTCACTGAAGCAGGAACCCATGAATTCCTCATTAACTGCATGTCCCATTGATTCCTCCAATAGTGCAGTAAATGGAACAGACCTCAGTCAATGATCTGCCTCCAAACAATCTCTTTGACTGAGAAGTGACATCAACCAAAATAACACAATGCCATCTCTTGATTTCACTTCTGTTTCACAGAGGCGTTTTTCCTTGGAGCTACAGTACATAGGTCTGAAATTTTGCAGGAAAATCCCTTCTAGAGCCCCTAAACTTTCAGCAGGTACCCCTTTCCCACTCCATTTTTCTGTCCAACAAAAACTGTTGTACTTGTTCTTCTGCCCCCTCTTGTGAGAGTCCACTGTGATACACTGTGGCAGAGTGTTCTTCCAGAGCTGTAGTGGTATTGTGCAGCAGATGAGAAACCTCTTAAAAGGTGTCGCTGCCACCACTGCCAGCATTGTTGTTCTCCACTCCAGAAGACATGAATGCCGTGTCCCTCTATTTTCCCTGAGGTGCTGCTGTTTATCTCTCCCAAACTGCCATGTGGTGAGATGGGACCTCCTGATGGTCATGAAATACAGCCATAGAGGCTGCTGGAATCAAGCTGCTGCATTCTGGCCTTACAGAAGGCTGACTGTTTGTCCTATGAAAAGACTCTACAGACCAACAACATCTGTCTGTTGTCTTCAGTCTGTGTCTGTGTTGCCCTTAAGATCAAAGGTCCCATCTCTGGCAACCATGACTTTACCGTCAATGCAGAGGAAAAGACAACTGATGCAATGTGTTCACCCCAAACAAAAAATCTCAGACAAAGTTTAAGATTAATTTAAGATAAAATCTAAGATGAAGGGGGAGTTTTACTAATCTTGTAGCAGATATATGTCAGGAGCACATTAGTTTTACCTATCCTGCTTGCGTTGTAAGCAAAATTTCGGTCAGCCAACTCATGTAATAGATTATTATGCAAATGTGGAATATATATAGCATTAATGTTTGGTGCCTGACATTTTTTCAGGATTCCAGGATGGGAGTCAATTTCCCTGTTTCACAATAATTTCACATCATGTGACTGGGATGCAACCGCAAAAATAGTCAATGGGTCAGTTTTATATATAGATATACATGACGTGTGTGGATTGACAATGCATGGTGCAGCCACCAAAATTCAAATGCCAACAAGAAACAAATGGAGTCGGAGTCAGATTGTGTTGCAATACACACTACATCACAATTACAGTCCATTACATTCTTGGTTGGAAGATGTTGAACTGGGTCCTGGCCACAAGGGAGATTGTGGGTGTCAAAACTCATGACAACATCAGACAACAGACATCAGACATCAGACAACATCAGAAAGACTGTGGAGTCTGTCCTTTGGGTTTGGGATGCAAAGACCTTTGTCACACACTTCAAAAGAGCGGGGTAAAATATTTTACAAGCCTGTCATGCCTGCCTGTCTGTTTAAATAATTATAAAATATAATAAAATAAAATCAACATGAAAAATCAACTGCTGTAATTAATAAACTGCAAAGGCTGCATTTTTTGCTCATTGGGCTATTTTGACTTAGCTGTGTCAACAAATTGAAATTTTTATCACTTAGCCCTAGATGCTTAGTGTGCACTGTCTCTTCCTTGCATTTCAGATTAGAAAAGGCACTGCACAGATTACTGAAGTAACCAGCGGAGACAATATGGAACACCAGACTTGCAATGCTCCAATCTGTAAGAGATGCTCTGCGGTCTGGTAGGCTGCATGAGGTTCTGGTTCACTGAAACAAGCTCCATTATGTCAACAACACAGATCCTTTTTGAAGACCTCATCCACCTCTTGGAACCTTTTGATGAGGCTACCAGGCACCTCTCCACTGGTCAGACACCTACTCTCCACCTCATCCTCCTGATCAAGGAGTTTGTTGTTTCAGGATGGAGACAGTGTAATTGTGAAAGAGGTAATATAACACAGTGCTGATTTGAATTGTTTTGTAGGTGGTCATTCAAGTAAGTAACAGCAGCCGGGCCCTATCCAGTAATAATGATGAATCATTTTTTTCTCCTAGTTGAAAGAGTTGAAATTCAAAATCCACCTTTACAACAAGATAGCAACGGCTCTCTCTCCTTGCCTGAACTGATTCTTAAGAAAAACTCTCAATGCTGAGGAGTATGAGGAGGTCCAGACAGAGCACTTGCAGAAAAATTCCAAGATAATGACAAAATGTTCTCCCTCACTTATGGAGAGGTGTACAGTCCACACACACACACACACACACACACACACACACACACACACACACACACACACACACACACACACACAAACACTAATTTCCTACAAGTTGAATATGACCTCTATAAATATTAGGACAAATTGGTATTTTACATTATACAAAGAATCATAATACAAAGTGCATTGTTCTACAACAGTCTTTTTTCCTTGAAAGATCCGCTCCCTGTGGCCACAGAAGTGCACAACTTCTTTGCAAGTTGTGTGCAGGATGAAGAGAAAGAGGAAGACAGTGGTGACACTATCACTATTAAGGAGTCACAGGTCCGCCAGCGGGTGTTAAAATAAATGAATGAGCCTGCAGAGACGATCTGCTACCAGTCCCCTCTCAACTTCTGGCAGGAGATGTTAGGTGGACTAATGCCGGTTGCCAGGAGGCTGCTGGCAATCCAAGCAACAAGTACCTCGTCAGAGGAGTTTCAGTGTTGCTGGGAGACTAATTGAGGAAAGGTGTACCACCTTCAATCCAGAAAATGTGGACACACTTTTGTTCCTGCACAGCAACGTATAAACTCCCTGGACTCAGTGTGCAAGTGTTAGCTGGTTCTGATAGATAGTGCTAGCCCTAAGTTTCCTGGCAGTGTTTTTAATGTTTGGACAAAACCTTCAATATTTGTCAGGCCACTCTCTGGGGTATGTTAAGGGTACAGTCTTTCTGAACTTGTTTTACATTTATTTGGGATGTTGAAAAGTATATAGTATGTAAGTTATATAGTCTGTATTGCCCTGGCCCCCGACTCCTTAGTCCTCAATTCTGCTTGCTCGCAAGGTGCAATTTTTTGTTACCATATCATGAGTGTAACAGTAAGGCCATATAATCATACAACTGTGATACTTGCCATGGTAATGTAAAAGTAATTTGTCAGTGGTCTATAAACACATCATAATACAACATTAGATGCCATGTTTGGGTTTATATTCAATTAAGGTAGGCATGATGTGAGCTAGAAACAGGGATCTAGCAGCAGGCCCTCATTAGAAAAAATACAGGGACCCCTGGAAAAACTGCTGTGGGCACTGTATGGGCCATACCACAGTAGGGCCCATGTTGGATTTCTGTGGGTAAGTCCACAATGGGTTTCCCACTGAAAACCATTATGGGGCCCCAAAAGAGCAAGACTGCTGTGGGCCCTGAACAGGCTATCCCACATGGGGCCCATGTGGGAAACAGAGGGCTTGCCCACAGAAAGCCTGCAGAGGGGCCCCAAAGGGCAAAACTACTGTGGGTCCCACATATGCTTAACCATATGGGGTTTAGTGTGGGTTTGCCCTGTCCATACTCCCCCACAGTAAACCCACACATACCCACAGTGGGTCCGCATGGGCATGTTTGCTGGGGACCAACTGACAGGCATACCCATTCCGAGAGCCACGCTGCTACCATCTCCCCTACATACTTTATTCTTTATCTACTTATATAATCATACAGAATACAAACACATTTTGTCAGTCATTTTGACAATCTTTTTTGGTTCTAATGACGCTTTTGATCAGACACAACAGATGTTACTGATAGATGAGCTTAAAAAAGAAAATAACAGAGTTTGAAATCAGAGAAGATTCAAATTTACACAAATTTGCCAGAATATAAAATGTGGCCAGAAATGCAGAGAGCTGAGACAAACAAATTGAAAGAGTATGTTCAAGAAAGTGAAAGCGCCTGGGCAAGACGGGTCAGATGGACACCAAATGTCTGACTCTTCACCTCCTTCTGATCACCTCCTCATCCTCCTCCTCTCTCTTTATTTCCTCCCTTAACAACTGCAGCTGAGACAGACCTATAATGATGCCTTTTAATGGCCCTTAGACATGCTGAGATCCACACAGGCCCTCTACATGCACTGCTGCCATTTCCCTCTGATGCATGCTCTCTGCCTTTCTGACAGCTTCCCACAGAGCGACAGGAGGGAAGAGAGAGGAGACGGACATGGACAGAGAGACAGGCAGAAGAGATACTGCCTGTCTTCACATGAAAGGAATTCAAATGCCAAGAATATCAAGAAATGCTTGATATGATATGTTTTATATTTCATGTGAATCCTAGTGTCATTTTCTTCCCCTCTTCCTTTACACGTCTTTGTTGTTTATTTGTTGCATTGGAATGCATATACAGTGAGATGAGGTGAGGTGAGGAGGAGCAAACACAGACTTGATGACTTGTGTTTTTTTTGTCATGGCAAATAGGAGGAAAGGGTGCAGTTTTATTGGCATTGATTGGAGCATTATACTGTGCATTGTTGCAAGATTATTACATTAACTGGTCTGACTTAATCACATTAGGAATGCGAGAGAAGAAAATGGAGTATGTCATATCCTTGCAGATACACATATCATAGCCTTGGCCTTTCTGCTCAGTCGGTTTATTTAGCAACATTGCAGGCAGTTATAAGAACTGTGGGAAGTTTGCTGACTTCACTGACAAATGGACTTTTATTTCTTGAGAGGGGAAGGCAACTTTTCAGGATGATGATTTATGTTGTGTTTCTGTCTACAGTGGCTGTTGCAAGATACTCTACCAGAGTCCCTTGGATTTTAGTTTGAGCCCATTGTCTAGATTGCTCAGAGATGACGCGCCTTTGTTCTGTAAAACAATGAAAATAGATCAATTGAAAATGCAGCTTCTGAGGTAAACTCCCAACTTTTTTGCTGCTGTTGAAGTTCCTTCAAAAAGTTCTTTCAGCACCTGACCCCACTAAAGGAAGTGTTCCTGAAATGAAGTGACATGCCAGGCCAAAGTGAGGACAGTCTAGTTGGTATGCCTTCTACGCCTCATTGCCCCATGACCTGCTTTATGCAAGCACCCTCTCAGTTCAAGAAGACAAATTGTGCCTCGTCAGTATCTATAAAAACCAGTGTTCCTTAGAGCCCAGCATTGGCTGCTCTAGAGGTTAATTGACCCCAGGCAGTCTACCTCCCTTAAACCCCAGTCAGGGGGCCTCTCAGTCTGGGTACTGAAGCTTTCAAAGCTGGCCTCTCTGTGGGAATCTGTGCCTCTCCCATTTCCTCCTGAACCACATGCTCTTAACTGCATCGTCTTGGTTTTCTCTTTTTTTCCCTCTAACTCTATTTGTCTGTCTCAATCTATCTCCATCTGTTTCTCCCAGTTTATCTGTGCATTCCACTTCTCACAAAATGACACATTTCACTCCCCCGGGAGACGTGCAGAGGTCTGCTGGCAGGACCCCACCTGTTCACAGCGGGCCTCTGCACCTCCTAGCTGCCCTTCTTGCTGCCTGAGTGGATACTGATACTCTGGATGTGTCTGCCTCCATGTCAATCATAACCAGAGTACATCAGGTGCCAATTATGCTAGCATACAGATAATAAAAATCAGACTCAAGTAGATGGGCAGCAGCTTGAAGAGATGAAACAGCTGGATGAAAAATAGGTTTGAACAGGATAAAATAAACAACTTTTTTTTGGACCAAATTCACAATTCAACTTCCTGAACAGATGGAGTATTTCTACACAGGATTAAAAAAATACTCTATAACAATAATTTCATGAAACCCTCTATGGGTTTGGTAAGCATCACCATGGCCACAATTTCAAAGCTTGCCTAGGTTGCCCAAACGGATAAATATACACTCTCACATACACCGAAGACCCATGGTTTTTTCTTCAGCAGTGAGAGAATTTGAAAAAGCCTCATTCTCTGCTGTGATAATTACCCATGCTGCTCTCTGATGGCACATTTGCATAATCATCAGCCATTCACAGAGGACACACAAAGGATTATAATGAGGCAACAGAGAAACAAGAAGCATTTCAGGGAGCCATTGAAGACTTGCACTGAGAGGGCAGTCATTGTCGCCTAATTTTGCACACGGAACGTCACCAAACATGAAGGAAATATGTAGTGATCATCTGGTTAGACAAAAAGTAAATGCAAAAAAAAAAAAGAGAAAAAAGTGAAAATGCTTCGGCCAATGTGTCCCCGAGTATTTGTGTTGCATAACTTGGTGCACATAGGTTGCTCAGATTCTGTATTTGTGGAGAGTTGGTGGAGAGGTGAGCCAGAGAGTGGGAAGTGAAAAAAAATCCTCTTATCCTTAACAGACTTGCTGTTGCAACAATCACAGTAGGTGGAAGCAGCGGGAGCTGTCATATACACCTGCTTTTAAATCCACAGTTATTTCTCAAAACTTTGTTCTACTTGTTAAAGCATGAGCGCTTGTGCAAAGCAGCAGGCATCACATACATTTTATTTTGCTGCACAATGCAGATTAGTGTAAATTCTGCACAAGATAATACACACGTCTTATCACATATATACTCTGCTTTTTTATATAGTGACCTAAATACCTGGTCCTGCTATGTTATGGCAGACCTTTTGCATTGTTTGAAGGATAGCATGATATGTAGGACGAATTACCTTTTCCTACACGGGAAATTAAAATAAATACAAGAAATAAACAACTTTGAAAACAAAATACTCTAAATGAGCCAATTTGAGAGTAGTGAGCATTTTCTTTTAAAAAAAGATGTTTTTCCTCCTTCAACAGCTGTGTGCAGGGGCTCAGGTGCGTTTAGAGCTCTCTGGAGGCTACCAGATCTAATACAGCCATTTCATTAAAGGGTCAACATTGCAGCATTATTGTCCCATCATTTCAAAGATAAGGAAGGTGAAAGACACCAAACATATGCAAGAGCAGCGTTAACAACATTAAAAATACAATTTCTATTTAGAACATATTGTTCAGATCAGGCTTTCTTGTCTTTCTTTTGTCACTATTGGACAATAATAATAATGGCCAGTGGAGGGTACAACATGTGCACTATATGTATAAAAAGTGCTCTTCCTACATCAGCCCTTTTAATGTAATGATCAGACAACACAATATTTTTGTCTCTGGAGATGGTCACTCTGTTAGATTAGGATATCACACGATCATAAATTCTTGCTGTGACTTGGCCAAGATACATGGCAGACAACACGTTGGACCGTGCTGAATATTATCGAGGGTTTTGGAGAATCATCCAATATTGATGTTCTTGTCTGGCTATAGGGCTGACCAGACTACACAATATCTGTCCAATAATGACCTAATCTGACAGACACTGTGGGGCACTGAGAACCAACAGTTGCTTTTTTTTTAATCCTGTTCAATGTGTCATACTGGTGTACCTGCCAACACTTCCGATTTTTCATAGGAGTCACCCTTTCTCCCACTGCGCTCCTGATTGGTAATTTCCCACTATCTACCAATTTCATAGTGATACAAACCAAATAGGTGTTTCTTGATTTCTGTGTGGGATATGTGTTGTGGTACCTTAACCAGCGTACACTAGTTGTGTAAAACATACTGGTGGGGAATGAAAAACTGCGGGGAAAGGCGGTTGAAATTTAGCTTTTCTAAATGTTTATGCTTGTTGAACAGGTAGTCTGATAAAGTACTTACTGGCTTTTTATTTGCAACGTTTTTGTTGCACTTAGGGTAACAAGTGTAGTTGTTGTCAGCTCAAGTAAAATGTTATTTTTCATATATATCCACTATAGTGTCCTTAAGGATGAATAGCAATCACCAAGAGGTTGACATTTATGGTTTTGTGAGATGTCTCAAGCACTTTTGGATGGATTGCCATGATATGTGATTAATACATTAATGTTAGGAAAAATTGTGATTACTTTTGTGATCCCCTGACATTTCATCTAGTGCCACTATCAGGCCAAAATTTCAATTTGTTCAATTCTTTACTTTATGACAAAATATTAGCAAAAATACTAGCATTTAGTTCTGATTAGCAAATGTTAGCCTACTAACACACTAAACTAAGATAGTAAACATTACACCTACTTAACATCACAATGTTAGTATTGCCATTTGAGCATTTAAGCAAGGTGTACAGCCTCAGAGTCACTAGGATGGCTGTAGACTCTTAGGGCCCTATTTTAATAATCTAAGTGTACAGTCTGAAGTGCATGGGGCAAGTACATTTAGGGCGTGTCCAAATCCACTTTTGCTAGTTTAACAGTAGAAAAAGTGGTCATAGCGCTAGGTGCATGATTCAAGAGGGTTGTCCTTAGTGTCTTAATGAATCATGGCTGTGTTTTGCAATAAACCCATCAGGATGTCATCTCCCATTGCCATTCCTTTAAAAACCTGCCATTATAATGGCAGATTTCCTAAGTAGTAAAAAGGAGGAACACTACTCTGTAGAGGAAATGGAACTGCTCCTGCACAAAGTGAAAGAGCACAATTATGAGCACACTGGCCCCTGCTGCTCCTGAACCCTCCAGTGGCCAGCCTTCAAAATGTTAAATAATGTTTGTTAAATATTTTTCAAAAATTAAGTCATTAATTTTAATTATGTAAAAAATCATACCAAGTTGTCAGGACTGTGTGCCGTGGCGCTCTCCAAGGTGCTGAACCTGCTGCTGGCTGCAGATATGAGCTGTCCAGAGTTCTTTCCTTCTTTAGTTTAATCATTGTTTTCACCTCATCTATTTCCCCATGTGTTCCTCACGTCTTCATGTATTGATGTAGCAAGAAAGTCGATCTGTGTCTGATCCCTTGTGTAAATCAGTGTATATAAACATATATATGTTTATGTAAACAATAATAATCTTTCACATTGTAACCCTTTTATTTATAATCTCTGCACAGCTGAGGCGTAATCAATTTGTACTGCCTCAAGATAGCAATGCACCAAAAATGCACCTGACCACACCTCATTTTAAGACAAGCACGCCCAGGGGCACTCAGATGGGCACAAGTGCAGTGTGGGCACTGTTGTTTATTGCAAATAAAATATGGTGGCATTAGGCAACTAAAACTGAAAAAAAAAAATCTGTTGAGGTTAGGGAGAGATCATTGTTACGGTTAATAAAAAACACATAAATTAATTGCAGGTCTGTGATGGGAGGTGAACTCAACCACAGCCTCCATGCTCTTACTTTCTATCTCACTACACATGGCAGTGAATGTGGATGCAAATTGTGAGTCCTCCAGTCATCCAACCATCAACATCATCCGTCTTTTGGGTCAATGTCATGGAACACTTCATAGAAAATGTCAAACCAGACAAGAGAAGGCAACAAAATTCTGACATGCTTGTCTTTTTGTTGGGATACTGTGAGGCTTCAAATGCTGTATTGCTTTTCTTCCTCTATGACACACTTCACAGGAAAAAATAAAGTGCTCATTTTAGTTCCTGACACCTCACATCTGTCACGTCGGACCACTACCAGGATGATATTGGGTAGTCTGATCCTGGCCGAACAGTGTGACCTGCTCCAATCTGACCCTGTTCTAGAAGTACAGTGGGTTTTCTGCACTGGTTGCTGCACACAGGCCAACACGACCCCTTTTACAAAGACTTGTTTTTTTGCCAAGTGGATCCTAGTATCTTCACTTAGTAAAGAACCAGTGTTGCAATCTCCAGGTCAAATTGTCTCATTAAAAAAAGCAGTGGGAAACTATTCTTTTCAGTCCCAATGGGAACCCCCCCTCAAAAAAAAAAAACACATCTGTGATCTTTTCACAGTGTGTCTTAGGGACAAATAAAAATCTTCCATAGAAGGTTTTTTTTCTGAGCCAGGGATTACTTAAGTAGAAAACATATGTGTGCACATCAAAGAGAATGGCATGAACAGTGATCAACAGGCCTCACAGCCTTCCGCATGGGATTTTTCAAAAATAAATACACCTACACTTTGAAGTGAAAGTGCTTTATTCATTGGATGTTGGGACAGGGAAATGAAAAAAAAAAGGTAGACATGTTTAAGAAAGATCAAGGAGAGCCGATAAATGACACATCAAGGCTACATTCTGTGTTAGCTTAAACATTAATGCTAAACTAACGACAGAGAACTGTGAATCAATAATTCAGTTCAAGATGATCATGTATGCTTGCTGAGTTTGATGTATGACATTAGCATTAGACTTACACGTCTGTACCACACACAAACTTGCCCATGAACAAAGTAGGTTAAACCACGAGTTGTGAAGTGAACGCACACATCTGTGTCCCTCTGACTTGATAAATTCATGTTGCATAAAGCTGCGTGCCTTTCAGTTGACGGGTAAGATTTGGTTTATGTAAACACAAGCGAATTATGCATTCAGCCATCGAGCTGAATGTGAGCAACATCTGCCCACTGTGCTGTGCAGTCGGCTAGCTTATTCGAGGAGCGCTCGCAGAACAGTCGACCTGTGGGGAAAAGTGCACAAGTGCCATCCCTGAGCTGTTTCTTTTCAAAAAAACATCCTGCATGCCTGCTAGTGTCCTATTCCCCTCTTTCCCATCTCTCTTTCTCCGTCTGCAGCTCCCTCACTTAACAAAACTCCCCAATGAAGGGACTTGTCATCTGTACACCTCCTCCGTGTCATGTTTTTCCTACCCCTCCTCTTCCCCTCCCTCCTCTCTCTCTCTCTCTCTATCTCTCTCTCTAACTTTCACTTGCTCTGCCTCGTCTTCCCGGAGCCTGTCCGTAGTGACAGTGCTGCCTCTTCCTCTGGATGCTGCTGGGCTGGCAGGGACAAGGGAGGCCTAGAAAGTACACAGACACCTGCGCTCTCACCAAGATAGGCAAGGTGGGGAAAAACAGAAAAAGAGATGGAAATATTGAAGGAGAAGGAAAGACATGCATGACGACAGTAAGAAGGAAGGGAGAGGACAGCAAAAAGAAAAGCAGTAGGGAGGGAGGAAAACTGCAGGGGCAGAAAAAGGGAGAGATGTGGTAAGATAGAGAGTAAAGATTAGTGATTAAGAAAAAGAGATGAAGAAGGGAGCAGAGAGTGCACAAGCAGTCAGGGCTGTGGGGATAGGAAACATCCTCAGGCGATATTCTCCAGCCTCAACTCTCTCACGGTTAAAAGACAAAAACTTAGCTTTTGTGCTGTAAACTTTGCTGTGTTGTAGACAGGGCTTAGGAGTAAGTGCAGCACGATAAGGACGATGAAGAATACAAATGTTAACTCTCCTTTGACTGCAAAACATGGGGATTATGGTAGGGCATTAAGTTGTTACTTGTGAGGTGTGATCTTTTTGACAAGGGCGTCGGAGCAACCACAGTGGGCTGCCAGAAAGGTTGAGTGGAATAAACTCATGGCCAAGTTGACCTGCTGATACAGATGCCATCGTTTATTACAATACAGCCACCCCTTGGTAATAAAATTCCAGTTTCTTTTTATTCTCAGAATTTAAAAAGGGAGCATAGTTATTTTTTAACAGCAAGATAAATTCACCATTCATTAAACCACTGGTTCACCTGGAAGCACCAACATCAATCCTCTTTCACTTTCCCATTTTTTCAGCTGTCGAAAGAGTGCTTTGTGCTCTTTATAGGTGAGCATCACAGAACAGGTCATTGAGGCTGTCAAACTATATGAGCAAAAGCAAAAACATTTTGAAATGCTATTTGTTGTGTCAAGACATTGTGAATTGTCCCATGCTGCTATCTTTCAGTATGACACATTGAATGGGATGATGCCCCATGTCTGTCAGATCTAGCCATTATTGAGCAGATATTGTGTAGTCTGATCAAGCTATAACCAGACAAGAACATCAATATTGGCCGATTCTCCAAAACCCTGGATATATATATTAGCTTTTGTTTACATAACAGCCATTGTCCGATCATAGATTTGCTATTATTTGGAATAGTATTTATTTTAGCCTTTCAATGCTGAAAAAAAGAAGAAGCAAAGTGTACAGAACAGATTAAAAAGTGTGTTCATCTGCTCAAACATAAGCTGCAATCGTAAAGATGTCCGGCTAACAAAAGTGCTTAATTAGCTAACTAGCTGCAGCTGACAAAATCTGCCAGTAATTGTCTGCCAGATGGCAAAATCAACAGTCCTCTGCTATAAATGGAAAGCCTGCTTTTGTCAACCTCTGTCTGAAATCAAGGACCGCCAACAAAACTAAGAGTCTACAGCCTTGCTAGCCGCTCTGTGAGGCACAGGGGTGCTTTGAACTAAATGCTCAACATACTCACAACATGGATGTATTATAAGATCTGGATATCAAACAGAAAATGGCACCTATTCAGTCCGTAAAGAATTGCTTGCATGGCTAGCTTCCCTATTTACTTGCGGGAGTATGCGGCCCACTGAATATGTGCGATAGTGTTTCTCCATGGATCAAAAATTCATAGTAGAAAGAGTCATAATTGACCTAGTTTGCAGTTGGAAGTGTCCTGTCAACAGCTTTACAGATGTGTGTCTTATAATGTTGGTGCTGCTTTAATGCTTTTTGGGCTGTAGGGGAATTTTTTGTTGCAATATCACAAGTGGCCACTGGGAAAAATTGGAGTGTTGCTGTATCCAGCTCTTATTATACATCCATGGCTCACAATGACAATGCCAACATGGTGATGTCAAGCTGGTATAATGTATACCATATTCACCAAGTTAACTTAGCACGTTAGCATGCTAACATTTGCTAATGAGCGTAATGTAAGTAATGTTGGCAGGACTTAGCAGACATTAGCTGAGAAAGTGACCTCATGAATTAGTTTTTGAAGACGCTGTTTCACTTCAATTTTAAAATCTCCTGCGTATTGATTACCACTTGAAATACTCTCTAGGCTTTTTTTTTTTTTGACCACACTTGGAAATCGTGCTTCAGGCTTTGAAGTGTGTTTGTGTGTATGCATGAGTGTGCATGTGTGTGCACGCATGTGTAGGAGTTTCAGAGAGGTGTGTGGGCGCAACTGAAGCATTTTGACTGCTTTAGAAGAACAAGGCCTGTAGAGCTAACACAACACGTCTCACTCTCTCTCCTCATACTTGCTGCCTGTCACTCTCTCTTCGTCTGTCATCATTACAAAGTAAATTGGCCTGCTGCACAACAGCCAGATAGTCTTTTAATGTGAAGTAGGTCATCACATACTGTGTATAATGACTCACTCAGGATCCTGCTCGCTGACTGCAAACATTTGTCCTTTTCCTCATTTGAGATGTCTATTTCTATTTCTATTTCATTTACTATGAGCATGATGCAAATTGTTCGACTATGTGTGATGTTTTTCTTATTCATCACGATGGGGGGTAAAGAAAATATGCCTATTTTCTAGGAGTATACATCTCATTATGTAGTGTATTTATTTACATGGGATAAGATATTTTCATCATTTCAAACATAAAACAAATTATGCATAAGATCATACAAAGCCTGCTGTTTTTGAACTTAATTAGGATTGTTATTTGTAGGGATATTCTTCCATCATCCATCACGTAAGTATAATTATCAGAAAGACAATGCAGTTTCCTCTCAGATGTTTGTAAAGGGCACTAGGTTTGATTTAATCAGACATAGCATGATACAAAAAGGAGAAAAAGAACAACAAAACAGGCTCAAGATGCATCCATATTTCTTTTTCCTTTTATTCTTGGCATGTGCAAAGCAACTATCAAGAGAATAAAAGCATAAAAAGAAAAGCATAATAAGAATTTTGAGACCTGAGTTTTTGAGTCTGCTGACATCTAGGTTTGTCATTTCTTCAGGGCTTTAACCAAAGCACATGCTGTCTGATCTGTTTCAGACAGATAGACGCTGCAAGCCCAAACCTGCACTGTGAGTCTTAACTATTATTTAAAGAAGTACCCATGAGGGCTAATGTTTGACGTCATTGCTATTGTAGTGGGTGTGATTAGCTAGAAATAGATTTGGAATCAGAGCTAAGAATGGCATTTTCAAGGGAACATCACTGGTGTGACCCTTAAAGGCCTCCAACGCTCTGGAAAATTGATCATTCAGAACCATGTTTAGCCAGAAGTGCTGTAATTTCTTATATATTCAGTCAGATTTCCATTTTCTTCTTTCTGCTGATGATTGAAATAACATAGTAGCAACTCGATATACATACTATACCGAGCTTCTACATTTGCTTCTCTAAACAACCAAACTGATAGGTTGTTCCAAATATAAACATCTCTGGTGTACAGGAAATGATTTGCTTGATAAAGAAAATGAAACCTGCGTAGAGAACATAAGCAGACACAAAGGAAATAATGGAACTAACAGAACCTCAAACCTCATTAACAGAAAATACAGATTGTCACAGTTCCGCCCACACAAATGATCCTTGTCAGGTTCAGAGGAAATATGACAAACACTGACTGCTTGTTTACACTGAATGTGTAAAATATATATATATATTTTTTTCTTTTTTAAACCTTCATCTACTCAAATGCCACTTTAGACTTCTACTTTTCAGAGGGAAATATTGTACATTTAACTGCACTGCATTTATCTGACAGCTAGAGTTGCTGGGTGCTTAGTAGAGTGTTTGTTTTTTTTGTTTTTTTAATCATAGAATACAATGCATTGTTGGAGATTAAACCATAAATTACAGATTGATGGTTCAAGAACTACTTTTGATACTTTAAGTACAATTTGCTGATAATACTTTTGTAATTTTACTTAATATTTAAAATGCTAAAGCTGAACCTCAAACTTGTAATGGGCCATTTTCACAGTGCAGTACTCCTAATTTTAGTTAATTAAAGAATATAAGTATATCTTTCAAGCAGATATTGTTTTTCATAAAACAATATCTCTCTCTCAGGTGAGACTAAATCTTCCTATGAAAACACAATTTGCTCCGTGACTTCTCTTCAATCATTTGTTTACTTTAGAAAAAAAGTGTCTCACTCAAAAGACATTGTCATGTTAGACAAAGTGCGCGCCTCACTAGCGAGTTATTTATTTTCAGAAAAGTACAATTTTAGATGAAACTGCTTGATTTCTAAACAGTTCATTTTTGTGGCATGCAGTACAGCTGTATTTTTCATACTGCAGCAGTCTGGGGAAAGACATTAAAGCCTTGGGGTGGTTTTGTGAAGAATATGGATTGTTTGAGTAACACTGTGCAGCACAGACAGTGGTCTCTTTGTAAATGGCTTTTCTCTAGAGACGATTATTCTTCTGGAGATCTCCCCATAGACTGTCTTCACTGCAGGATGTAAGAGCTTCTACAAAACATATAAGACAACGACAGTGAACTCTGCACTACATACAGGAATGCAAATGCAGGCTGCTTAAGGAGAACAAACATGCTGCTTAGAATACTGAGTGTCTTTTTTTATGCAAGAAACTATTCAGGTACTTTAAAACTCTGCCTTCATCTTCAATCCAATGCACAATATTTATCAAAAGCAAAGTTACAGTCCACTGAATGAAACTTTATTCAATACAAGTGCCATGACTGCTGGCAGTACACAGAACAAGTTTACAGATCTCCACTGCCTCGTCAGAGAACAGATCATTTTCTTTATGTCACTTGTAAAAGACCCATTTATAACTGTGAAATTCAGTCAATAAATTCTACTGCCCTCTGCGGCCTTTTCTCCCTCTGTGGAACACATTGCAAAATGTCACCATGAAACGCCTTCGGAATATTCGCCCAAACTCTGCAATAAACAAGCAAGAGCGAGAACATAACTCACACTGTAAACACCTTAGGCCTTTTCACAGGAAGCCCCCCCCACCTCCCCAAAATAATGTTTTATAGTGTTACATTTGATGCATATTTTTCATGGCAGGTTGATTTCCTGTTTTTATCTATGAAAAATCCAAGCTTCTCCTTGACACTGCCAAGCTCTGTCAGAGGGGTTTTATGATGCGTTGACTGCACCCTTGACTGACTTCATGAGGTGTGAAGTCACCACGGTCAACATATACAGTAAAGATTCAAGGTATAGAGGTCTAGAAGGCAAAAATGCACAATCAGCTCTAGGTACAGTGCCACCACTGCCCTATTCATCTTTAAAATCCAGTGTAGGCTGCTATAGAGGTACAGTCAAATATGTTTTATTTTTTAAAAAAAGTATGCTTAAACATAATAATGAATTGGCATTTTGTTGTTATAGCTTTTTGTCATACACAGCACATATCAGCGCCTCACTCTTTTAGGAACGATAAGCAACATTTTACACTCTTTAAATATTCAGAGTCTATTTTTGTTGCAGGATCATGTGTAATACAAGAGTCACTGTATTGAAGGTTAATTACTCAGACAGCTCACCTAGTTAAGTGTTTTTCCATGTCTCTGTCAGTGACTATATTCCACACTCGCATAAAGTGAAGTGACGTTCTCGTGTGCGCAGCTTGCTCTGATGTTACATATCTGCGTATTTAAACTCTCTGACAGAAAAAATGAAAACATGAAAATTGACTTTGAAGCAGTAAAATGTGAGCAGAGTACAGACCTCTGCACTCTCAAACAACTACAAAATGTCCTGTTTGTTAAAGGGTCAAATTCTTTCATCTATTATCTCAAGAGAGCCATAAACCTACAATGACAGGAACAGCAAAACTATATATAGAAAGAATAGCCTGCTTTATAAAAAGCATGTGGCTGTTTGGAGTATTTATTTGTAATGTGCAATCTTTAGTCATATTCTAGGCTTCAATAAACTGATATGATAAAGACCAACAGTTTGTGGAAAAACATGAAAAAATAAAAACTGTATTACCAGGGTTGCACATAATAACCTATTCAAATAAGATGTGAATGAATCCTCAATACAGCTATAATAACAAATCTAATATAACTGTCTACATATAGAATGATGTGTCACTTGGTGAAAGATTTCCTACCTCACAATAGTTTGAAAATGTTGTGGAGCATCAAGTCATATAAACAATATGTGTGTATGCATGTAATAAATGGTAATAAACCAGTCTCCTTTCATAGTTTCAGCTGTTTAAGCATTTACTTTCTGTTTCAAGGTGGAGGTATTCTAGAAAAGAACTAATGTGCATGTGTTATTTTGTCTGAAGGCAAAAGTGTTTTTAAGCTGCTATTTTCAGACAAGCTTTTGTTTCTGTAAGTTACAGAAATGGTCCTTTTCATGATCCTTTTTTATAACAAAATATAATTTTATTTTATATCATAAGAACATGAAAAACATCTTGTTATAACATGAAAGGTTTGCCATACACTGCTATAGGGGCATACACCTGTTTCTTTAGATGTTTTCTACAGAAGAAATTGGAGTTTCTGTTGGTGCCATTACTATGCTGCTCATGTCCAAACTGTCGAGCCTGTGGACCAAAACATAAGAAAACAATGATGATTATAGCAAACTGGCCCTCAATGCATTAATACAATGCAGGCATGCAAATTAGAGTCCTAAATCTTTAACACTCTAAATCTATGTAGTCGATGTTGAAAATCCACAATTTAACATTTAAAACTTTTACTCCCATTGTATCATTTTAATCTGGATTTATAATAAACCTGACAACTGTAAACAACCACATGGCGTGTTTGCATATAGTATATGTGTTTGTCTATAACATGCTGAAATTTGCAGCTTAGTAAATGTTGCTTTTAAACTTGTACAATACTAGATTGCTTTATAACCATAGTTAAATAACTGATTATCTTTCAATACATGTCGACCAGATGAATAATACCTATTCAGACTGGCTACGTCAATGATCATACAAATATGAAATGATGAAAATGACAATATCCCAACTGTACTTCAGGCTCACCACCGTTATTTTACAGTATTAAAACAGCCTGCTGGTTCAGTGACTATCATTATACAAAGCCTTTTGAAAGTCTTTTGAAAGGGCATTTGTCCCATTATCACAGGTACAGGGTTTGCAAATTCACAGGCATGCAAATTTTAACTAGCATTATGAAAAATGCAGAATAAGCAAAGGAAAGGAAAATATGTAAAGTATTTGAAAAAAATATGCATAATTACTTACTGTAAGTTTGAGTGAGCAGCACCTAGGGCATGGCAAAACCATCTGCATCCAATTAAAACAAACTGTCTAAATACTCTCACAGCATTATATTTATTCATTAAGGTCATCTATTTATGAGTAAACTTTCAAAATAACTTATTTTGTGCCATTTACATGAAATCTGAATAAGTTCCACTGGAGATTCAAAAAGGAATCTTAGGTGATATCAACCAAGCAAAACCAAAAAAGAGTCCCTAAGTCATGACAGGTAAGCAAGTGACACCATAGCAGGTAAAAGTGAGATCAGACACTGGAGGTGTTAAACCAGCCTCCTGTTGTACAGTCTTTGGATCAGAACCCTCCGGGCTGACAGATGAGGTATGTCTCTTTTTCCGAGGCTGCGGATAACCCTTCCCGACCTCCAGGAACATCAGTTTGTAGAACATTGTGTTAGAAATCCTCCTGGGATCTGAGACGGGAGCTCTGGAGCTAATAGGTACAGATATCCATTTTCTTCCCTGCCTGCGCCTTCTTCCTCATTCCCCTGCACTGCAAAAAATATCCATCTTAAATGCACTTGCACATGGATGGTGGCAGCTGCTGGCCAGGTTGCCACAGTTTGCCATGATTTCAACTTGAACCACTGCAGTAAGATCCAAGGGGGCAGTGAACTTGTGCTGATGTGTAAAACTACCAAGAAGTGGTGGCTAATCAAAATGTATTTATCATTTCTTGTTTAAAAGAGAAAATATGAGGAAAAATGTAGAATAAATACTAAGTAGCTGGAATGCTGTTACTTAACTTGTATTAATACATTTTGACCACTTGCACAGCAAGCTCTGAACACAATATTGATGTATTATCACCTTATGAAGTTGATATGGACAACAGATGCTTTTTCTCTTTATAGCTTTGTTTTGGTCTTTAACAACTCGTGCCATAAGGCTCTTTAGCTGCTAAATGCTCCACTGTGTTCACCAGCTAGTCTCTAAGTGTGTCTGTCTGCTATTCTGTGCTGGGAAGGTAGAGCTTATCAGAGCAGAACTAAGGGAAACTGCAGAGTCAGGCGATAATTATCTGTAGGTTTGTCACTACAAGCAACATCTTTCACATAAAAGTAGTTGTGATCTATTGCATATTTAAAAATATTGATTATTGTGGCTTTAAAAACAGAGAAACACCTAAAAACACAATACTTTTCTTGCAATGGTGGCAAACACCTATTTATTTGACCACTACAAATCACTCAAAGGTACTAATTTAATTTGTATTCTAAAATAAATGCATGTAAGATTAAAGAACCCTATTGGGTATTATACTGGTATGCTGAGCTGCATCAATAGCCTTTACAAAGCATTGGAAAGTTTAGTTTGGCTAGCCCCTGGAAATGATCATTTTGAATGTTTTGTTATAGTATGTCATGCCGCAGAGACTTCTATGCTTACATGGATGGGTTCTGATTAGCTTAGCTATATTTCTTCACTGATTTAAACATTACTAATGGCTTTATTGAGACATCCTTTAAGATTTACTGCTATAATTAATGAGTAGTTACCACACAAGATAGTATCTTTACACTTATAGTAGTAACAACCCTGAATTAAGTTATGGCTTTTCAAATAGTTGGAGCAACCCTTATCTCTTCTGGCCAATGCAAATCCCAATATTACACCAGGTAATGTGAGATAACATGAAGTTACATACTGGGCACTTGGTCTTAGTTGAAGTTGTTCCAGTTGTTACCATCAATATCATTTAATACTAAAACACTGCTTCCCATAAAACAATCTTAAGACGTGTTCATTAGTCAAAAACAATTCAATAGACCACTTTTGTTTTTGTTTCTTATTTCAACACTATTGAATGACTAGTGAATGTGGATATTTTTTGCAGCGTGCTTCACCTCCAACAGAAGAAGACATAGATGAGAACAGGCTTCTGGGATATGACTGACGGCTGCTCTCAGCCAACCAGAGCAAGGATGCTGCGAGCACCTCGCCTGCTTCTCTGACGCTATTGGCTGTTCTCTGGAGAGTCGGGGTTTGTTCTGATATTAATGACTGCTGAGGAGACGGCGGCGCATCTATGTGGTCCGCCTGACACTTGATCGAGGAGAGAGATGCGCCCTTACCAGCCGCTGTGAAGACGGGAAGGGAAGGGCACAGGGAACACATGAATCTCTCTCCATACTCTCGCCAACCGCACTCTGCTTTTGGACTTTGCCTTTTTTTCTTTTCCCTCACGCAGAAGCTGTGTGTTTCGCTCTGGAAGAGAGCCTAGAACTGATTCCTCATCAACTGCGTAAAAATAAGAAGACCACACATTGTTGACTGGCTTTATATTGCGCGCTGGGTCTCTCTCGTCATTGGAGCGGCGCACTTGATGGGAATATAGACAACACACACTGCTTCGAGGGCTATAATGATTAAACCGGGTAAGTTTACTTTGTTTAACATTGAAATATGTTTCTGTCATTTGATCCACATCACACGGTTGCGTCTGCGCAACGCATTTTCCAAGTTAATGAAAAACGCCTGAATTCAGTGATTCGGGGATGTTTTGCCGGGCACACTTTCACGTGATTGAAGCATGTATCGCTTTCATATCCTAAATATGCATTAGCCATGCTTGATTGCAGAAATAATAAAATACATTGCAGGGTAATTATACTGCTGACTGGCCTCGAACCCTCTTGACGTGGAGACGCGCTTTTGCGCAACTATGCAGGATGCGCGTTAACCAGACGGGATTTATGATGGAGGCTGTTTAAACAACAACAACAAAAAAAAGACAGAAATTATGGAAAATCAAGACGGACGTATGTGTGTGTGTGTCTGTGTGTGAGAGTGTGTTTGTGAGAGAGATAGTGTATGTGTGTGTGTATGAGTGTGTGTGTGGAGTGGTGATGGACTGGCAGTTTCATGTCCCCGGGTCCTGCTTAGTGAGCGCACACCAGACACGTCTCGAAGAAATCCACAGAATGGTGGCTACCCCCCTCCTCCTCCTCCTCCTCCCCCCTTCTCACTCACTCTCTCCTTCCCTCTCGCTGCTCTCTGTTAAACCTTCCTGTTGCAAACAGAGGAGTCGTTACCGACACATGCCACGAAAGTACGTTTCATATCCTCAGGGTTTTTTGTTTTTTTTAAACAACCATCACTCTAAAACGTTGAACCGATTTGCTCCCCGCTGGCGTCACCGCCACATCGGCACATTGCATCCAGGGCTTTTGCGTAATTAACACAGCCACTGAGAGGCATGTTCGAGCGCACTCGCCGTCATCACTTCACCTGCTTGTGCCTGCACACCCACACATCCAGAGAGCGAGCGAGCGAGAGAGAGAGAGAGAGAGAGAGAGAGAGAGGGAAGGTACACACACACTAATCCTTTAACTGCATTGGGGC
Organism: Euthynnus affinis; assembly: GCA_029490765.1. NCBI lineage: Eukaryota > Metazoa > Chordata > Actinopteri > Scombriformes > Scombridae > Euthynnus > Euthynnus affinis. The sequence continues at coordinate 15,078,845 of CM055860.1, read as the reverse complement.
GTCTCTCTCTCTCTCTCTCTCTCTCCCTCCCTCCCTACCTCCCTCACCCCCTCCCATTCCTCTCTCACACCCTCTCTGTCCAAAATATATGTCATCCAGCAGATGAATTACTCATGAATGTTTCAAAGGCAGATAAACAGATAATGGCTGATAATGACAAATGTGATTTTCACCAAGGGGGCAATCGTGGATCTGGTTGCTGTAATCTTCTGTGCAGATGTGTTCTGTATGTGTGTGTACGTCTGTGTATGTGTGTAATGAAGCAAGGGGAAAATCTCATACATTTTGATAGATACATTTTATATTAAAGAGCAGTAAGTTATTAAGTTATTTGTGTTATATATTTTAAACATATAAATATATTCAAAATCCATGCGTCCATGTGCTTTTTCCTGGTGATGGATAGGCCTACAATAGATTTTGGCCTCCACCGTGCGAATGACTCACCCAAAGCAGCTGCTCGATACGAAACATACAGTCATATGCCACACGAAAGCCATCATGCCCTCACATCAGCCTCGCATCAGACACCATGCCATGCTGAGAAAACCTCAGCCCACACGTTATGCATTGTTTCCACTTAGAATCATTTGACTACCTGCTGCCAAGGCCGTTTGTATCATATTATGATTCTCAACCACCAGCTTTTCACATGTGATCCTTGAGAGCAAGTGTTTTCCTGCTAACTTCCAACTGTGGCGGTTGTGGTTTCATGTTGTGCAAAATATAGTCCCAAACAAAATCAAGTGTGTACAGTGGTCGTCTCACAATAGTGTAACAACATTGCAGTTTCTCCCCAGTACGGATTTGCAGGGTGGCAACGGGTGGCCGTGACCACCGTGGACTGAAGCCTGGCCACCTCAGTTGTAATCGCCTTTTTTGGGGCATTTTTTCTTGGGCAGAATATATATTTCTTTTTTTTAAGAGGTGGAACCATTTCTGAACAGCCACAACACACCTGGAATGCCTTTTAGGTGCACACATACACCCACTTAGGTGCACACACACGAGTGTCTCTGTAGACTTGACTTTACAACTGGCAAGACTAGTGAACCAACAAACCAAAGGTAAGCTAATAATATCAGAAGGAAGATTGCTTTGCAATGCTTTTAATTAATCTATCAGTGACTATCTATCTTCTATCAGTATCTATTTTGCAGAGTTTAGAGCCCCTAGCCTGCCAGGAGGAACATTTGGCATTAACTAACTTTTTTGTGCAAAAACCTAAGGTAAAGTTATCTTCTATAGGTAAACTGTTCAAGAGGCACAAAAAATGTTACATTTTGAGTCATACCAGTTTAACTCAATTATATTTTGAATAATTTTTATCAGGGAAATTAGAGATAATATTTTTGGTCATGCACAATGCCAACCTAGTGTTAGTGTAAAAGATCATTCATTTGCTGCAAGATATAACCTATTGCTACTGTAACTTGATTGGATTAGCTACACTGAATTGATGTTAAGGTTGATTAAAAACATAATTTGTGTTCTGACAATGAATACAAGTGATGTTTACTTTTTCAGATCTAGCTCAGAAGGCCAGGTCAGGGTTTTTTTTTTAAACAGACTTCAAGTAGCAGTTAAGATCCGCGTTGCAATTGCATGTCAATGGAAAAGATTTATCACAATTTGAATTCAGTATGTACACAATAGACTCCTTTCACACAATTCAACATAAATGTAATAATTTGGCGTTTGTTCACTGGATATTTTAAACAAGTCACAGTGGAACAGTCATTGCATGCTTTTAGAATGTTTTACCTACTCTGCCACTACACAGAAATTATGCATTTTCTTTTGAAAGTGGTTACCAATGGTTACAGGCAGCCATGCTGGGAGAAAGAGAAAGAGAACCATACAAACATTCTGTGCAAGGTCTCTATACTGTCAGTCCTTTAAGAGCTATTGTGATTTACTTTCAAATGGTTTTGCAGCTTTTTAAGATGTGATTTTTTCTGAACCAAGGCTTTTTGGTTGTATGTATATGTTGATTATATACATTGGTTACATATAATGTAATCAGACTTTTTAAAAAAAATCCTTTTAATTATGTATCTGTCTGTGTCTGTGTATCCCTCATGATACAGTAATAGAGAATGAGCTCATAGTGCTGCTGAGCACCAAAAGTGGAGCTGAACATCTGCTCTCAGTACAGTAGTAACACTCATTAGCTTTGGATACTTGTACTTTGTACCTATAGTGTAGGCTTCTTTGTGACTTCACCTCCAGGAATAAGAAGAAAATGTTATACACTGAATATTATTTGATCTATTCCGCCACTGCTTGAATTCCAAATAATGTGAATTATGTGTTATATGTGCCTAAAATAGCCCCTTATTTTCTAGTTAGTTGCATTTTTATGTTCATATAATAGTGATTTCTGTGCCACTCCAAAATGACCACTGGTCTTATCTTGACCACCCCACTGCAAATTGCCTGGCTCCACTATGGTTGATTAAAAAAAACAACAACAACAACAGTAAAGCAAAGCAGTAATAGTTTTCTTCATTAATTTGGGCACATTTGTTCAAAACAAATCAATATTACATGTCCACAACAAGTCATACGCTTAAAGTGAGTGGCTCTGCGAATTGCCTATTGATCTGCGTGTGACACGGTAAGAAGCAAAGGGGGGAGGGTGTAGGTGGAAAAGGTATTGTGTGTGCAGTGGCCTTGTGGAGGCTTGGAGAGCATGATAGGAAGTGTACTGTGGGTGTTCCATATTAATTTCTCTATAGGTAGAGGGCAGCAGGTTGCTGTCAGATAAGATGATTTGTGGGTGCCAAACACCACTTTTGGTTCAGAGTCAAAATGAAGTTCAGGAAACGTACGGTTGCACCTTCAAAATCAAATTAATCTAGAGATTTTCCTCCGTTTTTCTCCATAATGAGGGTAACAAGACGCCCCAGGATCTAGCGGGGCTCCTGAGTGAAATGCATGTAAACATATTCACAAGACAGCTGCAGGGGATCAGCCTGTGCAGCCGAGCATAGGCTCTCTGATAGCATCCTGTTCCCAAACAAACACAGGCACCCGTTAAAATGGAATAAGCACAGACAGAGGGCAAAAGGAACATTGGGGGGGAGGGGGAAGAAATGTGTTGTGCATGATTGTTTTGGATCTAGTGAATGGGCTGCATCAAACCCAAATCATATGAAAAGAGACACCTGAGGACCAAACATGGTTTGATGGCAGTAACCGTGACATTTCAGTGTTTTCAGTCCATATCAAAGGTCAGAATGGGATGTGACATCTCCTTTGTACCCAATGACATTTACTTTTACATTTGCATTTGAGGTATTTAGCTAGCAACAGTGTTTTAGGAGTGCTGAAACAGTTTACACACACACTTTTAGTGAAACAAACTAAAAACTGTTTGTGTATAATACATGAATATCAGGTGTTTGGAAAACAAAAAGTAAAACAGATGCTCAAAGGGCACAAAGGATTTTTCCACTCACAAAAAGAAATCAAAGCTATTACTCTCTAATTAGTCTGCTCGTCTGCAGATTCATATCAGAGTTGGACATGATAGGGACATATGCCCATATTGCAGTTTCAAACATGAGCGGAGAAGAAGGAGGACATCTAAGGGCTACTGCTGTGCCGTCCATCTGTTCTACATTCAGACTGATACATATAGCCTCTCAGAGCACTAATGAAAAGCTTGGTGAATGAGTGATGCTGCAACATTAGACCAAACCAAGAGTTTCTCGTATTAATGAAGCTGCAGTGACTGATGCACGGAAATTTTCAGGCATGCACACACATACACAGACAGAGTTATTGGCATGTAGCATTAATTGATGCTTGTACTGTACATACACACATATACGCAAATTGTGCACATGTACAAAGCAGTTGCTGTCTCCAAATCAGCCAGTCATTGTGCCGCTGAGCCTGCTGCGAAATACAAAGCCATCATGCCATTTGAAAGTGCCACATCTATTCATCTGTTTTAGCTGAGGAAGAGTGGGAGAGAATGAAAACAGAAAGAGAAAGGCCCTATCAAACCCCATGAAATCATAATAAAAGAGGTCCAAGCCAGCGATAAATGCATTTCAGTGGCATATAATGATTGATTCCATCTGCCGTAGGAACTTATTCCCTGAAGGCTTGTGGCCCTTTGACCAGCCATATATTATTCATATAAATATAGATAGCTGCGCATCTTAGAGGCAGCACACATGCCACATTTGCACCTGCAGATTCAATTTGGCTCTGACTTTGAGGGATATGCCGCTGGCTCCATTCCCCCTGCCTGTCCCCCTCCTCACACCTCCCCTCTTTCATTCTGGCTAGCAGCTATACATGGAACATTATGCAGATTTTTGTCAAGAGTGAGTGCGATTATGTTGGGGTAGAAATGAGTGTTGGAATGTTCGCTACGCCTTTGACCTTATCAGCGGCAGCCTTAAGCTGGATACCTTGGCTTAATTTTAATAGATGCAGCACTATGCGAATTAGACAAGGGGACCTAGCTGTGCTCTTTCACTGTGTGGTGTGTTATGCATGCATTATGCGAATGAGCTTGTGCACATTTGTTTTTTTATGCTCTCTGTGAGGACACTGTCGGTTAATTTACGCATGCATCCTTGTGCATCCAAATGCATGTATTTTTCTGCATATTTGCATGTGTTCCTGTCTGCTGTGTTGTGTGTGTGTGTGTGTGCGCGCGCACATGCATGAGTGCAAGCGGGTGTGCTATAGCGTTCAATAGTGCAGCATGTGTGTTCTCCCTCACTCAGCCCAAGTCTTATCCAGAAAAAGCCTGAAAAAACAGAAACAGGGGTCCTGTGGTTAATTTGGAACATTGATTTTACATTAACAGCCGACTTGCCACTGATTCATGGCCATACAAGTGCAGATGTAAGGGGAAAGGTTTCCATCCGCTCACACATGCACTTGCACACGCGCAGACACACATACATACATACAGGAAGCTTCATTATGCATACACACTGCATAGATGGTTCCCTTTAATGGACTCTCCCTTACCTTGGAGAAGGTATAATAGTAAATCAATGAGGTGAAGGGCAAAGGGAGGGACAGTAAAGCCTTCCAGAGGCACCCACCCACTGAGGGGCTTACCCAGAATGTCTATTGGAAGCGGCTTGGTTGCGTCATGCCTGTGTTACATCTGCACCATGGTTCCAATGTCAGGTGAAATCTTTTCAGGGGTGCTCTCTCTGATTTTCTCTCCCTTGTTTAAACTGGAAACATTACAAGCAATCATAAACCACACAATTACATTCTCTAAAAGAAGGCTGACAACACAAAAATTGATTTGTATTTATAATAAGAAGGTTATTAGCATAAATAAATACATTATAATATACAGGTCACCTATAATTTTATATTATCGAAGAGTGACTCTCTGAAAGATGAAGCAGTTAAAGTAAAACAGTTAAAATCTGTTATGTACAGTAAAAAAGTGCATTCCATGCTGCAGAGACAAATGTCAGTCTAGCAAAACAATAGACCAGGCATGTAAAGATGGCAGAGTGGAGAAAACAGTCTGACCTGAGCTGTGAGTTTTTGCTTACACGTCAGATGGACATTGACACAGTGGCTTGAGTACGATCCACTGTGGCAGCTGCAATGCAAGCAGAACGCAACCACATCTGGTGTACATTGTAGGTTATCAAATACTCAGTTGCATTAGCCAACAGAAACAGATACTGTACTGTACAGGCACAGACATTGGAAACAATGGGATGACAAGTATTGAGAAGGCAGTTAGGCTGACAGCAAACAAGTAAGGGGACAGTATGGCAGCCAGAAAGATAGATGAGAACCTGGATATGCAGTACTTTGCTTGTGTGGATGGTGCTGTTAATAGAGAACATAAGCAAAGAGTGGTTTGCCATAAGGGTTTGAAGAGTGGAGACAAATGTGAGAAAGCAGGATGAAAAGGACTTGGTTTATAAAAAAGAGATGTGGGGGTTGCTAACTCATGAGAAAAGAGCGAATAAGAGAATGAATGGGGAGAAAAAAAAAGAAAGAGCCTGAGCCAGAGAGGGTGACTTGAAGAAGAAAGCCTTGCGAGGCTTATTACCAGTGGATCAAAATTCCCAGCGAACCATTTCTACAATACACAGGCTATTCTCCTGAAAGAGAAAGCAATTCAGCTGCGCCCTACTTTCCACTTACGTCTGACCTTTATGTCTTCTACCCAGTTTTACCACAGTGAGTATAATGTCTACCTCTCAGCAGATGCAATACTGCCTTGTTACCACTTAAACCATGCAGGTCTCATAATCATCTCCCCAAGGACCAATATGCTCCCCACAAAAACCTACATCTCTCTTATTCCACAGTTCAGATCTTACAAATTTCCTTTTTATAACTGCCATGACCCACACAGTACTTATGTTTTGTTTAATAAATGATTTTATTTGTTACAAGAACAGTAGGTCAACCTGTTGCCACATAGAGCATTAACGAGTACCCAACCTGTGACAAAGCAATCATCTCTACGTCCCCACTCTGCTAAATCCCATCCAAGCCCTGTGAAGCGGGGGAAGGATTTATAACTCATTTCAATAAACAGCATAAAACAAACAGTCCTGCACAGCTGTTTGGCTGCCTGGCCAACTTGAGTCAGGATTGCCTGAATTAGCACCACAGAGCCACTAGGACCAGTGCTTTCTGCCCCTACTGTGCACACTCATTAATTTAAAGTAGTCATATCTCACTGGTCTCTAATCAAACTGTATTTGTGCCATTACTGTCCGGAACAGCCAGTGTTAGTATAATGGAGGTGGCCCTGTGGGAAAGTAAGTGTGAGGTGTTGCCAAGATCTGAATAGAAAACCTTTTCACATTGACAGTAGATGAGCCTCTTAAATGTAGCCTTGTCCAAATTCATGTATATCATGATAAGGTGGCATAGCCAGATATGAGCAAATGGTCTCTAAATAATACATTTTGGGCAAATAAGTTATGAAATCCACTCAACATATAAAGTATGTGTCAAAGTAAAATTTATATTACAGAACAAAACAGGGCTGTGGGTTTTTACTGGGCAACAACAGTAGCAAGTCTAAATGTGCAGCATTTTAATGAGGAGGGATCCCAAGGTTTGCAGTGATGTCAAATGTCATTCTAATTCAGAGTGAAATGTGTGACTAATGAGGACTAAAGATATATTGGTTTATAATGTTGATGCAATGGTATTGTCATTTTTGCACAGCTACTCAGTTGGGATATGTCAATAATATAAAGACATACTGTAGTAGCTCTCAACTCAACATAATGATGATGCAACATTGCCTTAGACATTTTAAAAAATGCCATCATTGGGCCAGGTGCTGGTGCTTTTACCATTAATGGTGGTAAACAAACCTAGCTGTATTTTAGAGCAAGCCTGAAACAAGTCTGATACCAGGAGATTGTTTACTGTAATGTCCACAGAAGTGAAAAGCCCATGGGCTAGAGTGTAAGCCTACTACTGTAATGGAGGTACTTTGGAGACCATGGCTTGAATGCTCCCCCTCTACCCCACCCCACCTCCCATTACTCTGACACCTGGGAAGTCATGTTAACACCTTAGCCTGACCTATAAAAGACTTCCATTGGCTCCCTGGGCAAATGTCAAAGTTTAGGCTTAATGTGTTAGTGCAGCTAACCATTTCATTGTCTGGGCACAGATTACAAGCATCCATCATTGAATTGTATTTGCAGCAGCAATATTAACCAAATTTCTCTTTGTCCAAGAGTTATGTAGCCAAATGCAAGCTATTGCCACTTAACGCCAACTGGGGACCGTCCCTCAAACTGAAGGGCAGTTATTTTGAAACACCAAATAGTTAATAATGTCCCATTGGACCAAAAGCCCATTAGTCTGACGGCCTGTTATCCCAAAAACAAAACAAACATTGCTCTATTGCTCTAAAGGCCCATTGCTCTGAAAAAACACACTTTGGAATTGTTGGAGTCAGTGACTGCCAGCCCTGTCCATGGTGGAGGGGTGTAGATGATGACATCTACACACACAAAGGGCTCAGCCCTGCCCATAGTGAACCACAGAGAACAATGGAGAGTAGCACAACCATAAATGACAGCAAAATGAACTAGACACTATCTTTATTTATATTATTTACCTAATTTATGTGCACTTGTTTCATTTTAGCACAGTGTGAGAGTCTCAACTGCATTTTGCTGTCATTTATGGTCGTTCTATTCTCCTCTGCTTTCTGTAGTTCAGCGAGGGCGGGGCTGAGCCCTCTGTGTGTGTGCTACACACAGCACAGCAGAGGAGAGACAGTGAACTAGGTGAGGTACTTGAGTTAACGAAAACTACACTTGTTATGTTACTGTAAGTGCAATAAAAGCTTTGCAAGAAAAGTCAAGAAGAGTATTTTATTAATGTAATCCATGCAAAAGATGGACATAGACAAAACAAGGAGCTCATAGTTAAAAGAAAGGCTACTTCTGTTGCATGGTTGTGGTTTGGGTATAAAAAAGTCTGACACTGACCAGAAATTATATATTCACTGAGTTTACAGAAAATTTACAATGCTGTGATGTATCGTTATCTGGATATGAAATGAGCTATATCAAGATATGAGATTTTGGTCATATTGCAGAGCCTTACTTGCTTGGAATTCCTTGTTTTCTCCCAATCTTTGACTGGCTAATTCTTCAGATTTATCATGTCACTAGCATTTATATTACCCGCAGTGACAGCATCTTAGGGTCAGCAGAGGGTTAATACACCACTACTGATGCTATGACAAGTTTCTCCTCTGGCAAGTCATTTTGTTCTCCAGATCTCCTCCCTCCACTTTCTCCCCTCTCGCTCCACCTCAATTACTGGCAACTGAGTAGCGAATTGTGGGAAATTAGCTCTGCAGCAGTGGGTGTGCGGGGGGTTGCGGCTGGGTAGCTTGACTGGACCTCTTACTAATAGGTTAGTACAAGTGGTGTGTGGACTCCATAGTCACAGCAGTCACGGTGCAAGGCCTCTAGAATATAGACTGCCTCTTCACTGGGTTTCACATAATGCAGTCGTACAACACCAATTTACCTGTTCAACCGCCTGTGGATGATTAGGATAGGTCACTTAAGATGATATAGTGTGGTGGTAAAGTTTACTACAATATTTTAACTTTATAACAGTGTGTGATGGATGCAACATCTCCTTAACAAGTCCAATAATTCCAACCAAACAGGCACTCTAAATTGAGTCTCTGTTGTTGAAAGCTTTTGGATTTTGCTGTTGTGTTAACACTTCTGATTAGGTATATTGAGCACTGAGTGTGTTTTACTGGTCATTTGCATTGAGCTAACCTGAACGCATGCTTTTTCTTAGTTGTGCTAGACAGCCATCTTGCCTCAAATGTCTTTATTCCAAATTGTTTTGTTATATAACTATGTCATTGGGTCAACACTATTCTGCTTAGATGGCGAGCATGGCTTAAAACTCATTTGCATCAGACATCCAACATATCACCACAAAATATGTTACCTCCAATTCAGTCAGTGCCTTCTTACACATGACTCCCAATGTTTTACTGCAAACACCCTGCACTGGGACCTCAAACTTTTTTTCTGTCACTTTAGAGGGCATGCAATATTTAATCTGGTCTTGCTCTCAGAATCAAATATATACAGTGATAAGTGGCAGCATAAATTAGATAGCAACAATAATGACTATAATTTGAAAACGAATCTCCATTTCAGATGTATTGGCTGGGTTTATGAAACACATTTTCAAGGTTAGAGCTTGAAGTTGAGTATAAATCCAACCTTGACTGGAGCAGACGTTCTGTCCATTTAATGACACCATAATTGGATACAATGCGTAATGGATAAGTTCATATTTTTTGATTATTTAATTAAAAACATATTTTAAAAACAACTTAAATTTTAACTTGTTTATCCATGAAAGGTTTTAACCCAGGGTGTAATGTGTGTTATTATTTTGCAGTGGTATTAAGGTCATTTTACTAGTTTCAGCTTCTCAGAGGTGAATGTTTGCCCTTTTTTTCTTCCATAATAGTAGATAAATTATTTTTGGGTTCTGGTGTTTTTCAGAAAAAGCAGTTTATTTAAATATGTCATTTTGCACTCTTGGGTTTTCTAAAGGCCATTTTCACCATTTTCATTTTATAGACCCTGTTTATAGACAAAATGTTTAATAGATTATAAATAAAATGATCTGCTGATTGATCAACAATGATAACAATTGTTAGTTGCAGCCCCAATATTAATATTAAATTCACTAGCACTAACTGTAATTTTGCTGTCATACTGAAGAAGTAGTGCTTTGGAAGTAATCTGTGCATTATTGGCGACAAGTATTGGATTATCATTAACAGAAATGTATCCTTAGTGATCACCAGAGAAATGTGTTGTTTTTGGTAGCCACACCATCTTGCAAATTGTCCAGTAAAGCCCTCCTAATCCTATCCTAGATTTTCATCAATGTGGGCAAGCTGACAGTAAAGCAAAGAGAGTAATGATTCTCTTTCTCAATCTGTCCCTATTTCTACTCCTCCATACCGTCTGCGATGTCCTCCCCATATCCATCATCAAGCCTTTCTTAAATTTGAAGAAGTAATACCTGATTTAATGTGTTGTGAAATTAGGGCAGCACTCTTCTTATTCAACACCAATGCTGCCCGTTCAGAGGTTTTATTTTTGAGTGCTGCAAAGCGTCTAACGTAAATTATTGATTGCAAAATTGAAGTCTCGCCCACACATACTCAATTAACACCTTTGGAAAAACAAATAACATCCCTTTGGTACCCAAAGTAAGTTAACATGACCATATTAGACTACTGGCAATTGTGATTGCTAAGGAGAAGGGCTAGAGGTGAGACCTAAAAGCTGTGGGCTGAATTACAGATTCTGGCCTGAGTTTCCAGGGTGAGGATCAACTGCATAGCCCACAATGAAGAGCCAGTGCTGAGGGAGAGAAGCTAAAGCCTGTTTATCAGAATGCTCTGGGTGTTGCAGCTTATTAAAGTGCCAGGTGCTTTTGAAAAATAATACACCCCCCCTCTCTTTCTCTCGCTCTTCTTCCACTAGCTTCATGTCTGCCCCCTCCTCTCCCCTCCCCTCCATCCCCCTTCCAAACCAGACTTTAGCCAGTGCTGGAGCGGAGGTTGAGGAATGAACCCTCAGCTTGGCTTCGCCAGCAGGGCAAACTGCAGCGTTTCTGCTGCCTTGAGAAGTATTTATTTATTTATTTTATTTTATTTTATTTTATTTTTTCCCATATCTCCCCTGTGGCCACTGAGGTGGAAACAGTGAGGGTGATGAAATGAAACCATTTCTCTTTTCTTGTTCTCACTTTCCAGCCACAGTCACACTTCCTCTCCTGATTCTTTCCATTTCATCCCCTGTCTCTCTTGACTTTCCCATGATGTGGTTGCATGCTCTTATAGGCCCAAAATATCACAAGCACCATCAAACCCATCTGTTAGGTAAGAGGCAGTTACATATGACAAATTACATGGTACACTTCTACTTTGCGTTTCTGCCATAGCAGGAGATGGTAGGTACACTAATAATATGGTAAAAGAGACACAACATAAAAATATACAGCTGACTCACATGCAAGAGGAAACATTATATTTCTATTTATAAACTATGGTATATAGTTTTTTCTTAAGCCATATTAATTTGTATGTTTTATGCATGTATTTATTGATAATTCAATCAATATCTATAGCTGTAAAAAATAAGTAAACATGTCTGCTATGCTAAAAATGGTATCAAAAGACAAAATCTGGTCACTATGGTGATTTGCTCACCTTGTGAGGTTTGTTTGGACTTTCACTCTATGTGCTTTTGATACCCAGAAAATCACCCCATTGTACACAATTTCAAGCTCATTTCAAGCTTCACTGTAGGTAAAACATCTAGAAATTGTGCATTTCTTTCCAAAATACTACTTATATTGTATAGTATTTTAGAAAAACACAACGGGAGCCTCATCATTCTGATTCTGTATCTCTTATATACAGCTTTGTTCTGTTTACATTTTCATTTTGTAAAACAATGCCAATCCAAAAGATTTGTTACCTCAAGATATAATAAAATCTGTAAAATCTTTTTTAGCCCTCAGCTTTCACTTGACTTAGAGTAGATGTCTGATGGTAGATGGTAGTCTGTCATTTAGAACAAAAGACTTTAAATGTCATTTAACAGAAAAAACACAGATAAGATTTGCGGTTACTTCTATTGTAGCTTTGATTATTATTTGTAAACATGTGTGTCCATGACATTAGAAACATAATTATCTATTTTTTCCCTTTAGGCCTTTGTGTGTGTTCACATGTGTGCTCATCCGTTTACTCGGATACCTTAACATAACTATTAGTAATGTGTGGCCATGCATGAGCAACATTAAATGCAAATTCAAAAAACATAAATACTATTAGTGTGCAGATTTATTGATTGCACAAAGATTAATTAAGCTAACACATTACTGTATTTTTATTTTCATTGCTGTTGGTTCCTCCATCTTCAAAAACAGGTGCAATTTGCATCTGGGTCAAATGCTTTGCATGTATAGTCTAACTGTCTCACTATGGTGTGTGTTACTGGCTGCCTGTTTAGTTGTTGCTATAGTGACTGACATATTCCAGTGTCTTTAAGCAGCTTGCCCTAAAGGCTAATGCCTAAGCCCTAGGATGTGTGCCATTTAAGAATCTTAATAAAGCCTTCCATTTAACCAATGGTAGACTCACACTGCTAACATCAGGATTGAATGCCATATCGTACAGGCACATGCAGTACGTCCTAAGAATGAAGTCTAGAAGGTCAAGCAGATATAAATCCACGGTTCTGTGTCTTGAAGTGAGCGTGTATAAATGTCAACATGCATCAGTGTGCCTATAACAAATGTCAATATGCCCAAATCCTTCTCTTATGACATTCCATGACCACCTCCATTACCATGTAATATTCACACCGATTCTCTCTTATCTTGTTTGTCTTACAGGTAGGAATGGACTGGGCTGTGGAATCTGGAAGCTAGTAGCGACAATTATTGAGGACATCTGTCTTTAAAGAAAGAGCAGAGTTTTCATGGATGCCTACAAATGTGCTTAACAGAAGTCCATTGAGGTATAATATCAGTCCGTCCTTTTTTTCTTTTTTCTTCCTCCCAACTTCTCGGGTCTGCCTGACTGCAGCCTTGGCCCTGCACCCTGACAACAGCAGGCAACATTGAGTGATTAGTCATTACATTCAAGGGCGTCTACACAGCAAGACAAAAAAAACAAAAAAAACCCAAACCCTAGGGAGCAGTGCTGCAGTTGGGGGTGGTGGTGGCAGGGGCGGTGAGTCAATCGCCTCAGCAGCTGCAACAAATGATTCATTATTTGTGAAGTTAACAGCTCAGACCACTTAATCTACAAGGACCATTTCTTACTAAAGGGAATCGGTCCAATATGAAGGACGTGTCATTCGTGGATCGTCTCTTTGTCGGCTTGGCCATGGCCTCTTTTGTTGTGGCCACTGAGGAGAGGCCTGATTGCCCGAAGCTCTGTGTATGTGAGATTAGACCCTGGTTTTCTCCCAGTTCGGTGTACATGGAGGCACAGACAGTTGACTGTAATGACTTGGGACTCTTTAGCCTGCCGGACAATTTACCGGTGGGCACACAAGTACTATTACTGCAAACAAACAATGTTGCCAAGATTGACAAACCCTTGGATTACCTGGCCAACATCACAGAGATTGATTTATCTCAAAACAACTTATCCTCTATCAGTGACGTCCATCTGGGGAATCTTCTTCAGCTTCTGTCTCTTCATATGGAGGAGAACTGGATACGAGAGCTGCCTGAGCGATGTCTGTCAGAGGTGGCGAACCTTCAGGAGCTCTACATGAATCACAACCTTATTTCTTCCATTTCCCCAATGGCTTTTCAGGGTCTCAGCAACCTAGTACGCCTCCACCTCAATTCTAACAAGCTGAAGACCATTCACAGAGAGTGGTTTGAACCCATGCCAAATCTGGAGATCCTGATGATTGGTGAAAATCCAGTTCTTTCAATTGATGATATGAACTTCAAACCTCTCAGTAACCTCCGCAGTCTTGTTCTTACCAGAATGAACCTGTCTCAGCTTCCTGAGGATGCACTGTCTGGTCTTGATAATTTAGAGAGCATCTCTTTCTATGATAATATTTTCCCTGAGGTGCCTCATTCTGCCCTGAGAAATGTAAAAAATCTTAAGTTTTTGGATCTAAATAAAAACCCTATTGCGAGGATACAGAGAGGGGACTTTGTGGATATGCTCCATCTGAAAGAGCTCGGGATTAATAGCATGCCAGAGCTAGTTTCCATCGACAGCTTTGCTCTCAATAACCTCCCTGAGCTGACCAAAATAGAAGCCACCAACAATCCTAAACTCTCCTACATCCACCCTAATGCTTTCTACAAACTACCGCGTCTGGAAACCCTAATGCTAAATGGCAATGCGCTCAGTGCCCTTCACAGGATTACTGTCGAGTCCCTCCCAAATCTCAGAGAGGTTAGCATGCACAGCAACCCCATCCGCTGTGACTGCGTAGTCCGCTGGATGAACATGAACAAGACCAACCTTCGCTTCATGGAGCCTGACTCACTGTATTGTGTTGAGCCTCCGGAGTATGAGGGCCAGCATGTCCGACAGGTGCACTTCAGGGAGATGATGGAGATTTGTCTGCCACTCATTTCTCCTGAAAGCATGCCAGGGCACATTAAAGCACAGAATGGGAGCTCGGTGTCACTCCACTGTCGGGCCTTCGCTGAACCAGAGCCGGACATCTACTGGATCACTCCATCCGGTATTAGAGTCCTGCCTAACACTGTGTCTGACAAGTTCTACATGCACCCAGAGGGAACATTTGACATCTATGATATAACAGAAAATGAAGCTGGTCCTTACACTTGTGTTGCCCATAATCTGGTGGGAGCTGATCTTAAATCGGTTTCAGTTGAAGTGAATGGATATTTTCCCCAACCTGCAAATGGGTCTCTGAACATCCTAATAAAATCAGTTGAGACACACTCAATTCTGGTTTCCTGGAAGGCCAGCCCTGGCACTCTGGCTCCTAACATTAAATGGTACACCCTTTCAGATGCCAACCATCCCATCACAGCATTTACCACCAGAGTACCCTCTGATGTCCAAGTCTACAACCTCACCCATCTCAGCCCCGCCACTCAGTATAAAGTATGTGTGGATGTCCGTAGCATCCATTACAACCATGACACCAAATGTGTCAATGTCACCACTAAGGGATTAGAGCTGGCAGCCAAGAACACAGAAAAATGGGACGCAGCAGTAATCACCGTCTTTGGTGTGCTCTTGGCTGTGATTTCAGTGGCCTGCCTGCTTATTTATGTGTCCCTGAGGAACCACCACCTTTATGGGGATATAAGGAAATGCGACTCCAAAGCCTCGCTGACACCAGCGGAAGCTACCGGTATGCACTCTCCTTTCTTTACAAAGCTGTGGGTTTCGGGTAAGGGACTGCCAAGTGGAGTGGAAGTGAAAGCCACAGTCATAAATGTATCTGACAATGCCTTTTAAGGAGCTTTGTAAAGCACCACACACCAACTACACCGAATGGACAAGGCCATGGGCAGGGGTGGACAAACATGTAGTACTGTTTCAAAGGCATACCCATTGCTGGTCCCTGGCTGAGATACACTTGCAAAACTATTATTGGACTGGGATGGAACAGTTTTAAATAGACTACATGCTCTCCCAGTTTTGACTTTAGCTGAAGTGGTGGCTTTGTAACCGTTACATCAAACCAAGCTAACATCAACAGGAAGGGGCATTTACTGCAAAAAGATATATTTCAGTACCATTCATACAGAAATGCAGACAGAGAAAAGAAAGTGAAGATGGTGATGATGATGGTCAACTCTCTTGTAACTGACTGTTAAATGTGTTCAGAGTTGTGGAACTGTCCGTGTGGTCCCAAGCAATACCGTCTGTGCTTTGTCAAACATCCATAGACGAGTTATAGATACAGTAATGACACCTGTCTATTATGGGAAGGGAGATTTAGTAGAGTAGACAAATAACAGTGACTATGGTGTAAGCCTTTTGATGAAATATACCCCCCCTTTTTCTATTTAAAAATGGATTCTTGATTTTTCATGGAAATATTGTTATATATTCTATTATGTTGATGTAATGACAAATCCTCTGTATCTGAACAGTTTAAATGGGTTTTAAATTAAGGCAAGGAGCAGACTACTTTTGATTACAACGTTGAATTAAGCTTAATGAAATTCAGCTACAAAATGGGTATCTAGAGGACATTTGCCAAATGGCTGTTTATACTCTGTAGTTCTCATTGCAACGGTGACTGGGAAAAAAATGCAGATACATTGGATTAAACAAACATAACAGGTTGATTAAAGTTGAGGTGATTGATGTTTTATTGCCTCAAGAAGTGGTCTGTTATGCCCTGGTAAGTGCCTACAACAAGAACTACATGAGGTAAACAGAGAAGAAACTGAAGAAATACGTCAGCCACAGCAAAACATGGCCATGTCATCATTGCAGAATCACAAGCTACTCTCCAGTACCTTTAGTGAAATACTTTCTCAGTATTTTTAGCAAACATATTTTAAGAAAACATTTCGTTGTTGCTTTGGGTGTAAAGTTAAAAGCCATTTTTATATTAACTGTACTATATGTGATCAATGGGCACAACAGACTAATTAAGAAAAGTGCTAAGAAAAAAATAAATGTCATTGTTTCTTTTACAAACAAGTGCTTACGTTTTCTCTTTTGCTTTCTTCTCATATTTGTCATAACACACCTGGTTTATTTCATATCAAAATGTATGGTAGCTGCATTATGCTACTTTTCCTTTTGTCGTCAACCAACCATGGGGTAATGTAAAATGTGTGACGACTTTTATCTGTGATATTTCAACTGCCATGTTAGAAAAAATATTGATTATGAGCAAGTTGTACAAAACAAAAAAAACTGTCTTTTGAATCAGACCATTGGGGCAAAAAAAGTCAGAAGACTTTAGCTGAATGGTTGAATGGTCGTCCTAACCCTGGGAAGAAAAAAAAAAACAGCAACAAAAGAACAGAACTCATTAGCTGCCTCATTAAGAGCATGTTTGTCCTTCAGCTGGTCTGAATATAGTCACTGTGCTACAGCTACACCTGCTGCTGCTCATGCTTAGACAGGGACACAACGTCCCCACAACAGAGAGATAAAGTACAGAAAAGTCACGCAGGGCGGGATAGAGCCAAGTCTAAGCTTTAGGACTCACATTTTTTGTCTTACTGAATTATCCAGCACACAGAACATTTCACATGAGAGAGCCAAGCATGATGAATGGTTGTCAGAGGCAGAGCGACAAGGTGGATTTATCAAACAAGGCCGAACGCTCATACATCAGGCCAGTCTTCAGCACCATGGACAGAGGCTTTTAGAGCTGAGCCATCTGTCAAAGACAAAGGGAGTTAAAATATGATGCGCCTTGCTCCTCAGGTAATGCTCAGGTCAGACTGATTCTGTCTTACTGCAAATACAGGCATGAATAGAAATGCACAAGCAAGCTTGGCAGCGATATGAATGCACACATACCCACATATACAGAAACATACATAGTTACATGCGCACACAAATTCAAGGTCACAAAGAGTTTATAAAAGAACAGGCATGTACATACATGAACAAGTGCACACATATACAAACACACACAAACACTAAATCAACCAACCTTTCATACCCAGAGATGTAGCAGTATGAGCTTCTGTCTCTTTCAGTCTGCATGCTTGGAGAAACACAACATGACAGCCAAAGAAGCCACTAAATGAGTTCACCGACCAAACATGTTCTTTGAGATTAAGGCAGCTCATGGATATTAGCCATATTGTTCTTCGTATTTTTTATTTTTTCACAACTCATGATTTGATTACATACTTGAGTGAATAAGCTGAATGTTATCTGGAAACTCATCTCTCCTGCTGTCTGTCCCAATCTCATGCATTTCCTCGATCTCTTTCTTTTCTCTCGCCTTTCTCTCTCCCCCATGCTGTAGAAGCTCTCCCTCCACTGGCAAGCATATGAGTTTGGGAGATAGCTTTTTGTCTGAATTTGTACAAAGCAACCTATATTAGAAATAAAAAACCTTCTGGATTTAACTTAAATCCCACATGAAAAGAACCAGTGAGCTGTCACCATTTAATCCGCAGCGAGGAAGGAAAAATTATGTTTCTCGCTGAATCTTCAAATATTTCAAATATTAAGACCACCTTGTTCTATTCAAAAAAAGGCATCTGCACTGAGGCAGATATTAAAGCATGCTCTGTGAGGGCTTATGGATGGGTGTTCCTACTGGTTACATATTCATTTTAATTTTGCAAGGATCATTGTCAGGAGGCCGAAGATTTGATGGTGCAATCCTTCAGTGGGAGGCTCAAGTTCAATAGTGTATTTATTTATTTCATTTTTAACACAGGGCAATCAAAAGTCAGCGGCTGGCACTCTGGCAGGTAATTTGGCTTTTACACTGTTATGAAATAAATCTCAAAAAATGTAAAACAGGAAATGAGAATTTGTGAGCCTCTTTAAATGTTATAGTATTATCTAGTAATTTAGACTTGCTATTATAACTGTGTGCAAATGAGAAAGCACTATTACAATGACTAATTTCCTAAAGCACGTAGGGAGACACTGTTTAAACACTTGTATCTTATACTTGGTGGAGTAGCTCATACAGTATTTGTAGTAGTTTTATTCGGACAACAGCCTGATTTCATTATATTTTCTTTTTCAGAGATCTCTTTGAAAGCTACAATTAAATTTTTAATTTTGCCTTCTATCTGGGATAAGATAAAAAAAACCCTATATAGCACTGCAAGGACTGCAGAGAGCAAACAATGTTCAAGCTGCTACAGGCACTTTTATATGTTTGAATTATCAGCTTATTAAAGTTACAAACTTCCACGTAGGTCAGCCAGTGTAGCTACAGGCAGCCGCATTCCAATGAAAAGTGAAATGTCAACATGCATTTACAATCCTGCTGCTAGCACTATGTTTAATGCCATTGCTTGCTTTTTAGAGGTCTTTATAGCCAGCTATTGGAGAAACAACCAGATGACCTATGCATTGCAATAACAGAGCACTGATTGCTTTCATGACCAAATAAAAATGGATTTGCTTCTTGGAATCATATGACATATTTTTAAAGGAATATTACATATGATGGTGACCTATTATTGATTAAATAACAGTTTTGCTGCAGTGTACGTTGTTTTGTGTCTTATCACCTTTTTGATGTGTTCACACTGGAGTTTATGTCAGTACCAATGACAGGTGAATCACTCTCACACACATACACAATGCTGAGCACGTCAGTGAGACAGAATTTGCCCATTGCAATGCTATTCTGAACATGCACTACTGTGTATTTCCTGAAAAGTAGAGACAGGATGTCACAGCAGATTTGGCACGGCTCGTCAAAGAGCAACCAGTCGAAAGCCATTTGTGTGTGTATGTGCATTTCAGTTCTGTCGGGCCTCTTCCAGTCTCCATTTCTATACCCATCACTCCCAATGTGCTGCTAACATGTAGCTAAAAATGCAGCTAAAGGTAATGTGTATTTTCTCAATCATACATCCAATCACACGAGGGTACACACATCCACATGCATGCGGTTCCATTAACAAACAGGCAAAGTGCTCTACGAAAACACAGCTGCTGTTAGTCATTTCCATTTTGAACTGACATGTGCACCTAATAGAGTGTTAGACATGAGTTGCTCTCACATTTCCATATTTCCTCTGATTCACAACTTGCATGACATCACTGAAATGCCACATAAAAAAGAGGAAACCTATTGATTCAAAAGTCCATGCAAATGAGACGTTTCTTAACATAAGTAACCCAACATATCGATAAATATGGGGCCATAAATCTTGTGTAAGCCACAGGATTGAATATGGGAATGATATTACTCCACAGAAGGCTTTTCCACTAATTGGAACCCCCCCCTCCCATTCTGAAACAGATGATTGGTTTCCTGGGTTACTAATTGATTGCTACCTCCCTTTGTCTAACTCCAGTTTCCTGCATGACATGGGCATGCAGCCTGTGCCTGGGTCAGATCGATACAGGGACTAATGAGTTATTTGCATGCATATGCTCACCTTAATGATGGATTTGGATTATAAATAAAGGGGAGGCAAAGACTGCTGCACCTAACAAAGCTAACACGTAAGAACATTCTTTTTCATAGTAGAATCTTACAAAAGCATCGTCGACCTCATGGCACAGATGCACTGCTGCTCCCATCAGATTCATTAGTGCTACGGAGGCCATCGATATTCACGGCAGCACACATTAATCATCACTGAACATTAAAGTCCCGTTGTGAAATGGTGGAAGAGCCACCTACAGTTACAGTCCCTGTGTAAGTATCACCTTTTTACTGCGGGCTTGTTTACGTAACGCTTCACTTAGATCAATCAGTAAAAAGACCTGCTTGAACGACTCAGACTTTACTCTCCATTAGGCAAATGGAAGGTTTAAAAAAGAGCTTGGTAACCATTAGTTACCACTGAGTTTTGACATAGAGGATTCCAGTCTCATAGATTTCTGTGATTTAAAAAATGAATGCCCTTATAACTAATATTTGCAAAGGCGTGAATAAAAAACACTTCACTCACTGGTAATTATGCACTGGTCAAATTGACTGCACCAGCTGTCACAATTTTTCATATTACCAGGGGAGCATTTGAGAGGAGGAGAAGGAAAATGACAGGGAATTATAAAATTAAACCGAGTCTTATCCAATCAAACTGAAAAGGTTGTGTGCAAGTGTTATTTTAAAATGCAGTCTAAATGGAATCCTCTGGAAGAAATACAGAAACACACATGAAAAAGGAATGTAAACATATATTTTTGGTGTCTCGTTAACGCCATTACGGTACAATTTTTTTTCAACTTTTTCACTTTATTTTACTCTTTGCGGCAATTACAAATCCTGTACTGCAGCTTTACAGAGAGCAGAAAACTAAATTAAACACTGTGGTCACTATAACTGTAAAAGGCAACACAACAGCATCAAACACTTATGATGCTCAGTAAAAAGCATAAGCATAATTGCTGGCACATCAAAGTGATTTTTTGTTTCTGTTGACTAGTGAGTGAGGTGTTAACACAGGCTGGCAGTGATGATAAAAAGAGTAATTAAGTTAAAATGAAAAAAAAAAATGCATTTGAAATTCTACTGCACCAGTGCTTGGGCACCTTTTTGATGTTTGTTTCTGACTAAACCTTGTATTTTTCTGTTGGCTGGAATGTGCTTGGGTCCCATTCTTCAAACGTGGCTTGACTAATCCGGGCTTTCATGATGTTAGTAAGCTAAAATTATCCTGTTGTTTTTAACCCTTCAAACTTGTTTCTTTTGTTCTTGGTTTGATCCTGCATTATCTTGAATAGCAGTGCGCGATTACTTTGAAATAGAGGCAACATGAGTCAAGAGTGAAAACCATGATCAACATAATTGGCTCATAACATTATTGCATTACACGAAATTGGCTCATAGGCATCATGGCATTATATAAACAGCACATTTTCATTGCAACTGTACATTAGTTATGTTAAAGCTGAGGTGAACAACATAAAATATGACAAAACCTCTCATAAAAAAGACTTGAGGCAACGTAAAACCAGAGATTAAATAAATTAGATTAAATTGTGCATAAATGAGTATCAGTTGGCTTCAAATAATTTGCCCATAATTTACAAATTGACTGCAATTTAAAATCACTTGTTTCAGTCTAAGTGTATAGATTTATAAATATAATGTAAGTAAATTAAATTACATTATTGTTTAAATTACAAATTTCCATGATAACATCATAATGAAATTAAATGTTTTCTAATTCCATTGTCTGATAACACTCAGAAACATTTAGTCGCTTATTTGTATTGGTTCCTTTTTTAAGACTGGTTCTTCTTTTGTTTTGTATGCTCATGTTTAGGCACGGTATAAAAAAGCTATTTATTGTGAAAATTAAATTGTTATAATTAAATAACATATCTTGATAGTTTCTTGACAACCTACAGGTTTTTATCTGAAATCAAAGAGATGAATAAAGGAGTCATATGCTCTTGAAAAACAGATCATGTAAGGGGTTAATCTTAAAAAGTTAAATAAACTACATTCAGTCAACTTTAAAAAACTGGTTTCTGTAAAATGGATCAACAATTAAATCAATCTATCTCAGTTATGCCTCTACGAAGGACAGGGCTTTGGTCTTACACAAAAGTAATGACATAATCATTCAATCTGGTAATTAATTTAGCTGGTGGAACAGGTAATATTTTTTTTCCAAAAGA
Organism: Euthynnus affinis; assembly: GCA_029490765.1. Lineage (NCBI taxonomy): Eukaryota > Metazoa > Chordata > Actinopteri > Scombriformes > Scombridae > Euthynnus > Euthynnus affinis. The sequence goes on along the minus strand of CM055860.1, from coordinate 15,056,506 downwards.
TATGGTGTTTTGCAGGGTGTCTAAAAGGGGATTGCACTTAAGTTTCATTTGCCCTTTTTCACTCCTCATCAATGCATAATTAGTTTGATTATTGCTATTCCTTATCTCTTCTCAACCCCAGAAAAAGAAACTGGTATTTGTCTAAAATGCATATTAGCGTTGCAACTCTTTGCTAATCTCCAGAGAATTTGTGTACTATAGGAATGAGGCAGGAAGGTGGCCCATGGCCTAAATAAAATGGCTCCATGCGTCTCTTTCATCATAACGGGTGGCCTTATTCTTTGATGTAATGATGGCAGTGTTGGGTGGAGAGAGGGATGGATTTTTATTAGATGGGGGTCGGGGCTCACGAGGGCCATTCAGCGGAGGAACACCTGCAGTGCTGGCAAAAGCAATCAGTGCAGATAAAGTACTGTACTTCTTTCCCTTGTATTTTTCAAATCACTGTTGATGCCAGTGCACACTGACTGCATGTCAAGCACATTTTACACATGATACTAATCAGTTTTGTCCCTTACTCAGGCCTTAATCAAGCTATAGGAAGGAGCAGACTATACGTCTGCATATGCGTCTCCCTGCTGTCTGTCGGGATTGTTTACACCAATATTTTAAACTTGCTGCTACACCCCATATGAACACATAAATGATTGTGGTCTACCATCAATCATCCTCCCAACCCCCCTGTATGTGTGAATAGCGGCTCTGTGTGATTACATACACTGTGAAGCAGCATGTGGTTTGCATTACGTTATACAAAACAACCGTATTCCTTCAGTACATTACATGCTTACCTGGAAAAATGAACAATAACCAAAGCCCTGTGTTTGATCTTCATTATCTTTTTTTTTGATAGATCTCCTTCTCTTTCCATTAGCTCTCTCTTTTGATATTTGTGTTTTTCTCTTCTCTCCAGCATCTTCCTTTTCATCTCATCTCCAGATAAGACAAATCCACCAGTTTAGATTAGATCACGGCGAGACTGAATGACCATTTCATATTGATGATAATTGTGTTTAACATAAATTAGCTATCTAGAATATTTGCAATTGAAATGAAGGCAGCAGGGTAGTTAATAGTCTGGCAATCTGCTCTCCTCCATAATGTACGCATCCAGAATGATGTTTCTACTGACTGAAAGCTGTTCATCTATGAAATAAAAAAATACTGAGTGACCTACTAAATTGTATTATGTTAATAGTGGAATTATCACCAGACTGTGGAATACCATCATATTAATTATTGTGCCAATAACAAATTATTCCCTCTTGAGGCCATGTTAAAACATTTTTCTCTCACTAGGGAATTAAAAGCCACTGCATAGTTTTGTGAGGGCTCACTGTTGAATATGTTGAGATCAGTGAATGTTACACGAAAGAAAAATGTGTCAAGAAAAAGGCTCAGAAAGACTTACAGGGTGTTAATGAATATGACTAAAACCCTCTATTTATGTACTCTGTGCGACTAGCTGTAGAGATTTGTGCCATTTGTAAGCCCTGTCTCAATTCTGTCAAAAGAGAAAGCCTTCCTCGGTGCTCTGAAGTGCGTCCAAAAGAACATGGGTGATAACGAGGGCCTGGCTCCTCTCTCTAAGTCCTGCAGGCCATTAGTGGAAAAGGCTCTTCGCTGGATCTTGATTCTAAGAAATGACTATTTCTGTCTCGATTGGCTTTTCCTTTGGAGCCGGGAGACGCTTGGTGCAGAGTCCTCCCTGCTGGCTTCAAACGGCGGGTATAAAGATTGAGCAAGTGCCATCGTTCACGACTCAGGCGAAGGATTAGCAAGGTGAGAAAATGTGAGAGGAGCTGTGGAGCCTGATCGGAATTAAAAGGGAACTGAGGTAATGAGGGGGATTCAATCAAAGGAATGGGACCGCTCTTAGAACAAAGAGGTCTTAAGCCCACAGCAATCGGGAGACAGATCGAGATACTCTGATATACATTAACTCAACCAAAGCCACATTAGTGTGTGGTTGAGGTAGGTAGTCAAATGAATGAGGATACCTTTCTTTAAACTGCTTGTGATATGACAGCACGCTATTCTATGGACAGATCTTTATTTTTTTCCCCACTTATGAGAAGAAAATCACACCCCAACATAATTTAAATTTTACCTCAAACTGGTGCTTTTACTCATCACTCCTACAGCTAGTTGATTTCTTGTCATCCAGCTTGTGCAGTGTTTTTTTCACAGTTCAATAGTCCAAATTGGATATTGTTTATGATGCATGATATTGAAAGCAGACAGACTCCGGAGGGACCAGCGACAGTCTTGTCGACTGACTGAACAAGCTAACAAACAGATCCAAGTGATTCTTGTTGATGCTCAGAGACATGTAACTCCCCGAGCACAACAAAGGGACATTCATTCTATATTTATGCCACCACTGAAGTGTCAGAAATATTGATGACCCTGGGCAGAAATTAGCCTGCTTGTCAAAATAGAATAGTGCAAATGCATGGTTTTCTTTTCATCCAGCGTAGCGCTTGCAGTCTTTGCAACACTCATCAAGAAGCTAGAAATTGTGACTGAACAAGCACAAAGCCCCGACACACTGGATCATTGTCAGTCTAAATTTAAACTAAGCACATCTGTCACTTTGTGTTACTGATGCACAAAAATGCTCCAAGGTTATGGAAGTTACTTGACTTAATTGAAGTGAGACAACTTGTTTTCTGTTATTGCCATTAGGGAATTTGACTATCAGCGTGTATCTGTCACTAAATGGAAATGTGGAAATAAGCGAGACTAAATTGACGTTTTTTTTTAACTCTGATCCTGGCAGAGAAAACTAAATTGTTTGGGGGCTAGCACACCTTCTTTTGTTTGTTTACTTTGCTAACTGAGTTAGAGAACTCTAAGCCAAAATCACTTTTCACAGGCCTAGACTTGTAAGTACCAGATGAAAGCATTGATTCTCGTCTTAGATCAATTCCTTTATTTCCTTGACTCAAAGTTCACCATCAAACTCTTAACCGCAAACAGCCAGGCCAGGCGGAGAAAACAATCAAAAAATAACAACGAAAAACATCAGCACCCTGAAAAGACAATGGCAATTGATCAAGCATTCGGCGAGAGAGGTGGCATCTCTCTTATCAGATTCATTAGTTTTCCGGCCGCTCTGACATTTCCATTTGCACACTCCAATTGACAAAATAAAATACCCGTTCAGCTCTCATCCCTCAGCTCCACGCGGGGTAATCACTCCTCCACTGCACCATACACTCTCACCCTTCTGTTCCTCTATCCCTCCATCCCTTAGAGTGCGGCCTCATCATGACTGAGGAAGAAACATAAACAGCACGTACGCCTTTTGCAGAGGACTCGCAGGAGTACACATGCCACTGAACATCCCTTCTATCTGGGGTCACTAGTACAAATCACCTCAGGGAAGGGCACACTTCAACTTTTCATTTTCTTCCCATCACCACCTCTCTTGTCTCTTTGTCTTTCTGTCTCGCTCGCCATGCATACTTAAACAACTCCACCGAAGTGCAGCAATCTCCTAGAATCATCATCAGCATCTCCCTGCCAGCCTATTGACTGGCCACACACTCGCAGGGAGTCTCTCAGCCATCCATTTCATTTAGACGCAACTTTTTGACTCCTCCACATTAGGGGTCAAACAGGCTCTTTTCAAAAGAGGCTTGGAACGGAGGTAAATTATACAAATTGAGTGGCAGGAGGGAAGGGAGCGTGGCTGAGCCTCTGCGGCTCTGTGAACCCAGACGACCTCAGGTTTCCTTAATGATGTTTTCGCCAAGCCAGACGGAGACACATTGGATGATTATGCTGCAGATCGGGCAGATCTCTCTCAGTCTCACTTTTTCTTTCTACACCCCACCATCCTTCCCACCATCCATCACCCTGCTTCTCTCTTTCCCTTCAATTCTCCTCTTTTCCATCTCTCTACATTCCACTATACATCCATCCACCTCTCTGCCTCTCTATACATTCATCTTCCCTCTCCCTGACTTTCTCAGAACTCCACCCATTTGAAGCAGTGGCAACACGCTGAGAGACTATGGTCGAAGCTGATGATGCTCCCTTCCAACAGTGGCATTTAATCAATCGAAATCTTATTTTGGGGATGAGCAGAGAGGAAGTTGTTTTTTTCATGAGCTGCTCTATAATAGAATAACACAGCCCGAAGGCCAGGTCCCTCATCACTGGGGACTCCATAGATTGAGGTGATCGAGTTGTTTGAAGATGAATTTTGAATACTGCCTATGCCGGCTGGCAGGCTCGGCTTGACTGTAACTCACTTGAAATTTAGTAACAACATATAAAAATGTCAATTAAAAATGGAAATTAGGATGGAAAAAAGGCTCATACACCTTTGAAGCTTCCTTCATTTGCATAAAACAGAGAAATTTAGGGGTTGATGTTGTGTATTTCGTATCATAGACTCATCCCTTCAAACACCTTTCTTAGTATATAAAGGTTTTAGCTTTTAAAGAACACTCTAGCACAAATAAAACCCAATATGGTACATTTTGTCTGTGATGTTTGCAGATAAGTTAAGATGTTTGTAGCTCTAATTGCCCATTGATAACATTATTGATTCAGCCCATAAAAGCTTTGACATTTGCAGTTTTAAACACGCAAAGTCTGGTTGGTCTGACCTAAAAGATGAGCTACATTTTTATTATACTCTAGCAGCGAAGGTTTGCTTGGAATAAATCATATAAAAAGATTTTTAGTATCCATAATCAACCTCAAGAATTGCTTAGCAAAAATATTACAATTTATCCCAAACATAGATAAGTCACTGTAGAAAAGACTTTAGCATTATGTATGATCTGAATGCTTCTCCTTCCTCCATGTAATGCTATTGTGTATTCAGAAAGCAGGTAGTGAAGAAGACCCCAAGCGTCTAGTCATTTTCACAAGAGGTAAGAGAATACAACATGCTGGAGCTGTAAGACTGCAGGATATGAGCTCTGCATCAGAGCCGCCATCTGACAGAAGACGCAGCCAGAACCTGTTAGAGACTTCACAGCAGATGGACAGATGAATGGTGGTCAGGTGTCACACACACACACACAAGCTTCTTCACACACAGGCACACAAGCAGGCGACATGTTGTCACAATGACAGAACACATAATGTAGATGTAGCAACCACTAATGTAAAAACTTAGAAACATGTAAAAAACACACACATCCACCAATTGTGTCTAGTAAAAATGACATCTGTAAATAAGTGATTTGCATTCAAAAATACATTTAAGATGCATTGATTAAGTTTTCTGATCAACAAAATACAACAAATTTATGTCCGTTTGCCCTTCAATGCAAGTGAAGTACTTGAACTTTGGAAAAGATAATTAAATATGAGAAAGTCAATGCTGATTTGAGGCATGAGACAGGACACACTGACTTTTGCAGTACTGATGCAATTTCATGATTTTTCCCTAACCACGCCTGGGACACCAGATGCAAATATCAGTCTCCAGTATGTTAGGTATAAGTTAAAACTCCTGCCATTGCCCTTGACCAAGACACTGGTGTCAGAAGCGAAGTTAGTCTCCAGGCACTGCACTGTGGCTGCCCACTGCTCCTAAATAGTTAGGATGGCTCAAAAAGCAGAGGACAAATTTCCTCATGGGGATTAACAAAGAATAACTTGACATACACAAAAGACCTAAGGTGCAATCATGCATGTAAACCATGCACAAAAAGCTATTTCCTGCTTGCAGACCCACACACACACAGATTCACACAAAGACTGATGTGGGTTTGACTGATGGTGATGATGATGACATGGCATTTGGCAGGTCACACACACAGATGGTGGACACCTAGCGATTTCACTGGCTCGCTGCAGTGTGTTAGATTTGGAGACGAAGCCTGACATTTGTGCTACGTCCTCAGGAACCTCAAGTACAGAGAGAAGAGGAGAGAGAGAGAGAGAGAAAAAAGCTCTGGCCCCACAGATTAACAGAACAGATGTCCTCACCTCCTCCATCACTGACAGCCAAACACATGGTGACCAAACCTGACTGCAGAGAAGAGTTGGTATAAGTTTGGACTTGACTGACGGCCGTACAATGACTGCAGCTAGTCTGTGATTGTGGGAAACAGACGGAGCCTTTATCTTGATAGAGCTTCTTTGAATTCTCTCACTCTCAGCAGCAGAACCGGCCCTGACCAATTTGGTGCCTTAGGATAAGATTTTAGCTGGTGCCCCTTGCGTCACAGCCAGTTCCACCACCAATGTTCATACACTCACACAGAAACTGCATTGCTTTATGTCTTTGAGATTTTCTTTATTTTAGAAACAAAAAAAACAGTATTAAAGAACCTGATGCTGCATCACTGGGCTTCTCTGAAATGAAGAGGACTGGAGCACTTGATGCTACATCGCTGGAAGGTGCTGAGGTGGAGAAGGTGCATGCAGGTGGCCCAAGATATTTGCAAGAGTGCGATTAAAATATTTCAAAAGTGCATCTGAAGTGATAAGAGGAGTATATGTGACCAATGGGTGTTACATTCGGACTATATTAATAAAAAGGCTGCTGCTGCAGCCAATAATAGCATCTAAGCCCCATTATAGCCTATAACATTCTAAACACAAACAGCAAGAGTAGACCACAGGCAATTGTAACATCTCAAATTGCACCAATCAGAATCGAGACAGAACCATGAAACTCATAATGTACATGGTATGTGATGATCCATATCTACCTGCCAAAGGACAAATTGATGTCTCTAACTCTATCTAAATGTTGATGAAAGGAAACCCTATATTTTGTATGTGATGCTGTTTCTGTAGCTTATTCATTAGAGACTGTTTTTATATTTGTATAATTAGGATTAATTATAATACTTTAGTCAAACTGGAATTAATTCAATGGATATTAAATTGTTTTAACTATATCTATATTCTTGGGAGTATATTGTGGTCCTTGGTATTTATATGAAGGTATTATGTGTGTTGTTACAGCCCCCATATGCTGTTACAATCGCCCCTGTATGTGGAGGCAGGTGTAACATTTGACTTGTGGTGTTTCAATCAAAATTGTGACTCTAACATTACTTGTAAAAACACAAATACAAGTTACCTATTTAAAAATTGTATCCAAACAGTTCAAAAGGTTTTTGACTAATGACTTCAAAACCAAAAATTGTTAAAATACAGCCCCCCCCCCCCCCCCCCCCCCCCCCCCCCCCCCCCCCTCCACATCTAGAATTCATGCACAAAATATTTATTCAGTGAGCACTTCTCCCACATGATGTTAGCTGTTTGCTATACATTTAAGACTTATCAATAACAAAAATACAGAGGCTTACAACTACTAATTACAAAAGGTTGGTGGAAAAGAAAAACATTTTAAAGGACTATTACAAGCAGGGCTAATGTTAGCTAACTAGACTAAGATGTCAATAAAAACCTTTCTTGAGGCAGACAGTGGGTGGTTTGTACAGCAGCAGCACACTTAAAAAGTGCTGCTGCTTAAAAAGTGTATTTCTCAGAATTATCTTGTAAGTTATAAATAGCAAGAGTTAACTGACATCAACTCTAACTCTATTCATTCATCACACATTACGTCTCTTTTTCACATTTTTTCCTGCTCTTCTCCTCTTCTTTGTCTTCCCTGGGCACCACAGGGCTTTGGTCTTTTTGACAAGATATATTTGAATTACGCTACTGAAGGTAATCGTATCACGTTTCACTGTCAGTGGGGTGGATGGGTGGGGGGATGTGGGGGTCTGGCGATGCTACAGGCCCAGAAAATAGGGTCTATTTAATAGGCTATGTTATGTAGTTGGGTTGTTGTGGACTTTTTTGTAATATTTTGAAACAATAGTGCTAAAATAGTAAAAAAAAATGGTAAAGAATGATTTTTTTTTCTTTTTTTCTTCCCTCATTTAGGGCGCCCCTAGCATTTCTCTATACCATCTGTGCCACAGGCTGGTTCTGCTCAGCAAGGATCTTTCAGATTGGCAGAAGCCCACCTAATAAACACCAAAGCAATTATACCGCTCACACCCTCGCTGTATCATTTAATGCTTCAAAATAAGATAAATAAATGCACAACATTAGCCCCAACAGAACTGTGCCCTCATTTCATTGATACCATGCCACATAAGGAGGTTTCTTGTGCTTTCTCAAGACACAGCATATACAGTAAACAGAGAGAATGGGCTTGGCCATGATTGGAATAGCAATGACCTTTTCGTCATATTGATTTTGGCTAGGGTTGCTCTAGGACGGGCTTGAGCACAGGCTCAGTGTGCGTCTTTGTGTGTGTCTGTGTGGGGCACTGAAATTTGTGGCTTGGCCTTTTCTTGAAATACTAACATTCCTTCAACAGAAATAGCCATAATGCTCCAATTAGGGAGCGCATGGACAGACAACAAAAGCTGTTTGGGAGAAAGCTTTCTCCCATGTTTCCACCAATTGTAGATGGAAACAGGACAATATACCTGTACTGTATATACAGTATATTCCACCACTATATGTGGTGCAACACAGTACAACACTGTTGTACAAGTCTCTAGGAATTCAAATTAAGTTCAATTCAAGAGAACATCCATTCAAGTACTAATCCATCCATTAATTAAGATATCCACCCAAGTATCCTTCAATCCATTCATCCCCCATCAATGTATGTATCCATCTTTCATGCATCTACCCATCTATCCATCCATTCAAATATCCAACATGTTCCTATACAAATATTCATTAATCTATTCATCTCAACAAGTCCCCCATATTAAATGAAAAAATCCATGTACTCCAGAATAACACATACAAGCATTTTCTGATTGGAGGCCCTTATTGGCAGTATTCAGTAGGATGACATAATTTGCCTTAGCCCTCAAAAATCATTAGAAATCACTGATAAAGATGTGATATGGCAATGATATGGTTAAGGTCTGGTTAGGTTTAGGCACAAAAACCAATTGGTTAGGTTTAGGAAAAGATCATGGTTTGGGTTAACATAAGTATGGTTAGGGTTTTTAAAAAACAGTGTTGACTGTAGGTTGGAACAGCAATCCCCCAAGATAAAGTCTAATGTTTTCTTGACTAATCCATCCTATGTATGTCGTTATATGATGCTATATAACCCTAATGCTTATTTGATATCCTTCTTTGATCCAATCATAACTACTATGGCCGCTAGGGGGCATCTGTCATTTGATCGTAAATATGTGTCAATTTGGGGCACTTGCATAAATAACACTCAGTTTTATTAATCTATGTAATTATCAACCCATCCATCATGCTTCCATCATTTCATCCATTAATTAATCTACCCATTAATCCATATGTCTAGCCATACAACTATCTACCTAACAAACTGAAGAAAACTCAATGCAACGAGGAATACTAGACCTAATGACAATTTAAGGAAAATGAAAGAGCCCCATGAGACAACCAAGAAACATTTCAGTGCAAATTAAGAGTCAATAAAGCCCATTAAACTGCTACTTCACTGTTCTGTGATTATGCTGTTAGTTTTTACGGTCAGCGATGGCGCCAAATAAGATGTTGCCCATTAAACGACAACCCATACAGTACTATACAACTGTGATTCAACATCCCAATGACCCAAATAAAGGATCTGTAAAAACAGGGAGGCCAGAAAATTAGGTTAAACGTGTTGAGATCGGAGAATATAATGCTCAAAGTGTTGCCTTCTGAAATAAATTTACTGTGTGAGCAAAGAGTAGTAGGAGAGGATGAGAAGGGGCTTTTAATGGGCTTCTCAGATGACTAACTAAATATCCCAGGCGCTCAGCTGCTAATTAGTTTGATTCACCAGCCATGCTTAAAGCATCGCAGTTTGTTGTTTTGCTTTTATTATTTCCCATCTTGTGTTGGCGTCCACTCTTTGAGGCTCTGCTTAGTGTGCCATCTGAGGCCCTATGGGGAGGAGAGCTAGAGATGGGCCCACCCTCAAGTGACAAGAAAACACTGTTGTTTTCTTTCCTCTACAGGATACCCATGGTGTAAAAAAGATTTCAGAAACCAGAGTGGCTTGAAATTAACTTTACTGTAAGATAGAAGAAAAAGTTAACTGAGATAAAGGGAGTAAACACAGTGCAGGAATTGCCAGTGGTGACTTTCTGACGAGCAGAATGTTGCAGTACAATGTCCTCATAAAGGACACTTTCTAAGCAGAGACAAGGTGTCCTCAAGGCTCAGCATGATGGCATGTGTCAAACAGCAACAACAAATTATCAGAAGACAGAAGAGAGAGAGAGAGAGAGAGAGAGAGAGAGAGAGAGGAGAGAGAGAGGGTGTGGGGACATTTGGAGGTAGAGAGAGAAGCAAAATATTTAAACTAAATCATTTATGGTAAAAGCAGGAAACTGTGGAGTTCCATGTGAACGGGTTCAATAGAATTGAATAGAGAAGAATTCATTGCCTTTGTCTAAAAGCAGCCTGGGAAACAAAGGAATATAGAAGACTGGTAGTGGTTAAATACTCTGGTAATAAATAATGTAATACCCTTCATGAGGGCATGTACCCACAATGAACGGTGAGCACCCAAAGACATTTGTTGGCCTGCAATATTGTGGCTCTTTGATGATGTGTCAGAAAACAATAGATTTCAAAGATATACACAACAAAATAGTCTTACTGCTGCCTTTACTTTAATATCAGAATATTTCACTTGAAAAGCTGCACTAATTAATATTTTTATATGAACATCAGATAAAATGACTTTGTGTAGTGACAAACTCACACAGAGTCATCACCCAACTCTGCAGTTCCTCTCAGCTCTACTGAGTAATATAGCATCTCTCAGCTCATTGTTTTGATTTTATGGCCCACAACTTCATTGTATTGATTTAGTCTCGTCACTCACATTAACCTTCATTCCAGCCAAAGCAGGCGGCTGTTTTTAGCAGAAAGCTCAAAATTAGCAAGTTGTGATTATTTATTTATTGCTCTGTGTCTGCTCTATGTGTGTAAATAGGCAACTGTTTGATAACTTTTCTGTCATAACAACTTTACATGACAATATGTGATATTAGTCTAGTGATAGTAATGATTGTGTGTTTACAGCTTGTTGAGCTGCGAAGAAAAAAGCAAAGATGATTGTGTTAATATTGTCTTCCATATTGTGACTATAATGAGTGAAAAGATTGTCCTCTGGTCTTTCTATTTATGTTGCTGCTATGTACCTCCCCCAAATTTATTATGGGAGGCATAAATATTGGATTTTAAGTACTGAAGCTATGTTGACCAAGTGTCCTCTCATCAAATTGATAAATATGTTGATTTGATATACTTAGATGAACATGTTGCTATAACCCATATCTTGTCAAAGTATATCACAATTGCAGAAAACACTGTCATTCATTTCCCTTTTTGAAAACTAAAGCACAATTTAACATATTATGGTTGTACACCTACCGATTGAGTAATGGCACCACTTGTAAGACAACTTTTACTTTTACTTATCTTCTTCTTTAGTTTGGGTATGATTTGATGACTTTTCACTTGACTGTTGACACAAAGACTGTTAGCATGTGAAAGTTTCTTTTAAATCAAAATGGACCAGATATTTGAAATGTGTTGGGTGTTAAAGCTGTATAGTAAACAGACCATTTTCTAAATATTTTTTACTCTTCTGCTGACTTTGGAATTTAGATTCCATTAGCAAGTTACTTGCAGTGAAGAAAATGCTTGGTTGCCTTCCCAGCACAATGACAACAACCTAATTGATGTCAGCGCCTGTGTTAGCCCCGAGTCTTTACCAACAAGAAAATATTAGAAATGGAATTCTGATGATTTGACGATCAGATAAAAAAAAATGCTGTGCACGTCTCCGGCAATGATGAGTGCCTGCAAAATAAGTACTGTACAGAGCATTGCAGGTGATGTACTGACTGCCGTGTGCATTAAGCAACATATTCAGGAAATAGCTGCTGCCTCTGCATATGTTTTCAGTATTCTGCAGGAGTAGGGTGGGATTAAAAAACAGATGTGCCACCTGCCTGTGAGAAGGAAGTTTCACTTAGTCAAAGTTGTGAGGGAGAGAATGTGTGTGTCCTGTATGCACAATCGTTTCATTGAACAGTGAACTCCAAGAGTCTGGAGGAAAAAAGCAGAATAATTCAAAGCCTACAGTTTGGCGCAGTCTCCGCAGAACAGCTTGTTTGCATTAATTATATGCAAAACCTTAAATTAAAGATTGGCGCCTTTTTCTTCCTTCATCAGTCGTGCAGGGAAAGACCCAGAATCATACTTGATGAAGAGACAAATCGGTGATGAGAAGACTATTACTGAGTGACAAGATGAGGAATCACGGATGGAGTGAGTTTTGTTGGATTTTGTTTGTGTTCCTCTGCATTATTACTTGTTGTCATGACACAAACATTCGAGCAGTGTAGCAGAACATGCAGAGCAGTCATGGTAGATGATTGCTCAGATCAGCAAGTGACAACAGTTGGACAGGTTGCGAGGCAGTAAATAGGAGGAAGGATATGATGTTGTGTAGTGCAATGAGAAATTTCAATGATTACAACTGCTGTGAAGAGAGTTAGAAGTGGAGTAATTGTAATTAGTATCATAAATATTTTTACAAGTTCTCATTTGTAGCATTGCAGAGAGCTACACTCGAGCTAACAAACAAATTAGCTGTTAGCTTGTGTGATTTTCTTTTCAAGTCTCCTAGCTCTACCTATCCTAGCTTCCCAGGCAGCCATAATGAATGATATTTCACCACTGCCTCCTTTTTTTCCCCTGCTCCCCCTTTTACCCTCTTCCCTCCTCAAGACCCCCACTCATCAGTAGGCTGGTAGAGGGGAAGCTCGTCTGTCTCCAGCTTATCTTCCCTCACCACTCCGCAGTCATATCACCCTGACCTGACCATCCATCTTCCACCATCTCCCTCCATCACCCTGTGTGTGTGTGTATTTGTTTGGGTGTGTGTTGGACCTTGAGCTGCCTGGCTGCGCTGTATTTTCCAGCCTGAAACCATCCATGTTTCCCCTCCAACAGGCCCAGAAAACTCCAGGCTGCTCGCTGTCTGCGGCGCCTGAGATCTCTTGCTCTAAATGTCTGTTTGGTCTAGTGTAATAGAGAAACAGAGCAAGCGTGAGCGTCAAGAGGTCTGCCTCGCTTTCAGCTCACAGTTTATTGTGGGTGATGTATCTGAAGACAACCGCTGACAGCTTTGCAACCCTTTGAACCTCACATCAAAGGATGACAAAATGGTGGGCACTGTGTGGCAATTTGATCGGTTGAAATGAGCTGCTGCCATCAAACATGCACTATCACAGATCTGAAATTCAGAAAAAAGTTTGTGGAAAGCCTATTTACTCATTTCTACTGGACATTAAGTTATTTGAAAATAAACTATTCTGTGACACAGCACTGACAAACAGAATATTGCCATCCTATGGGCAGTGACCTTTCCTGATTTAAAGTAGAAGTCTTCTCAAATGGCACAAATTACATACCACATTTGAATGTCGCTAAGCTGTCCCACTTATCAGCTGCTGCACAAACTGCTGGATCTTAACTTTAATGGTTTTAAACCTACCGTGCACACACGATAAAATCCTTTTGGATCCCCTCTATGAAATTGTGTGCCTAAATACTGCGGGGTAAATAAACAGGTGCCAGAGATATGACTTTCTGGCATTTGTCAGTTGCACAGCAATCTATTTCAAACATTTACAGAGCATAGTCGTGGTGCTCTCAAGCTGCGGCTAAGCAATCATTTGCTCCAACACACTCAGAGGGAAAGAAAGAATTAAGATGAAATGGTGATAGAAAAATGTAATGTACTGTAGCATGTTGCTGCTCTGAAACAATACAAGTTAGTGCAGCCTGTTTTAGACATGGGTTGTAATTGGGAAATGCACTACCAGCTTTAAATGTTATAAGTGATGAAAAAATTAGTTATTAATTGATTGGTTGATCAACAGCATACTAATCAGCAATAATATTGTTAATCAATTGATTATATTTAGTTTTAGGTGCAAAAATGTCTTTTCAAATTTGAGGATTTGCTTCTTTTCACATATTCATTTTATATCAAACATATTTGGGTTGCTGACTGTTGGTTGGACAAATCAAGCAATTTGAAGATGTTGCCTTGGGCTTCTGGGATGTGCTTGTGATGGCCATTTTTCACCATTTTATAAATGAATTAAATCAAACAAATTAATCTATAATGAAAAAAAATTGTCGCAGCGTTGTGTTTAAAAAAGAACCAGTGTTATTTTTCAAGTCATACTGGCAGGGTGCTAGTAACATTTCCATATTTTTTTCACGGCTTAAGTATAAATAAAAGCAGCCACATTCATTAAATTCAAGACAATAATGTTTGACCTTTGTGCATATATTGTGCAAACCAATTATGACAAACTATAGAAGCTAATTAGCGTAGTTTCAGGAGCAGGACCACACCTCAACTTCGCTACATCCGGCAAACCTATAAATACCATCCAACCCTCTGCTCCCTTTCCGCTCTCGTTCTCTGCACCCTCACGTACACGCAGTCTCCGATTCTCAGAAACAAACACCAGACATCGGCTATCATGTCTCAGACTTCCCGACCGCTTAATTGCACGATTTCAACAGCTCGAACAAACAGTGGAATCTCCATTCACAAAGTCAACTCACCATGGATCACGAACTGTAGATCAACACACGTCCGATTCGGACGAAGAATCATTGAAACCGGCTCTCCTTCGTCCACGACACAGCAGCCAGACCAGAGCGGAGCGTCCAAGTCGAGTCGCGGTGCTCAATGGCGCAAATACCGGCCTCGAGGCACCTCCACCAACGTGACCCGCTGCCTCCCGGCAGATCTCAGGCCTCCTATCCTCCGTCAGCAAGGGCCAAAAGACCACAGACGCGATGTTCATAGCCGCGGGAACAGGCAGCTTCAACTTCTCACCAGCTGCCCACAGTCTGCGTCCCAATCCACCAAGGTGAACTCAAGGCGCCCCCTCCTCTCGATTCACCTGTCTTTACATCCATAAAGTTCCTTGACATTAAAGACTGAAATGTCGCTCGCCTCCCACTCTTCATGTAAGGGTAGGCGTCCTCTTCATCCACGGCGTCAATAAAGTCAGACTATTGCATCCCTATCGTACAACAATTACCGAATCTCCCGCACTTCCGGATTCAACGCCAAAGCCAATCACCGACCGCAGAGTCGGCATGCATGACGTCACAGACCCGCAGCCGCCTCCACGGCCACAGTAGCATGCTGGCATTCCCGGGGGGCAGTGACAACAATCACCGAACATCTCGTACTTCCGGTATCATCGCCAGAGCCAATCACGGCCTGGATTGTCAGCGTGACAGCGTCACAGACCCACCGCTGCCTCCACAGCCACAGCCTACATAATCAGCACCTCCTGCAAGGGGCCAGGTCGAATTCCTCCCACCCAGCAAACATCACCAAACCATTATTGGTTCACGTGACTGGCACCGGGCTGCCAATTTCTTATTCTATTCTCCACCAATTCACCTCTGGTAAGTTTATGATAACTGGCACCGGGATGCCAATTTATTATTCTATATTCCACTAATTTCATTTCACCTCTTTAGTAAATCTGTGTTTACTGGCACCGGGATGCCAAATTCTCATTCTATTTTCTACCAGTTAATTTCACATCTAGTAAGTTACGATTACCGGCACCGGGATGCCAAATTCTTATTCTATTCTCCACCAATATTTCTCCTCCGTAGCAAATCCAAAATTACTGGCACCAGGTAGCCAGTCACTAATTTACATCACCTCAGTAAGCTCAATAGTTAATGCATCGGGTGGTTACTACATAGTTAATCTTACCGGGTTACAAGTCGCTAGTACAATTATTCTAACGTCACTTCAGCATAGCATGCCTGTACATGCACCGGGTTGCACGTTATTAACAAAACCAATCTCATGTCACTTCAGTTACGGCTGCCATCACATGTCAGCGTCTCAAGTTACTACTATAACTAATAAAAATGTCGTGTAATATCGTCCACCGTTACATGCACCAGGTTGCAAGTTAATAATGTAACTACTCTACCGTAACTTCAGTAGCATCCGTCATTACATGCACAGGATAGGTTACTGATATAACTAATCCAATATCACTACATCAATAGTCATACAATACATCAAGCAATATGCAATTTCAGTCGCTAGGGGTTTCTCGATCAAAACAATAACAAAAGACAGCGCATGATGACGGTGCCAAGTAGCAAGGGATCATGGGAGTTGTTGTCTTGGTTGTTAAACAAGCAGCTTCACCGGGATACGACCTATCTTTATACAGTCTATGGATACGACCGAGAACCGAATTATCTGCAGAGGTCTCTCCTCTCCAGAACAAACAGACCCGGCGATTACAGGTAAAAACACTGAATAAAGCTTCATCTAAAAGATCAGTGTTGTCCGACGATGTACGGTGACCCACAGAGCTGCTGCTAACATTTGCTCGGCTTATTTATCTATAACTTTGGATGCAGACGTTCGTCTGGTTTCTCTCTGGAGCCGAATTATCCACATAAGTCTCCTCCTCTCCAAAATCAAACGTACACGCAGATTAAAATAGTAGTAGTATAGTATAGTACACAACTCAACAACATGTATAACATAGATCTAGTCGTTTTTAGACATTTAACGTGGAATGATTTCATATTATACCTTTTTAACATACGCTGTTAAAAGCACCGGGTCGAAAACCACCAATACAACTAATCTAACGTAACTCTGGTAGAGTCTGCAGTCACGTGCACCAGATGGCCAAATACCACAAGTACTCCAAAACCATGTCAGCAACATATCAATATGCGCTCCGGGTTGCAAGTTTACTAATCTGAAATCAAATGTCACTTCAGTAACACCGTCGTGGCAAGTTATTAATAACTCATCCAATGCCATCCCAGTAACACTCGCCATCACGTATCAAGTTGCAAGTTAATAATTCAACTACTCTAACACCACTTCAGCAACACCCATCATCATGCGCGCCAGATTGTTATCAATAGCAAATCAAATGTTACTTTCGTAATGTCCGTCGTCGTACGCATCGCTTTGCAAGTACCACATCAACTCAGTTCTCAACAGCGTATAATGGCGGAGGGAGCCGGCACTGGGATGCCGATACCCCCGCCACCTCTATCCCTCTTTCGCAGCAGCTTGCCTCGGCCAGGGTCCCCGGTACTGGGATGCAGCCTCCATTCAATCCATGGCCATCGTTCCTCCCAAACACGCCATCGCTGCACTGTTCAGATCTCAAAGATCTCATATCTGCTCAATGCTATTTCAATTATCTGGAGGTTTTTGGGGGTCTGCCGTTTGCCCGGGCGCTGCGGCGGATTCCCTATAAGCTTCCCCACAACGCAGCTAGTAACCAGAAGAACTACGCATATTAATTGTTCCTTCAATAAATCACTCAAACGTATCTGTTGATGGTGTGGTCCTTGCTAGTGAAAAGAAAGCTAAATGTGGTGCCTTATGGCTAACTTGTCTCTGAGAAATTAAATTGAAAGCTACAGGAGCCATGCTACTTTTGTAAAAAAAAAAAATACCTAGAAGTTGGTTGAATACTGAAACAAGGGATCTGCTTTCCCTCCAGGCTATATATGATGTACTGCCTCTCCTAGTCTTACCAGCCCCATGCTGGTACCAAAATACCACGCTGGTCATATGGCTATCCATAATGATCCTGCCATTTTTTTAACAAAGTTAGCAACAAGAACTTTTAAGTGATGGAGACCTACTGTGCTGTATGTGTGAAAGCCATCACTTTAACAGAGCAATGTTAAAGCATACATGACAGTCATTGATGTTACTTGGGATTCCTTGTCTTTCTGTCTGTGAACTACATCTTACTAATAACATGCGTTACTTTGAAGACATCCTAGACATTCGTCTAGGATTAAATAAATGCAAATTGTGATCTGAAATTCTGCAGTTTGCTGAGCGTGCTAGCATACTTAAACACCAGCATGTCACATCATATATCATTTCTTTGACGACAAACTTAGGATAAGCATTCCAACCAGTAAACAAAGTGCTAATGCCTGCAATGGGATGGCCGCCAGCTATATCAGTTTGAGTTTTCTTACAGTGCATATGATGCAGCTGAAGAGGAGGTAATTAAGAGGATAGACTGTCTTCATGTTCATAGACTCAGAATCCTCTCTTTGTTATTTTGTGTGTGTGTGTGTGTGTGTGTGTGTGTGCTATATGTATGTGCGCATCTGTCCCAGGGGATATGTGCACCGTCTCATTCTTGTGGGTAATTATGGGTAATGTAGGATGACAGAGGAACACAGTCACATAAACAGTAAATTGGCTACTACGTTGACTTCTAGGATCCTGATGAAGATGTGCAAATGTCGTCTAAAACATATACACTCACAAAAGCAAATTGCACACACCTTGTATAGATGGAGAGAAACACGCACACACACACACACACACACACACACACACACACACACACACACACACACGAGTCAACACTCAGCAGGTAACGCAGGTGTGCATTATACGACATACTGTGGCCTTTCAGCAAACACACGTTCTGCTATTCAAGCATGTTCTAATCTATACCATAACATCTCATTAGGTGTGATCAGTGTGAGACCATTAGATTGTGTTAGTTAGCCAATAGAAACTAGCAGGGAAGTGTGAAATTACTGCCACACACTGCACAGTGTGTGTCAGTGTGTGTATATTGTATGTTTGAGTGTATGTGTGTGTGAAGTACCAATGCCCTCTCAGCAATTGTGACCATGTATTTGTATTTCTATCCAGCTAGGCGAGGCAATTAAGCCGGCTTGATGCATAGCATTTATGTAATGGCAAATACACAGAGAAAACAACTATTGAACCGGTGGATGCATTTGCTGAAAATGGATCACTAGAGTTATTTTTTATTCTAACAAGGTAAATAGACCTGTATCCATCCATGAAGAGATATTACAACAACAACAACAACAACAACAGTATATACCACACCCTTATAAAATAAGTGGGTACAGTAGGTGTTATTGTGCAAAATACCAACTACAAACTGTGATTTAAACCTGTATACCAATATGTTCTGTTAAAAAAATAGTTCATGTTTGTCTGTTAAATATGAAGTTACAGCCAGCAGTTGGTTAGCTTAGCTCTGTCTGAAGGTTTAGTTTTTGTACAGATTAAACAAATTAGATATACTGCCCTAATTAGTGAGGAAGATAATTAGCTTTAGCTTAGCCAAAAGACTGGAGCAGAAAGCTACAGTACACAAAACATGTTTACATTCCTGTGTGTGTAGATATTAAATTAAATGAGATACAGCATGTTAAATAGTGCATTTTAGAGATATTAGTAGATGTACTTTTGAATTTTGACAAGAGCCAGACTAACTCTTTCCCCCAGTTCTTATGCTAAGCTAAGCTAGTTGGTTGCTGGCTTCATATTAAAAAGACAGATATTTAGTGGTATTAATTTTTTCCACCTAACTCTCCACAAAAAAGGCAAAGTAGCCTGTTTCCCAAAATGTCCAACTATTTCTTGAAGTTTTCATCTTTGAACATTTAATGAAGAGAAGATCTAATGATAAAGTTAGCGGCTTGTGATCCATAAAATTAAAAAAAAAGGAAAAAACTCTAAGAAACAGAGATGAGGTAAGAGAAGAGATGTTGTTTCTCTATTGTACGTCATGATATTTATCATCCTAGAAACAGAGCAGAGTGTCTTAACACCAGTATGATGTGCGTTTGATCTGGCCTTATTATGGATGAAACAGAACTGCTGTGGGGCAGTGAGGGAGCCCTCTAATAAATGAATTTCTTTAATCTCTTTAAATCCTGCAATTTTATGCCTGTTAATATCAAAGTCCAACCAAAAGAAAAAAAAACATTTTGTGTTTTAAAAATCATGTCAAAATGATTTATTGTCTTATTTGTTGTCTTACATTTCATGTTTTAAAGGCATTCTGTATTGAGGTGCCCTGGAAAAGGGCAACTATTTCACTCCTTTGGCACATTTTCACTTGTTTTATCTGGATTTAAACACCCCTCCCCACCCCCCCACCCCCACCCCCCGGTCTCAAAGCCCCATAAAGCTACCATACAGGATGATGATAATCCTTTCCTTCCCCCCCTCTGCCTCTCAGGTTAGGGAATCAGTAGGCAGCCTCACCGGGAGACACAGAGCTCCCCAGGCATAAATCACACACCCACATACTTTCTATCCTGACTCCCCCTTCTTCTTTATCCTTTTTTCTCCCTGATTTTCCTCTCACTGTCCTCCCCACTCCTCCCCCCTCTTCTTTGCTTGCCTGGCTTTGCTTCTCTATTCCTGTTTTCATCATGTTGCCACTACTCCCTAGTTATTGCTCATTCTGCCTCTTTCTCCTACTTAACATTTCTCTATTTTTTTTTCTCCTACTTTGTTTCCAGTACTGTCTCTCCTCTTCCCTTTCTCTCTATCTCACTCTCTCTCTGTCTCCTGCCTCCTCACCCAAATTTACATCACACCATCCTTTGTCTCAAACCACAAGAGGATGAGTAGCCACCTGCCGAGTAGAACGTGGGTGTTAAAATTATACTCAAATTATTATTCACAGTTAATAAGACTTTGAGGTAAAGAGGTCAAAAGGGGAAACAGAAGGAGAGAGACAAGTGGGAACAGTATGAGTAACTAGAATGTGCTTTTTATTGCTGTTTTTCATCATAGTCAGAGATACTGGAGTTATTCAGGAAAGATGACCACAAATTGTGTTTATGTGTGTGTATGTGTGCTTAATTTATGTCCTGTGTGTATATGCACCCTGTGTGTGGTGTACTTTTGTGTGCACACACGGGCCCTTAATTCTGGCCTCACCATCTAATTACTTAAATTGTGCTTACAGGTCTTATTGTACTGTACATTTCCCCTTGGAGAGCTATACCCTGTCTTCCTGCTTGCCTGCTGCATTAGCAGTAGAAATAAGCACATTAGGCAATTTTGTGCTCCATAATAAGTACTGCACCTGAGGGATGTTTTTGAGTAAAAATGTCTGGACAGAAAGAAAAACAGCTTTCGAGCCCAACCGCAGTCTGTCCTTCCTCCCCCTCCATTTGTTCCCCCCTCCAATCCTTCCCTCATTGCTCACACTGGGCCAAATGAGTTTCACGATATATAGAAAGCCCTTGTTTTTGTGCCGGCCGCCCCTCACTGCTGATTGCTCTGTGATTTTACAATTATTAGTGGATGGGACAATTTGCCCCTCTAGCAAATCGTTTCTCTTAGCCTTCTCGCCAATCAACAGGTCAGATTGCTTCATGTCACCTACGACAACAGCACTTAAAGGAATACTATAGCATTTTGGAATCCTATCATTATTTTATATGTGTAGCTGTGTAAAGACAGGCTTTATTTACACAGTCACCTATCCTTTTCTTGATACTGGACCCTCAGCTCCGGCCTTCCATCAAATCAGTGGAAGGACAAATCCACAACAGGCAGTCCATGGCTCAGATGATACAGGAGTCTGTTATAGTAAACTTGAGTGGTTATTTAAACCAGTTACAGTCTTTTCTTTTACTTAATACCACACTTACTCTCCTATTTGATCCATGATATCAATAAAATGCCACAATTTCAAAAATAACCATTGACATTTTATGTAATGGAAGTGGATTGCTGGAGAAAATGAAAAAAAGGCACTGTGTATGTAGTTGGACTAGGGTTGGGATTGGATATTGAATGTGTGTATCCAAATTGATTAGGTTTACTTTTCATTATCAAAAGATTCAATGTAGATCTGTAATAACCACCGTTTTTAGTGAGAGCTGAATCAACCCGTAGCTACAACCTGAGGATGAGATGAGCAACATAAAATGTTTGTTAAATGTATTTGAATAAAAAGCACATCTCACATTTACACAATATTTTTCATGAGCCACAGTCTTTCATTAACATATTTGGCAAGTTGCAAAAATATTGATACTGAACATATGAGTGAGATGTTCAGTTATAATGCTCTTTTTCAATCTTTGGCTGAGTATACACACAAACACATGAACTAATTATGGGCAGAAGTTTAATTATGGTCATCATGGAATTAATGTTAATTAGTTATAGGTGACTTAATGTTGATGACTTAATGTTTTCATCTTGCTATCGGAAACCAACCCTATGCAAGATCACCTTTAAAAAAAAAAAAAATATTCTGAACTATTCTCTCAACAAGAAACACACTGTTTGCTACTAGAGAACAAACACACACACACACACACACACACAAATGCATGCTGACTTTAATCTGTGTTTTCATCCTCTATTCTCCTATACAGTCATTACCAAAAAGCTAAGTTCCACGTTTGAAGGAAATGAAGGAAATAGCTGATGAAAGAGGCACACAGAGCCTGTAGCAATATTGCTGACAGGAATTCTGGATCTGATTATGTATAAATTATGGGTGATTGTTTTTTGTTGTTTGTTTGTTTGTTTGTTTTACATGGACCAATGTTGTTTTTACAGTCAATTGCTTGGTCATTAAGTAAAATGGATTGTCCTGGTAGATGAGGCTAAATAAAAGCATCACGATATGAAACAGCACATTCACACCTCTTGTAATTACTAGCACAGCAAACCATACACCACACTGGAATTCAGAACTTGAGATACATACAATATGTAGAAACATGTTCAAGGGTCATGCAATACCATGGGACTTCCACTTCATTAACTCTAGTGGTGGGCAGTAGGAGAATGAGGTGCTCCAACACGTGAACACATCTAATGAGGCGCGACGGCGGGATAGAGGAAGTGTGAAAGAGAGTGCGTGTGTTTGTTTGCAACATAATCGCCGGTCTCCGGGTAATGACTAAAAGACGAGAGAGAGAGAGAGTGATGGAGAGAGAGCAGCCATGTGTGAGTTGTTTGTGTTTGCATGTGTGTTTTAGAGTATGTACAGTGCAGAAATGTGACACGGTATAAGTGAAGTGTTGGAACAAGACGATAGGGAATGCGATGTTAAGTGTTTTATCCATCTTCAATGCTACTTAAAGAGGAAATGTAAAGGGAACAATTGGAACATTAAAGCTCAAGTGGTTAAACTAACCTTCAGCTTTCATTTTCAAAGTTGCTGTCTAGAATTAATATTGTCCTACTGAATATGAAAATCTGTGCACGCAGCTACAAAACGGAAATATAGGACAAAGATGCCTCTTTCATAAAATCAGCAGTTTGTATGTGCGCTTCTGTGTGTGAGCAGAGTACAAAATTTGGCGTCGCCTGAATAAAATATTTCACAGGGGCCTCTTCACTTGGCGCTTTGCTAGGGGAAAGCCTGGAGCATCTTTTCAATACCACCCCGAGAGAGAAAAAGAGCATTCATGAAGGGATTAAATGAATTGTCACCCTTCTTTTTCTCAGTCTTTGCCGCCGATGAAAAAAAACGGGGCTCACTGGGGCTCCCCGGGTGCAGTGCAGTGTAGAGGCTGGGGCGAAGGTTTGGATGGGATCATGTGATCAGATGTGTGTGGGTTTGTGTGGTAATGGTTTGTTGGAGTGTAGCCACCGGTCTAGATTTCACCAAACAAACTGCAGCTTTGATCGCACTTCTTGATTTCCAAATTTCACACTAACCTCTATCAAAAATATATTTAAACTGGCAGCATTTGACAAGTGTGACTCGCCTTATTAGCTGAGCCTCAGTAATAGAGACGACAGATAAACCGGGAAAAAAAACTCCTCTTACACTTGTTTTTTCCAATTTGTAGATAGTAACATTTTTATAATTTGTGCTTTAAAGGTTTCTTCTTCACTCAATTCCTCATCAAATCATCATTTCCCAGCTGTGCACATTCAGATTAGACATTTAGAAAGATCAAAGGTGTGATAGAGGAATGTCAAAAATCAAAGGGCGAAATGCAACATTTCCTAAGGGCATGCAAAAACTTTACTTCTCCCTGATCTTCTAACTCCTTCTGCGTTAAAATACCATTAAATCAATACGAAATAGGAAAAAAAAGGATGATGTGTTGAAAAGGTGCTGCACTTTGCTTGACTGGTTCAACCTACATGACATGGACCTCATTTTTTTGTCCTCTAATAAATCAATACATGTAGGTTGGAGTCCTTAATATAGAGAAAAGGCTGATTTTTTTTCTCCATTACAACGAATTTTAATGTTCCATCAGCGATGCCATTTGAAAGAGCTTTCTTCCCCTCATGTTTACACACAATATCAATAAATGCAATGTGTATTTACTGTTATTGTTGAGTGTAATCTAAACAGCATCTGGAGCTGTTACAACAAAGTGAGAATTAAAATTATGTTTTAAATAACATGTAGTTTCTCCTGTTTTTTTTTTTTTTTAAAAGGAGCAGATGGTTTTGGCTTGAAGCTGGAGACCAGCGCTTTCAAATCAGAGCCGAAAGTTGGATGCTGAGCCGCTCCCTGTTGCGTGCTTAATTACACCACGATACAAAAGACTGAGACCTGCTGATGACATGAGGAGGAGGAGGAGGAGGAAGGCAGGAAGAGGAGGAAGGGAGGCAGTAATAACGCTGGCTGTAAAGCCATCAAAGCTCCTGTAAATGTTGACTGAGTGTCCTTGAGATCACGATGGAAAGGGAGAGGAGTGCGCCTGCCTGCCTGCCTGTGTGCATTCTTAACAGACATAACAGTGGACAAGCTCATGTGTGCATTTATAAGCCAACATGTGCATCTGAGTGCATGTGAGAGTCATTATGTGGACGGATGTATGAATGAATCCAAGGGTGAAATGGCAGGGTCAGAGAGGGATAAATGGCCAAAGACAGGAGACAAGTGTGATTTAGGTAATGAGGTTTTATAGCTTTACAGATAGCAGACTTTTGTCTTCAGCAATTGCCTGATACTGTCATCATAAAACAAAGGATCATGTCCACACGAGTAGCTCTGATATTAATGTGTTCACCTCGCTCATATTGTCTTTAAATGTCTCACTGATTTAATTCAGCATTTAATTTGAAAACAGTCTTGCAAAATATGAAAATATTTTTCATTTAATTACCTCACTGACACATATTCAATTAACCCTGAGAATGACTCACTCAGACCCCTCTACCACACAGTAAGCTGTGTAGTGGCGGTAAATAATTAGTGATTGTGCAGAAAACAATACAGTTCAAATGTGAATAAAACAGCAAATAGTAAAAATGCATCCTCTTGTTCACTCTCTCTCTCTCTCTCTCTCTCTGTCACACACACACACACACACACACACACACTCCACCAGAACAAGCCTGCAGGCTGTAAATACTGTAAGCAACAGACTAATCAGGCAGTCAGCACATGTGCAAATGCAGATAAATGAACATCAGCGTATGTGCACAACTTCCACTGCTCACTCTCAGCTGATCTTCACCTTGCATCTGTACTATACTACCCGGCAGGAGTACCAACAATGTGCGTGTCTGCATGCGTGTGAATGTGTATGTGGTGACAGGAGCCCGCCACTCTGTTTATCCCATAATCCGCCCTCTAAGGGTGAGTGTGCTAAACACAGATTGCACTCCCCATGTAATCTACAAGGGCATCGTCGCCAGCATACGTGCAGGCACATATGCAAACACACACACAGATACACGCGTTGGGTGGCTTCACCATCTAACAACAATAAATCTACTGTGTGTGCGTTTACACCAGCACCATCATAAATTTCGGGTAGAAAAAAAGAACCCCCCCCCCAAAAAAGTCAATTAAAAATAAAAACAACAAAAACACCTGTGTCCTTGTGTGCATGTGCGCACACACACAAACACACAGAGAGTACAGAGTGGCCTTCAGTGGCATCTGATAATTTCATTCAGCCAATCAATGCTGATCAACCCACTGGGGGTACAGTATGTAGTGGAGGCTCTTTGAGAACATGTGCTCCTGACAAGATGCACCCCCCTACCTCCCTCCCACCCACACACCCACACACACACACACACACACACACACACACAAATCTCTCATGCACTCACTGATTGCATTGCTCAGTTACACTCATGCAGGCACACACAGATACACCTCACCTCAAAGTACAGGGATAATGAGGGATTTATATGCAACTTCCTCACTATTCAAAATTTCGCTCAGAGTAATACGGAGAAAAACAAAAACACAAGGACACTTGGGGAGCGTGGCTGTAAGCCTCCTTTTGCCTCATTTTCAGCTCAATTTCAGCTGCTCAGAATTTTTTTTTTTTTTATTGTTCTTACTCATGTTTCTTTCAGCGTTGGGAAATCTGTCGCGTTTGGTTTTAAATCACAACGTAAGAAGTATTCTTCAGGGCACAGCAGGATGCAATGATAGCAGATTGGTGTAAATGGTGAAGAGCATGAGCATCACACGAGTATAAGTATGTTCTTATTGGAGCCAAACTGCATCACAGGAGTACGCTTACTGCTATACATGCATGTGGCATGTATGTCATCCTGTGAGATGAATGAAAGAAAACTCTCCTGCTGATCTCAGTTTGAACTGTATTCAAACACACACACAGACACACAATCACACACAGAGAATGTTAAGGAAGTGTTCTTCTTGCTCATTAGAGCATCTCTATCCTCAGGTTCTGTGGCCACAGGACAAATGAGCTGAGGTTGAAAAGAATTCGCTTTCCATCTCCCTTCATCTTTTTGGCTTCATCTTTGCTGTCTCAGAGCCTTAAAAGCTTAGTCTCAGGCTGTCTTTCCCACACTGCCTTTTCCCATCCATGTCTCTCTTTCTCTTTTGTTTATTTCTCTTTCTGCCTCATCACATTTCATTCACCATCTCTCCCCTTGTCTTGATACATTAACCCTGTGTTGTGCAAAGCATGTACGGCCAATCTGTCTTTTCTCTTCTTTGTCCGAATCCTTTCATCTCCATCTTCACCTGTGGGCCTGCATGATCCCACAGTGACTCAACATTTACAGACCCCTGTAGTCCTAATTAGGCTAAATAGAATATTGAAAGAACATGAAGAGAAGGCTTTTGTGTGTGCCATCCATAAGGATGCTTTATTTAATTATTTTTTAAGATTAATTTTGGGCATATTGCCTTTATTTGAGTGCTAGTATTATAAGACTAGAAACAAGGAAGGAGAGGGGGATGTGACATGCAGCAACATTCCCCCGGCCAGGAACCAAACCATGGACATTGCGGTTAGAGCCATTAGGAGGGCCAGGGCACCACGTAAGGATGCACTTGGAATGTCAGAGGCAATTTTTCCAAGACTGGTCTCTTCCCTAAAATTCCCTTTTCAGCAGAGCAGGTCCACAGAACTCAGAGTGGGCCGTGCATCATCCCTCACTGGATGGAGGACTGAAGAGATGCAGAGGACAAGGGATGCCAGGAAGCTAATGTTGTCTATCAAATCACGTCTTTGAGTTTTTATTATTTAAGTCAGTGCTTCATATTCAGACCTTGAGCAGCCAGGCTCTTGCGATGCTGAACATGTTTGCCAATGAGAGCTTCCAAACATCAGTGCTGTCCTTTTCACCTGCAAGCTAGTGGATGCTTTTGCAGTTTGAAAAAAATGGTCGGAACTCTAGAGATGTAGCTACTGTGTGTTTTGCTAGCTTGTTGCACAATACGTTGTTAAGAATTAGTTTGACTTTTATTCGAGGGATACAATATATGGCTTTGGATACACACACAATACTTCTATATTCATATTATATAAGAAAAATATTAAAAAATGATAGTTTTATTCTTTAAACATGAAGCTACAGCAAAGAGACAGTTATAAATCAAGACTGGAAACTGGGCGGAAAAGTTAGCCTAGCTGTAGGGGTAAAAAAAATCCACCCACCAGCATCTCTAAAGCTCACTAATTAACACATTATATCTTTGTTGTTTAATTCGTAAGTGTTTAATAGCTGAAATAGCAGGGCACACAACCAGAAGAAAGGGAGCTATTTAAAATGTTCCGTATAAAGTGACAAATTGTGTTAAAAACTTCTTAAAAAATCAAAGGGAGAGAATGTCCAGAGGACAGGAGGAGGGGTTCATTTTGTTGACAATTTCTAAAAATGTAGACTGAGAGACAAGGTTCAAGAGATCAAAACAAGTAGTGGGCCTAGTGGGTAAATAGGCCGACGGATGAGGTAATACTCTGACGAATGAGAGAGATCTTTTGAGGAAAAAAGTATAAAAATGCATTGCAGGTTTCAGGAGTAGCATCTACAGAAGAGACGGGGGGAGCATCAGTGACACAGCTTACAATGTTAAAAAGTACTTTGGGATTAGAGGTATTAGATTCAATAAGATGGGACAAGTAGGCATTTCTAACCTCAGCATTAAAGAGCTTCATCAGAGCCTTAAGGTCCTCATGATGGCCAGGGAGCTGTGACACCTTCCACTGATGCTCTACTTTACGCAGCTGTCCTCACAAGAAAAATGAGAGTAGAGGTCTAAAATTCAGGCCAGCAAAAATGACCTAGATTTACATTTATGCCATTTAGCAGCCATATTAATTATGACCTGGGGAAGGGGTGCAGTTCAGATGACGTCAGTATAAGGTGACTTGATAAGATGATTTCTGCCTCATAAAGAGGAGGCAGAATGGGTGGAAGGAGAGATAGTTAGATGGCAAAAAATGGACTTTGCTGCAGGAGACCACTGTTTGCTTCCTGTTTGATGTTTCAGTTTCATGTTTCCAACCACAAGTCGAGACATTTTTTAAAAAAAGTGTACATGTGGTGGTTACTCTTGCCATGATGACAAAGGTTGCATACTTTAAGTATAAACCATGCTTCAAGTGATAATGTCAACTCAAATGATCTTTCCCTAACCAAATGTTTTTTTTTTACCTAAACCTAACCCAACCTTCACCACAGCATTGTCACACCATAAATTATAATTATTTTTTTATCAGTGATTTGAACAGTGAAAAAGCAGCATATCATAGTCCTATAAGTCATTCTGAAGTGCATTACTACAGCCGCTAAACAGCATAAACATAAGTACAGGTAGTTTTTTGCCAGCTGAATTTTAGACCTATACTGTCGTTGAATTATGAGGATTTGTTGGCTTTATGACATTTATGTTTTAAAGCACAAATGTTTTCCTTTATCCATGGCTGGGATATATGTTGAGTTTTCCTAGTTTTATGTGGTGCAATTTCATCTAGGATGGAATTGCAGATGGTATTGAAATTAGTTCGATGCTTATCCACTGATAATAAGGGCTCTATTTCACAAGTGATAGTGTTAAAGGCTTTACTAAAAATATTGGCAGAGGTAGAATTAAAAACTCTAGACCATAACTGTGTATGTGAGCAGCTAAAACAAGGAGGTAAAACCAAATTAAAACATATACAATAGTGATCAGAAATACAAGGATCAGAACATGTCAAGTCAGATAATGTAAGACCATAAGATAAAACAAGATCAAGAGTATGGCCCTGACAATGAGTGGGCCCAGTCAGTGAGAGAGATAAATTAAAATAATCAATCAGGGATAAAAATTCAGCACTTAGACTGTTAGAGGTGCAGCAGATGTGAATATTAAAACCACCTAGAATTAAAAACCTGTCATATCTGGGTAGGATTATTGATGGGAGCTCGGAGAATTCGTTTATAAAGCTAAAAGAAGATTTGGGGGGTCTGTAGACTAGAAGGCACAGACAAGATATTTGCCTTAAGCACAAATGGAAGTGCCTCGAAGAACGAAAACAGTCCTAAGTCAATACAAGGAAGACTGAATTTATTTCTAAAGAGAACAGCTTCCCCCTCCTTCCCAAAAGTCTATGTTGGTTAAAAAAAAAAGAGTAGCCAGGGCAAGAGGCTTCAATTATAGTAAAATCCTCAGCTTGCACCCATGATTCTGCTATCATAAAAATGTCCACAATGAAATCGTTACATGCAAATGACTTATTTAACAGAGATCTTACACTGAGTAGCCCTGTCTTGAATATATTCAGCATTTTGGCATGGGGCAGTGGAGTGGAGATAGGCTGGCAGGGAATGTGAATGAGAATAGATGGTGTGACCATACAGCGAGAGAGATGGCTTGCTTGTTAAAGTGTGGAACCATGTAGTAATGCTGAAGTGTGTGTCAGAGAGAATTAAAAGCTATAAAGTTGATAAAATTAGAAGGTTGACCATCATTAATAAATGGTTAATGAATAATGAGTTAATTCAACTTTAGTTAATAGATTACTGTTAACAAACAAATAAACATTGAAATTATACATAATGTTGTTGTTATAATTAATGTTTACTAATTATTAGTAATGCTAAAATTTGTTACTTTATCATTACTTTGTGTAATATAAAATTATTAATTTATACATGATACATTGTATCATAGCTGATAAGCGACGATAACAATTACATTCTGATCACATTAGTAAAATATTTATTACAGTTTGTTATTGCACACAACATTTTATATACTATATTAAGTATTTATTAATGATTACCAAATGATTTGTAAACCTTTATGAAATTCATCTATAATCATTACATAGACAGACCAGATATTTGTAACACTTGGTTAATGGTTAAAAATTGGTTTGTAAACCAAACGTCAATAAACGTGATTTGGATGGCTATTATAAACTTGCAATTGATGATTATAATACCTTATTAAATGGTTAATACATACTTTGTAAAGCATCAATATCCTTTATTTAGACATATAATTAATACATTGTCAGTGGTTAATAATTGGTTTGTAAACAATCTATAAACATTTTTTAACTGTTATTGTAAAGTTGCATCTGATTTTTATAATACTTTGTAAATGGTTAATAAATATTCTGTAGTGCATCTATAAACATTATTTGGATGGCCACCTTTACAATTGCTTGATAAAAGGTTTATAAAGCACATAAACATTATTTGAATGACTATTATACAGTCTTTGAAAAAGTAGGGATGGGGCCAGACATTACACAGCTTTTTTCCAGACTCTCGATTGTGCAGCATAGTTATTCAACGTCCTGGTGCAGCTTGGCTGACGTCATTAGTTCCAACATGTATTATCACAGTGACTGAGGGGAGGGGTGAAGGTCAATGAGCGTTGGAGTAAGTTCAATAAAATCCTCAACCTTTCCACCGCCAAGACAATATGTGATGGTGGACAGGAGTTTGACAAATCTTATGATGGAGTCAGCCAACACAAAGATTTCAGGCACAGAGCTACCCCCAGCGGAAAAACTGCAAGGTTGGAAGGGAGTTGGCAGGTGACAGAAGCAGCCGACCTTGGCAAGGGGAGAGCAGCTGAGGTGGTAACCAGCTTGGCTACCTTACATGACAGGCGACGGCACTCCAAGGACAAACGGCTTTGGGTGTTGAAGCGAGAGAATCAATTGAGGAGCCAGACGAAGAGCTGGAGCCAGAGCCCTTCCTGGGGCAGGACATCATCCTATCTGCTAACTCCTGGAACGGTGCAAAGAAGTTGGAGCATGGTAGATCATCAGCGATGTCACATTCACCAGATCCATAGGGGTCAAAGAGGGAAAGCAAAATTCTTCTGTTTACCTTTTACAACTGAGACCCAGGAGAAAGCTTCTCTAGGAGCTGATGGGAGGCTACCAGCATCTGTAGCCCCACTGCCAAGCAAGAAGCTCCAAGGAGGTCAGGCAGTCATGGAGCAGTGACTGCCCCTGGAGGAGATCATTTATGAGACTTGTAATGGAGGTGAGCTCAGTCTCAGTATTGGATATTTCATCTGCTATGGTCATTGTTGATGAGACCAGCAACAAGCCTAGTAGCAGTCCAGTCTCTCAAGTGGAAGCCCATGACTGGAGGGGAGAACAAAGGCCATTTAAACTGCAGAAACCTTTCCTATCTTGAATACTCAAGCAGTGTCCCTCTAAGCCCCTCAAACAGGAATAAAATCCATCAATAAAATTGGGTCTGGAAGGAAGGTCCAGAGCAAAGCCCCCCATAAAACCACAACTTGTTCTCCTTACATTTTGCTTTTTGTACTGTTGAAACAAATGAGATATAACATGTTTATAGCTTCCAGTCTTTATGCTAAGCTACATGCCCTTCCCTTGGCTAAAGATTCATATTTTGAGGTCAATTATGAGAATGGTGTCAATCTTCTCATTTCGCTCTCGGCAAGTAACATTTGAGCATTTTCTGTACAAGCAACTACACGGTAACTTTTCTGTGTGTCACAAGATATATATATGTGTGTGTGTGTGTGTGTGTGTGTGTGTGGTGAAAGGTAGTCTTGCTCTGGAACTCTCTACTGAATACACTTCCTTACTGTCAATGCTGTATTTTCCTCTCATTCTATTATCCATCTCTCACTCTCAGCAGGGGCAGAGAGTGCCTTGCGTATTCCTTCAGAGGACAAGAAAAGCTTTGAAGAGGCTTCCTCTCTCTCCTCAATAGCTGTCCCAAGGATAGGGATATTTAATATGAGGGAGTGAAATGGCCCAATGAACCAGCTTCCGCCCAGCGCTGTTACATCCCATTCCACAGAACATAACAGCCATCGTATTCCTGTAATGTGCATAAAACCTGAGGCCTTCAGCAAGGTACGGTACTTGATGAGGTACAAAAAATACTGACTCTTTCCATATTTTGTTTGCAAAGGTAGATGTGTTTCTGGGATTTAACAGGTCTATTTTACTCTAATTGGATGGAGAATTCAAGGTCAGAGATGAAGGCACATTGAGGGTCCTTCACTGAGATAAAGGGATTCATCATCGTTTGTTGTGGCTCCCCTACTTACTTAGTGCACAAGCACTTACTGCACGTTACAGATGTTTCATTGATGATGAGTCAAGCTTAGTCTGACGCGTGCATAACAAAGTCAGTTATTTGATTTGGCATGTGTAATTACCTTACAACAATAAGCACTGCTTCGGTGATCAAATTAGGTTGATACACCCACATCGCTGCCATCACACCTGTTTCTTCTCCAACTGTCAACCACTTACGCAACTGTTTTAGTTATACTGTTCACATAAATCTATCAGTAACACCCAAACAAAAACACAAGGACATTTGAGAATAACTTTGGATACCTGTCCAACAAATTAACTCAGTTAATGTGCTTTGTATCTGTTTGTTTGCATGTACAGTATGGGTGCATGTCCTTGTGTACTATGTGTATAGATGTGTATCATATAGCATTAACCAACACAAAAGCCAGAATCTAAATGCAGGAAAGGGAAAAGTGAACTCAGTTACACCTCTATGTGGGAGGTTGTAAAAGAACCTTATCACACTTCCATTTCTATTATCCAGTACAGAATGCAAGCAAGCTGGCAGCAGCTCCCACTCTTGGTTATTTGCCTTTATAGACTTTTTTTTCACTCTCCTTTTTTTTTTTTTTTTTAATGGAACCCGGCACTGTGCCACCTGCCAAATTGTGGCAGTAGGGAGAGAAGAGTAAAATAAATCCAGCCTGTGTGTGTGTGTGTGTGTTTGCAGGTGTGTTGTGGCACCGAAAGCGGGAAAGACAATATGTATGTGTATGTGTGAACTAGGGAGGATGTTGTGGACTTTCACAGCCTGTTATTTGTGTGCTGCTGTCAAATGAGTTCACTGTACAAAAAAGAAGGAGCAATCAGCACAGCGTGGCGTTGGAGGCTGTCTGGCAAATCAAAATACAAACCAGAGTCTTATTGAATTGTCTTGTTGTGTCAACCCAACGTGGTGTTTTTAAAAAGCGACCCAGTGTGGCTGAGTGTGCCACTCCATACAGCTTTCACGGTCTGCTATTATAATGAGTGCTTCTATGGCCATCACCTTTCAAAAGTGACTCATGTCCTGATGACCACTGCAAACTGGATTGCCACTTCACTGAAGGAGGGTAAATAGAGGGATGAATTATTTTATTTATTAACTTCAGTTGTCCCTGAATGAAGCGCATAATTGTGATATTGTGACTTGCATTTTAAACACATCATTTATTCATCAGTTGACAAAATACTGTCACTAGTGTCTCTGTGCCATATTTCATTACAGACGCTTTGAAAGGGATTTGTTTTTTTAATGATGCCTTCAGTTACTCATATTGTTAAACCCTAAATTACATTTGTAATGGTAAGTTTTCTTTCAAGAAATCTCTAAATTTGTAGTGTTTTTAAGCAGAGTGAATTGTAAAGTCAAACTACTGAATGATTCCTCTTTTTTTTTTGGGAGGGGGGCAGATTTTTGCCTTTATTCGATAACAGGCAACAAAGAGGCAAACAGGACACAAGGGGAAAGAAAGATGTTTATGACATGCAACAACAATCCCTGTCTGGAATCAAACCAGGGATGATGCTATTATGTTACATGTGCAGTAACCATTTGGCTACCGGGGCGCTCCACACCGTTACTTCATTCTCAGCATGGTAAGTGAGCAGTCTATTCAGAGCTATTTACAGGAGAAAACAGTGACTGTGTTGACAGTTGAATGCTCGTTGAATGTTGTCACATTTAAAGCAAAGCTGCAAAATAATTCAGGCTCTTTATGGTGCACCTGAGATGAAGGAGATGTGAATACATAGTAATTTGCCGTGTCTATATGTGTGCTTTAGTATGCGAGTGTTTTTGTGTGCAAAAGAGAGTGAAAGATGTGCGTGGGATGATGCACTAGCAGTGTGTTCTTTTCCCTACATGTGTGTGATTTGAAATACAAGGTGACATGTTGGACTGCTAGTACGGTTCATGTGCAAACAGTGTGAAAACTGTCCTCAGATGTTTCAGCTTAATATGTTCATTTAAAGGGGACATATCATGCACATTTCTAGATCTATATTTATATTCTGGGGCTCAACTGGAATATCTTTGCATGATTTACAGTTCAAAAAACTCCTTATTTATCTTATACTGACTCTTTGTGCAGACCCTCAGTTCAACCTCTGTTTTAGCTCCTGTCTCATTAAGGGCTCCTTCCTCCTGTTCTGATTGGCCAGCTCCCAGAAGCTGCCCTTCGGCAGACTTCCGGCAGTTCTGGGGGATACGTAAACAAACAGTAGTAATAGGATTTCACTTATTTTTCTCATTCTGCACTTGAAGTGGAAACGTCTATAATACATCTTTACATGTTTAAGCACGACTCCAATCTGAAATATGAGAGTGGACAATATGAACAACCCATGGAACAACCTTAGCAACAAAGACTACAGAACGGCACACACAGATATCCCTATGCAGAAAGAAGAGGTGACACTGCAACCAGAGCATGCAAAGCAGGTCAAAGCCTGGCCTTTTGACTTTCAGGGAGCATTTTTGCATACATTCATCTCAAGTTTT
This sequence comes from Euthynnus affinis, assembly GCA_029490765.1. NCBI lineage: Eukaryota > Metazoa > Chordata > Actinopteri > Scombriformes > Scombridae > Euthynnus > Euthynnus affinis. The sequence continues at coordinate 15,021,372 of CM055860.1, read as the reverse complement.
AGACCTTTGACCATGTTTAGCATTATAACAGTATATAAATGACAGAAAAATTAGTATGTTGTGAAATTATATTTCATGCTTTTCTGAACTTCCCCTCCCCATTAGGTACACTATACACCAAGTATTTGATTTGAAAGAGTGACATGACTTGGATATATCCAATTTGTTTATTTTATGGTATTGTAGGAACCAGAAAACCCCTGTAAACAAGTACAGACTTCATCATACCAACAGAACAAACCGAGTGTGAAGTCACTGCTCCCGGCCACGAAATAGCCTGGCCTAACCTTCTGTAAAACCACAAATTGACTGTTGCTACGCCTGTCAAGCTTACTGTTCTTGCGCAGCACATATGCAGTTTAAAATGATAGCGGTGGCAGATTTACAACTTGAAAGCGATGGTAATGTGTAAAACAGAGAGCCCTTGATTTCAGACAGTGAAAGGCAAAAGCAGGATTCTCATTTCTAGCTGGTGACTGTCAAATGTATTTTTTTTTTCCATTTTGTGTTTTGTATGGATTAAACAAAAGAGATATAGTGTGTTAATTAGTGAGCTTTAGAGGTGCTGGTAGCCGTTTTTAAACCTTTAAATAGAGCTAGGCGTTTCCCCGCACTTCAAGGTTTATGTTAAGCTAAAATAACTGGCTACTGGCTGTAGCTTCACATTATGTTATCAATCTTGTCATCAAATGTTTGGCAAGAAAGTTAATACCATTATTTCCCTTATATAATATACCCTTACCCTTATAAAGTGTTGGACTATTCCTTTAAGCATCCCAACACAACTCTGGTAGTATACATAACCATATATTCAAAATGAGACATCCACAAAAACACACAGATGAAACACACAGACGTTGCACTAAGTTCCCCTTAAGCCACCACAGGTGTTGATGGAGAAGAAAAAGAAAAAGCAGAAGGGGGAGGAGGGGAGGGCAGTGGCATCTCCTTTACCAGCCAGACAGATGGTATCAGAGTGTTTGCTTGCTTCGGGCCCTGTGGTGCCATCAGATAGCATTTGATAAGAGTGTGACAAGTTAAGGCAGCGAAGGTCAGGACATGATGGCAGTGAGGGCAACAACAGCCCCAGTCACTGTGCTGGGGAGGGAGATTGTTGGGGTCAGGGTTAAAGATGAAGTGATCAACTCAAGGCGAAAGATGTAGCTGCTTTAGAAGATTTACTGCTTGTGAGACAAATTGCTTGGCGAGTCTTGCATCCAATTCAATTGAATGAAGTTGCAAGGAAAAGAAAAGCAACCCTGCATTTGAGAGACAGTATTTATGTAGGATTGAGGCTTCTACGATGACATTGGGGTACAAGTGCTTATAATTCAAGGCTGCATTTAATTAGTCTTCGATTTCCCTTTTAATGTAATCTTGATGTCACACATTGCTGCAAGGTCAAGCGGGTTGCACTCTTAAGCCAATCCAAACAGAATCCGTGTCTCTGCCAAGCCAATTCTAGCAATCCCCATTACGCACACATTGTCATGCGTCGCCGCTCAGCTCAAATGAGTTACAAAGGAAGCAGGCAGAGGAAACATTAGCAGCAGTTGGATGGACTGGATGCATAAAAATATTAGAGAGTGATTTATGGCCTGTGTCGATAGCCAGTTCCAGGCAAACAGCGCTGTGTAAGCAAAGGCCCTTACGGCATCTCTATCCACCATTCTGGTACAATGGGTGACAGTGAAAGACTATGAAGCCATAATCTTTCAGCATCAATCAAAGGGAAACAGCACTGTGAGCACTGGTGCCTGGTTATGTTTTAAAATAGGGGAGCAAACTCGGAAAGATACATAATTGGCTTGGGGAAATGTAATTTAAAACAAATTTCCTGCATTTCTACAACACCTAACCTCTTAGATTAAGTAAAGAAACAGCCATATAAACTAGTCTAGATTAGTTAGATTGAGGGTGCTATGAAAACCAAGAATATATCAAGAATAGTATATAATTGGGTGGGGCAGGACAGGAAATTATTATTAGAAGGATGGCTATTTCATATTTGAAATTATATCTATAAAAACATTATGTAGTCTAAAATGGTAGTAGGTTGAAGGCCACTAGGTCATCTTCAGGGTCAAACAATATAATATAGCTCCAACAGATGGGATATCAATTCAGTTTTGACATCAGAGGACATCGCCTATTTACTGGGATCATACTTCTTTAAACTAAAATTTCAGTTATCCTGCACTTAAGAGCTTCCTGTCATATTTCCATTACCTACATCTCACTTGGCCCGGTCCCACTTGACCCTCCCTGCTCTGCTGTGCTGTCCTCCTTAATGTAGTGAAAGCAACAATATTGATGAGCACAGAGATGCCTTGAATATGAAGTGTTGAGGTGTCATCACACTTTATAAGGCTACTATGGCATTTCAAGGCACCATTTCTAGTTCATCCACAATAATACTGTTTGTATCAAAATACTGCAGTGAGAGAGAGAGAGGGAGAGATAGAGATCATACTTTAAACTAGGTGTAAAAATGGGCCTGAAGCCTCAACTATTTCAGTTATCCTGCACTTAGTACCTGCATCTCACTTGGCCCTGTCCCACTTGACTCTCTGGAGTGTAGTCAGAGCAACAATGCTGATGAGCACAGAGATGCCTTGAATGTGAACTAACAAGGTGTTATAATGCAAGTCTACCTAGAGCCAAATATTTCAGCATTTGAACATAAATGTTTATGATTATTGTCTGATGATACTGAATTTTGTTTTCAGAGGAATATGGCAGGATTTTCAAACAATCAGCCATTTACATTTTCTCTGTTCTCTCTCCACACATCACTCTCTGCAGCTCCACTTGTCTCTCCTACTGCCTTGCATTCTCCTGAGATGGACAATTGATAATAACAAGGACAGTGTTATACTACGCTTTGTGTCTTAATAGATCATTATTGTCAATGAAAATGCTTGGTGTACACTTACACTAGTCCTCCTTTTGAAGATTTTCAATAGGCCTATGACCTTGGCCTTGTTGAATTTTCTTTTGTTTGGCATAGCCTAAGGCCAGCTAAAATAAACAAAACATATCAGTGGCTATTAATGGGCACTTTGGTTTGTGCCAAAAGATCATTACTAGCAAAACCCTGAATTAGTAATGCAATTTTCACTAATATCTCATCATGCGCCAACTATCCCTTACTTTAGGCTAATATTTTGATTCCCACAATAAACTTGACTACTTTGCATTTTGTTTTTATTTATTTCTTGATTCCCATCTCATTGGATGTAAGATAATGACTGTTGTCCACCACTGTGATGCCTGTCTGCAATAGAAATGACGAGCCTTATAACTTTGGCCTACTGACTTCTTCCACTGTTCTTCTGAGTCAGTGTTTCCTGGGAAAACAGCCTTAGCTAACCTAGTGTACTGAGCTCAGGTTTGCACTGATTTTAACCAGTTGTGGTGAAACAGGTCGTATTAGGCATGAGATTTGAGACACTGATTTGAGAGATATTAGAGCTTGTTGCCAACCGTTTATGTTAACCAAAAATGTAAAATTATGCTACATTACTCGATTTTAGCATTGAGGTACTTACATTCATGTTTTTGCATAGGCATACCAACCCAAAAAGTTATTACTTCAAATCACTAGAAAGTTTCAGAGCAACAGAGACACAGAGCGTCTTTGTAACCATAGTAACTCAATCTAACCTCTGCCTGCATGCACACAGAGCAAGGGGAGAGGGAGAGACAGCTGGAGTCAGTGGGCAAAGCAGGTCCGTTCAACATATGCTAGCCTATCCATGCCTGTGTTCTATTTTCAGTCAGTGATCACAGTTTAGCTAAATGGCATGTTTATCACCTTTGTAAACAGACTCCTGTGTGGACTGACAGACTGTGACTGACAGCCAAAGCAAGCTGTGGCAAACGATCAGCAACAGGTTGAATCAATCAAAGGGTGGTCCAAAAATGTGTTATTTTTTTATTACTTGTTTCTGCCAGATGATCCTTGATATATACTACTTAAATATAATCACCTGAATGCAGGGACTCTTGGACAATAAACTTATTTTTAAAAAGATAAAAAAAAGTGGCGTAGAGAGCCATAACTACTACTTGCTCCATTCCTCAAGTGCCTATGCCTGTGAGAAGATACCACTCACTCCTACAGCCACCCAAACCTGATACTATCTATAGCCTCACCCAAACTGGCTAACACACTTGAAAACACCCAAAATAGTGTTTTCAAGAAGGTTATCAGAATATGCCAAATATGATGCGCTATCTGAGAGTGTAACAACTCCTGCGTGCCCTCAAATACATGTTGTAAGCACCAGCTACTATAGCTGAAAACTGTTTAGTTAGGTATAATTCATAAAGAAACTGAACTGACAACAAACAGTAGCAGTATATTATACATTAGTCACAGTGAGGCTGTTCAGAATCTCAGAGAGTGGCTGTATGCACGGCTGTGTCACTGCACAGTTATAGATAGAAGGTTTATTATTATTATTACATCAAACTGCTTTTGTCCTATAGCACAGCATATAAAAATAGGTATGCCACAAATAACTTATTCCTGGGGACTGGGCTCAGGCTGTGCTTTAGAGAAATCTGAATTTATATGGTGGCAAAACTAGAAACTGCTAACTTGAGGTTGGTGAGCTGTGCATCCTCATACCACGATGAAGTTTACAGATTTTCAGCAGTGGCTAAGTCAGCGCATATATTAAACATTTTAATGAGTGACATTCATTGTGCTACAACAACAGTCTGGTGACAACAGGGGCACCTTTTTAAAGTCAGCAGAGCTTCATTTTCATGCATATCCACTCTTACACCCCCAACTGAGCACCTCAACACCTCTACATAATAACAAATCTAACATTCAAGCTAATGGCTGTAAATGAACAAAAAAAAAGAATATATTTTATCATTGAAAATAAGCATCATATTTACAGAAAAAATAGAGTGATGCACAAGGAGCTGTGGAAGCATTGCAAATTAAGTGTTTCAGAGCAAAGGTGTTCTAGGTTGCATAATAAGAACAGGATCCCTGCTTCAGCACCATCCAAGCTGGTTGTGACTGGGGCCATTCACGCAACAATTATCGTGCAGTCTGATGACTGTTGGCACAACAGAGTCCTTAAAGCGCTTTATTTTGCATCTCAGGGGTAAAAACCAGAGGCTGGAGGTGCTCTGTAACATCAGCTCACCATAGAGGGGGTGGATGGTTTTGTGTGGGACAGAATTCAGTTCAGTCTGTGCCCTTCACCGTGCTACTGCCTTCAGGCTGTTGCAGACAGCCTTTTTTTTAAACAAGTATGTTTGTTCTGGTTGCCTCCCCCACCTCAGTACAGCCTCAACCGCACACCACTGCAAAGAACAGCACACTGGCCGCCACTGTTTTAATAGGGGAATATGAGTTGTTAGACCTGCATAGTTTCTGGAATGTTTGAGACTACACCATCTCTAATTCATCATATTATTGCTGATAAGTCATCTACTAGCAGCATAAAAAGACAAGGGGCACCAAGGATTATGTGAGAGCTAAAAGACAGACAACCATACTGAAATACAATGTTGTCTTGTCCTCTCTATTAGAGCAGTAAAATCTGTATCTTGTAACTTTTGCTACTTTACATCTTCCATAAGAAAAATTCTCACATATAAAACATTGCAATTATGGATTATAAAATTGTTAGATGCATTTATGACACATCGTACATTAGCCATTAAGTTCATATCTACAAGAAACACAAACTGTATGTTGCTTATCACACTTTGTCATCTCTCCTGTGTTACTATGGCAACATTCTGTAGTCATCCCTTACATAGGCTACAGTACTGTATGCTCCGGCCGTATCTCCTGGCAGATCCAGCAATGTAATTGTCCATCCCTAGAAGCCCAGGATGAATCTTGGAGAGGATTTGCTGCCGGATCACTACTCAGAACAACTGTCATTCATTTTACTGGGTAGCCTTAGGGTTCAGAATTTTGTGTACAAGCTCACTCACGCCTACATCATGCTACAGGATGTGCGAACACACATGCATTCACATACACACTTACTCATTGGTGAATATCTAGTCAAGAATAGAACTTGGATGTTCCAGAGAAGTAATGAGTTTAGAGGAGACATTTCAAGCTCAGTCTCACCACAAGGTCAGAGCCTGCAGGCAGCAGCAGTAGCAGCAATAACGGCTCTCCATCTCCCAGCCCCATTTAACTGACTGATGCTTTTTGACATGTCGGAGCAATCGAGCCAGTTAGCCTCTGGGAGGCTTCAATTAGGACCAGGACTTAATGCAGCGGAGAACTTTGCAAAGCCCTGATACGAGGTTACAGCCAGACTCAAATCAATAAGGAGAGCATGGTTTAAGGCAACACTGAACCCCACGTGCACTGAACTGCTCGAGAACTCTGAGATGGGTGAATGTAGATCGGGTGAGGGATGATGCAGCAATAGAGTTTTGTTTTGGTAGCAGATGTGTATTTGAGTTAGGCTGAATTGTCCCCAGGTTGTCTTCTGAGAAGGAGTTTGAACCCTCACGGGCAATTTGATAATTCTCCTTGAAGTGGTAGTCCGAGGGAAGCAGGTGCATGTGATTGATTTAACATATATTTGAGTCTAAAAAAAAACACACAAATTGCAAATTCTTTCAGCTGCACCTGTTGCCTGTATGGTGCACACACACACACACGAATAAACACACACACTTTGTTCCTGTATGATAATGAAATAAAGGAGCGGAGCTGTGAGTGACGCGGCAGCCACACTATTTCACAGTCCTTCCGACAGGTCCATTTCCTTCTAGCAGGCATGTGATGCTGAGGCTCCTATATAACTGCCACCACCACCTTGCATCGGCCCTATGAACCTGATTTATGGATAAGATGCGTGCAGTTACACACTCCCTCAGGGACCAAGCCTATTTGATTTTGTCAGGGGCAATTAAACAGTCCACGATGGGGCTCGCAAACTGTAATATGATGAACTATGAGGAGATACTGATGATTATTTTTTTTGAAGTAATTTTTGATTTGGCAAAAAAAGGAAACTCTCAACTGGGGATTCGTAGGGTATTGAAGTGTTGCACTGATTCCACATATTTGCATCAGCTTCAGTGAATGGCAAATATCAAACGCCTAAGTTTTGTTTGACTTCTTCTCAATTCTTGAGTACCTATTACATAGCAAAAATGTCTTTTTTTTCCCGTCAAAGCAGTGAGTGGTATTCTGTGCCAGCGAAAGCCAGTTTGAGGGAACAGTGGAAAAACAACTTTGAGCCGGGCAAACCTTGAGATTGGCTGTATATCATTCCCCCCCCACCCTGCGAGTGCATCATTGACTGGGCTGATAGCAGTCAGAGATGACAACAGAGGGTGACACTAAAAGGTCCTGGAGTTCAGCTGCCTGAAAATGTCACTGGTCTGGCTCTGACAGAATGCCACACAGGGACAGGGGAGAGGATATGACAAAACAACAACCTTAAAGTGCCACAGATCTCTGAGACAGACACACACACACGCACGCTCGTGGAAATGTGCACATACTCTTCTTCCTCCGTCCATCTCACACACAGACACACAGAGTAAGACTTTTAGCATCATTCGATTAAATGATCACAGGTGATAATCAGCATAGTCTTAAAATGATTAATTGATTAATCAATCACCAGAAATTTATTAGGCAACCATTTTGATATTTGATTATTGATTTCATTTATTTATCAAACAAACGTTTTCCAGTTTCAGCTTCTTTAATTTGACTTTTTTGTGCTTTTCTACTTTAGATCATAATATATTTAAAAGGAACAGTCTGACATTTTGAGAAATACGCTCAATAACCACCTGTTCAATATAAGGCCAAAGCCAGCAGTCAGTTAGCTTAGCTTAGCTTAGCACAAAGACTGATAAAGACTCCTCTAAAACTCACTAATTAACATGATTTTTTTAATAGGCCCAAAAATCAAAGTGTAAAAAACTTTGACTTGTGGTTTTACGGTTATGTGTCTATCTCTTGACTGGGAAGAGTCAACTTCTTGAGCCTCTGCTCGTTGCCTAGTAACTGCTGTGAAGTTGTTGGAGTTTTGACTGTTTGGATCATTTTTATGGAACAAAACTAGCTATTTACAGGTAATTATTTTAAGAGATTTAATAGAATAAATGACTTCCTGACTAACCAGTAAAAATAAAGCGAGATTCTAGCTAATTAAATTGACATCAACAGTCACATAATTTGAACATCCAGCTCATCTACTAAATAGATTTTTGGAATAAAAATTAGGATGCTGATTATGTTTTTACATAATGAGGATGTGACAGTCCCTCTCATAAAAGACAAAATACATCAATGTGTGTGTGAGTTAAAGTGCACATGGAGTCGTGTGTGTGCGTGTACTGGAAGTATGTAATCACAGCTTTCACTCCTTTGATATGTGACTAAGGGGAGGAGAGGGTAAAGCAGAAACGTCTCTCCTCATTAGGGTTGACTCCCCCCGTTCTCTGCCACTGACAGAGAGACTCGTATCCTACCTCCACCAGTCGGCTCTCTCAGTATGGCATCAGCCCATCCGCTTGAGTGACTGTAGCTCTTCCCTCAAGTCAAAATCTGTGCATCTGCTTGATCTGATTGGCCACGCACATCATCACCTTGTGTGAACAGAGAAGATAAAGGAAAAGGGGTTCTGAAGTCTAGCCAAGTGTGGCAGCTTTGCCGTCACAACATTAATGTAAAGTACATTTCCTCTGGGCGTCGACGTATTGTTCCAGCTTGTAATCTTTCCATGCTGTCAACCTTGTTTGTCTCGACCCTTGTAGTTCCTTCTGATTTGCTGTACTAACATAACTGTAGAAGGCATGAAGGATAAGACACACCTGTAGAAAACGTGGAAGTATGGAAGTCGGCACAAATTTTTCCTATAAGATAACAGAAAATTCCAGATTTCCCAAGACCTTAAAGGAAAACCCCAGTTTATTTCAACATGGGTCTTATTTTCATAGTTTGATTTAGTTTTGTGATCAGATTTATTCTTGCAATGAACTCTTGCAAATTTGTTTAAACAGTTTAAATTTTCCATTGGAATTCAATGGAACTCTTAGCCTCTTTGTTTGCCTAGAGAGAGAAGCTGACTACCCTGAATAACATACTTGATAACAATGTGGAGGTTTAAAGCCAATAAGCACCATCACAAAGAAAACCTTTTTTATCTTCTAAATTAAAGTAGCAAGACAGCAGAGTAGAAAAGACAGCACAATGTGTGAATCACTCGTTCATTACTTTTGCGTTAGTTTTGTTTATTATCCTTTCGCAAATTCTCTTTGTGTCTGTGGCAACTGTCAGACACAACTGTCCTTCCATCGGGAGGACAGGAAGCATCTCAGCATTTTATCATTATTTCTGAGGAGGAAAAAGGGGAGAAAATAGTCTTGCACATAAAAAAAATTCAACAACAAAAAAAGAAAAAAAAGTATATCGTGTACTTCATATTTAGAATTATCCATATTTAGCATATCGTTATTTGTGTGACACAGAACAGTAAATGGTCAAATCAGTTTTCTTCATTTTGTCTGCCTTCTATACCCAATTCCCATCACCTGAACCCTGAGTCAAACATGGAGAAGATCAAGTTGAACACTTTATCACTAAAATAAGAACAAAGCCTAAAAAGTGGGTAGCAGCTGTATGAACAACATAATGACAGCAGCACTTATACAGATACATAAAAAAAACCCTCTCGCACAGATGATGCCAGCTGCATTTGTAATTACACAGGTATAAATAGACAAAACACACACACACACAGCTAAGAGGTTTCCTTGGTAACCACAGGCCAGAGAAAGGTTTAGAGCATATAACTATTTTACCACATATGGAACCTCGCTGCTCCTGGTGTAATTAATTCTTTTATTCCAAATATTGTCATTTAACTGAAAATGAAATTCAGGTATGGCTAAACATTTGTGAAAGGATAACAAAGTAGATTTCACCAACTCTTGTGTTACTCTCATAATACTGAGTCCATTCGCCAACAGCTTGGATCATTTCTTTTATGGAGTCTATGATGAGGACACTTCCACAGATGTTGTATTCATGCTACACTGCTGAGCAGATGACTTGTGCAGCGTGTGCAAAGTTCTCAGGTATCCGTTTTCATAATGACACATTATGGTGAAGTGATTAACAATCATTTACACCCAGAAGCAATGCAGTGTTAATTGGAAGACCTGTTGTTATCCTCCAGTTATAACTCTGCAGTAAGAAAAAAATATGTGTCAATAATATTACCTTTCAGAAACTGTATGTGATCCTGTAATAGCTGCTAATTTTTTTAGCTATGAGGCAGATCATGTGTCAAAGTAAGTGAGTGTTTCAGGCAATGGAAATAAGCATAGCTTGGGTCCAGCTCAGGTTAATTCAAAACTATTGAGTTGGCTAATTGGTTTTAAAACCTGTCTCTCTCTTATGCATGCATGTCCAATTAGTGGAGTGTTAATGGGATAGAATCTCTTCCTTTCACCATTTGCCGAACGCAGCAGCCAAGCAATAGTCATGAGCTGTCAATTCAATCCGAAACTCTCTGTCAGTCTGTCTCTCGCTGGCAGTAAAGCAGGAGAAATGGCCTCCCGGGAGATCCTAAAGCTCATCGTTGTTGCTAGTTTGAAGAGACCTTGGAAAGGAAGAAAGCTGAGAAAACGTAGACTGGAGGTATACAGTTCGGTAGATCCAGTCAGTGTCAACATATGAAGAAAGCTTTACTCAAGAGGCTTTTCCATTCTTTAAAAAAAGAAAAGTGTGAGTAACAAACAGCAGCATCATTTAATATCAGAAAATACCAGGGCTGTCGTTGAAATCTTGAGCAAAAGTTTCTTCGGGATTTTCCGCATGCCTTCGCATAACTCATAAGTGATGCTCTTTTATGAGACTACCCTTCACAAACAAATGGCACATTCTATCACTTCCTAAACAGCCGGTTTTCACAACATCAAACACTGTTGCTGCATGTGAGCTTTAACATGCTTTCATCAAAGGGCAGACATAAACAAGGAGCAAAGGGAAAAATGAATTTTCTTTTTCTTTCATGAAAATGTGATTGCATCATCTCTTTTGAAGTTATTTTGATGTTGATGAAGGTAAAAAAAAATGGAGCTTGTCTCTTATATGCCAGCATATCCTTTGAGAGAATTATGGCCAGATTCTGCTTTTTTTTCCATGACCTCAGGGCAGGTGAGCGTAAAAATCAAAGCATATAGTCCTGATAAAGCTTATCACATCAGTAGACATGGGGCACGCTTAGAGGTTGGATTGATAGTGTCATAAGGATGTTGGAAAAGTAAGCTCACACACTGTATCTGCAGATTAGAACCCCAAGTGAGGAAAAAAACATGCACTTTTTCATTGGGGAAAAAAACAACAAGGAGGGGCTTTTGACAGTGTATGAGTGTAGTGCTGAGAGTTACAGTTGTTCCAATAAGCGTGCCTCTCTTTGGGATGAATGTCTTGATCAGTGAGAGGGGAGGAACAGGAGGCTGGGAAAACAGCTTGTACAGCCGGTATAATCAGCCCCAGCTTTGGCAGAGCGGCAGCGCTTTATTACATGTCTAAGTAAATGTATAATTGAGCGAGTCACTTCATCCACTGGTGCGCTAGACTGTAAGCTGAACACTGTCAAAATACACAGACAAATTTATTTGAATTGAAATCTTGACAACGGCCAGGGAACTGACTGACATGCATCAGGAAAGCTCTGTTTGCAGTCCACATACTGTGATTTTTACAACCTTAAGATGTGCTCTTTTTTTTGGGGGGGGGGGGGGGGGGGGGGGGGGGGGGGGCTATTGCAAAGCAGTGCAGTGTCAGATTTAAACTGCATTTCCAAAAACCCTTAGAAATTTTGGATAATATTGCGCTTGGCTTCTCTAGGGATTGTGTTAAATAAAAAACACTGAGATCAAACATTCCCTACACTTTCAATTAGATACCATTTCACTTGAGCCCACTTGATCTCTTATGTAAAAAGCCATGTGCTGTAATTAGTTCTGATTTTGTTTGTTTTTATTAAAACATAGCCTGGAGGTTGTGAGGAAAGTCAGCACATTGATGTTCATCCTAGTATTCTGTCTGGAAGTCAAATGTTAAAATGATTAAATTAAATACTTTAGCAGCAATCTGACATGTATTATACTCAGTAGTGGCTAACTTGTGGCTCATGTTTGCAAACCTAACACCAGTGCACAGTTTCTTATTGATGTATGAAGAAAAAGAGCCAATACAAGAAGACATCTTATTCTTAACAAAGCCACAGTCATCATACCAGCATGAAAACCAAGCACCTCAACATTATAGAAAGGGGAACAGAAGGGGTTTAATTTCCACGGTGCTTTCTGCATCATTAACGATGGCTTTGATTAATGGTTTACATCCACCCAAAGCCCCACCTGTGAGAATCGCAATAAAGATGATCATTTGTTGGGCCGCAGCTGCCTTTAAATCCCACACGTACACACAAAGAAATAACAGGAAAGTAAAGGCGCATGGGGTTAATTTTCTCTCGCACCTGTACTCAAGTCACCACTGGTGTAAATATTGTGACTTTTTTAATCAGCAATTTTGGTGCCAGTGCAGAAGGGGCACACAGTAGGCGTGTTCGATAGGGAAAATAGCCTTGCATCAATTCTCCTGTTTTCTGCCGACCTCTTCTCTGTTTTCAACCCACCCATGTAATCCATCATGGAGACATTAATTATGTACTAGGCTCTTCCAGGACAAAGACTCTAATGAAGGGGCTGTCAACACAAGCCTTTCCTGAAAACAGTACAGTCATGGAGATTGGAGGTATGCCTGTGCAAAGCCCCCCACTTGGATTTTATCTTGAAGAGGAAAGTGAAAAGAAAGTAAAACTACATTTTCGGCACCTGTATTGTAATACTTGCTCAGTGCACACCTGGATATGCAATCTCTAATAGATACACATGGGCCACTGGGGGTAGTGCCAACTTTCTAGTATTGCTACCAGACTTGATTTATGGTCATGAGCAAGGAGAGATGGAATTTTTCAATGTTTTTCACAAATCTGTCACAAATTGTGACAATTAGTAAGCAATTTTCTCAACAAAGATTGTTCACAAATGGTAATTTGGTTTCTAGAGCAGTTTGGAATTAATTAACATATCACTATGTTAATAAGGAAAGGGGCATGGTATGATGAAGGCTGTAAACTATTACAAGAATTGATTGGTAGAATTAACTGTTTGGGAAGCCCCTCTACTAAACTTAGCATTCATAACTTTGTACAGCAAGTATGTAAAGCTTTATTCTACATGTTAAAGCAGTTAGCATGGAGTTGTAGTAAGACTGATATTCTGTAAGAGTTTTGAGAGATAACATGATTTAGTGCATATTTTTTAAAGAGTTCTTGTTTTAAAGCACATCAGTCGTCAGGTTGAGTTTTCATCCAACTCAGAGTTAGCGGCAGGTAATCTGCTAATGCTAGCTAACTGCAGCTGATAAAATCTTCTATCAACAAATTATCAATTATGCTGTCAAAATCTACAGTTCTGGCTTATAACTGAGAAGCCCATTTTTATTTATAATGTGAAATCTAATACCCATTGTTACAAACTTTACCAAACATTAATTTTGAGTGATGAATCTGCCATTGCTATTGTAAACTGTGTATGTGCCATGCAAGTGTGGAAAGCTTGGTGTAGTTAGTCATAATCTTCCATAAAGACCATAAACTACATCATAGCACACAATCCTGAGCAGGCTTCAAATTAGAAAACTTACATACTGCAAACTGTTATCACACTGCGGCAGTCCAATGCTTCAAATGGTGCAGTTCCATTACATCAAAAGTTGGCGAAGCAGTGAAGTGTATCAGCTTTGTGCTTTTAACAGCACTTAAATTAAATCTTCAACTGCAGAATCCACATCAAGACAGTTCTTGTTTACCATAATACTCATCTTTTAAATGTTATTACTTCTCACCATTTTGCTGTCAGCTGCCTGCAGACACAGCATAAAAATCTGAAAAGGGCAAAATGGACTTGGTCAATCTCGAATACATCTTCAAAAAAACAGCTTCATGAAATAAAAGATTTTTTCTCCTTTTTAGCTAATTATACTTGCATGCACTTTCTCCTTATGTACATTAAATATATTTGTTAAAGCCCAAGCCCTATTTAAAGGGTCACTCCTTCCAAAATGTAGTTTTATCCAGAAATAAGATACAAATTATAGAAGTATTACACATTTTTTGAAAACACACTTATTTTGCTGTCTTGATGTGAGTGAAATGAGAATTAAGATCAATACCACTCATGTCTGCGCACAGGCCTTTTTCAAAGCAAATATTTTGCCTTGTCATAATAGGAAAAGCACAGGTGTTACTAATAATGTTAATGTCAGCTCTATCCTTTTCAAGTGCCAGAGTAAACCATGACAGTGTGAGCCAGCCTTCACAATATCAAGCTGAAGCAGCTAAATGGATTTCAGCAATCGCTGATTTTATTATTTACACCTGTGCTTTTCCTACACACATATCATATCAAAATGTCTTCAGATAAAGTCTGAAGCTGGAGCCAGGAGGTGAGTAGCTTAGCTTAGCATAAGGTCTTGAAGCAGAGGGAAACAACTAACCCAGCTCTCAAAGTTAAAAACAATCTAAAGGTCACTAATTAATATGTTGTCTCTCCTTTATTTAATCTCTACAAAACAGGAATGGTAAGAGCAAGTTGTGTTGTTTATCTGCAAACTTTGGCTAAGCTAAGACAAGCTAATGGCCTCATGGCTCTTGCTCCATTTGGAGGCATTAGAGTGGTGGTATCAATCATCACATCTAACTCTGCAACAATGGCAAAATTTAGAACTATTCCTTTAACACAACAAATCTTAACTTTTTGCACATTCAACTGGCTTTGATGAAGTAGTTTCACCTGACAGACATGACAAGTCAGCCAGACAAAGCACCTCCCTGCCAGCCGACCAGACTGAGAGAAGTGTGGAGGCGGCGTGATGGATTGAAGATGGAGCCAGGACAGAGCTGCCGCACGTCTGCGCTCTATTTCAGCTGGACATCTTACAGCAGTCGCGTCCCTTGCCGAGCCTCGGAGGCACGGAGAGATGGCTCAAGGTGTGAAACTCGAGTCATAACTGAGCCGAGTGGGCTTTTGTTTCATGGCTAATTACCGCTGACTCCTGGCTCTCATTCCCTCCCCCTCTCCCCCTTCGCTTCCTCTTCCCTCCATCACCTCTCTGCTTGCTCTGTCTTGCTGTTCACCAGTGGAAAAGGTATTACTAATGACAGAAGAAGGTTACCCAATTTATCTTCGGGCAAAACCTTTCAGAGCTAGCTCTCCTTACGTCCCTGCAGAGAGCAGATTGCCTGAGGGGGAAAAAAAACCCCATAACACACAACAAACATCAACAGTTGCAACCAGAGACGTAGGCAATCTAGATTTATCTGACTGATTTAAAAAGCTTAGACCATCAGGTACCATCAGAAACTTATTTTCAAATTGTATAGAGGGATTTTGGATGCTATAGGCAAAGGCAGTTTCATTTTCTGGAACACCTTGAATGTTCTTTAAAGGTGGCTTCCTGATCTAGGTGGTGTGCTTTCAATGCAGATGGTGTGATTTACCACTGAGGATAAGAAGAAAGACTTCAGGAAGTTGACATCTTGAAGAGAGCTTTGGTGGTTTTGACCCATTGATGCAGTTTGATTTGAGAAAGTCCTTTTGGCATTGTGACTAATCTGCAGTTGGATAACAGAAATACATCTTTGTACATGCAGCTTTAGATAAGATCTGGCGGCTCTAATAACACATCAATGTAGCCTAGTAGCCAAGAAGTAAAAATTATAGAAGAGGCTCGCCCTTTTCTCAGCAGGTACTGTCAAAGTATACCCTTGAGTATGTTGCTTAATCTAAATTGTTTACTGGCCATTTGTAAAATACTGCCTGTAAGTAATTGCTGCAACCCAATATCAAGAAGATGTCACTCATATTTTGCACATCAAACAGAATGTACCTTTAGCTAATCTTCCATTGATTAAATTATGTTAACATATAGTTTAGTTTTGGACATAGAGCACACTTGGTTGTGAAATGTGAAAATCAATACCAATCTTTTGTTTGTGTGTCAAGTATGGAGCTGATGCTAGGAGGCAGTTAGCTTAGCTTATCTCAAAGACTGGAAGCTGAGGGAAACAACTATCCTGGCTCCCTCCAAAGTAAAAAAAAAAAAAAAAGCCTAGCAATGTCTCTAAAGCTCACTAATTACTGCAACATGATGTATCTTGTTTCTGTACAAAAACAGAAATATGAAAAGCATTAAGTTGAGGTTATAGGAGGAGTTAGTTGCAGTTACTCTTGCTCCAAACATAATGCAGAGAAATTAAAGTGGTATGCTTAAAGTATTATTCTTTTTATCTTACCCTTGGCAAGAAAGGAAGTGTATTTCCCAAAATATCAATAACTATTTTTCCAATGCTTTGCACAAGTTTGACTACATAAGGCAAGGAGTTGCTAGAAAGCAGCATGTACTTTAAACTAATCTTGCAAGGGTGAAGAAATAGCATGGGATTATGGATACTACAGAAAAAAGAGAACTTGAGTGGGGGAGCAATAGACTATACCAGAAGAGCGGCCATAAGAGGATGAACTGCAAGGAGAGAGTGACTGACAAGCCTATGCTAAATAAATGGGGAGAAGGATATCCACAACTGTTAACAACTAAACCCTCATTATGTCTCTGCACTATCCGAAAGTAAAGAAACCCCAGTAGATTTTTGGAAAATGGTTAAAGCATTATCACATAGTCCTACTTCATCCTTACTCAGTGAAATTGTTCAAGGTTCTACCAATATCTCAGTTGGAAAGAAAATATGTGATGCATTCTATGAATATTTTAGTTCATCAGGTTATTTATTTGAAAATGCTGGATTTCCTCCCACTGTCTCTGATCATAGTACACCTTGCTGGGCAACAAATTAGGCACTCAGACCTTTTCATTGAAGCCTTTTATGAATCATTAAGTGTTTAATGCTCTTTGTTCTATTGACCAAAAAAGTCCACTGGGGCTGATCAGTTAGAGCCAAGGCCTTTATTATTGACAACTCAATTACTAGTTGAATGTTCTACTTATATTTTTAAGCTGACTGTGGTAACAGAGCATACCCGATGTTTGGAAGACAGCCTACATCCTACCTTTGCATAAAGGGGGTCTGTTCAGTGACCTAAATAATTGTCGTTCAATCTTTAAATGATCATATCTAACTAAAGTGTTAGAGAAACTCGTAAACAATTGGGTGAGAACATTTTGATCTCAACACTCATTTTCAAATTTTAAAATCAATATATCAATCAGAATTTAGACGTGGGTATAGTACTGTGATGGCAGCATCAAAAGTCTTGCACAATCTTGCTAGTGCATTAGATAACGAGCAGGATTGTGTCATCTTTTTTACTGATTTATCCAAGGCTTACTATCAGTCATCAAATTCTTTAGAAATGCCTGGAACTTTTTTGGATTTGATGAGGAGTCAGTAATTGGTTTGGAAATTATCTCGATGGTAGAACACAAGCTGTTGTGGCTGATGACTATCAGTCCAGCTTTATGAGCGTCAACAAAGATGTACCACAGGCCCCTATTCTAGGCCCACTTTTATTCACAAATTTTATAAATGAATTAGGTGAAAATCTTAAATAATTCAACTCATTTGTAAGCAGACATCACTATACAACAACTATTCTATGCTGTTCAGCATATATTTTTTTTTACAATAATTAATTGTGCTTAAATTACCTTACACTCTGATAAAACAAAATGCATGCGGTTTTCTAGAAAACTGACCAACAGTTCAACAGTAATAACAGTAATTTATATGCACTCTCCTGCTTCTAGTCTTAAACCTCTCGATCCAGTCTATCATTCTGCCCTTTGTCCTTGAAAATCATTATGTTAGTACTGAAGTTGAGAAACTGGCCTTTAAATACTGTGCTCCACACAAGTGGAACAATCAGCAGAAGCTTGTAAAATTAGACAAGCTAATCTCTTTTAATCAATTCAAATCTCTTTTGACTGACATAAAGCAGTGTGAATGTATGTGTTTTCTTTGAAATGAGGTTGTCCCTTTTGGTGATGTCTTTGGCCTGTTTGCTGTATAATCTGTTGATGTATACTGTAGCTTTCTTTCTATAATGCTTTTCCTTATTTTCAGTCAATATATATTAAATGTGGCTGAAGTGTCAAATAATGAGGTAAAAGTATGTAGAGCAAAAAGCATCGGTTTCAGACTGCTCTGAACACTCTGTTTCAGTGTTTTTTTTCTTCTTTTAGCCTAAGCCGACATCAACTCGCAACAGATTTCTTTATATGGACATCTGCTCCACACACAGCGTGCAAGTTCACTGCTCTGCTCCTCTAACATTATGGCATTTTTACATTGTTTTGGGGGTAGTCATGCTGAGCAATTACTCAAGTTGAGCTGGCACACTGTCAGTGTTTTTCCATTACACAGCAGACCGAGTAGAATAAGTTGTTTACCTGTTGGAGGTGTGCTGGTCGTCTGTAGCCTTTCAAACATCATCATCACTGTGGATGGTTCCGTTTGTATTATTGCTGTCTCCCTTATTTCTAACTGAACCCCTGAACAAAGAGCTCCAAATACTTCCATTTGTTGTTGTGTCGACCAGTTTTTAGCACTGCTATTGAAGGTCCGCTAGTTCGGTGAGGAACATGTTTAATTTACTGTAAATTCTTCACAATAAAAGTATCCCCTTTATTTAGTCATTTAAGGGCTTTTAATATGAAGCAGTAAAGCAGGAAGTATTGGATTTGCATAGGCGGTAACTTAACATGACTCTGATACAGCTGCACCTCAGCAGGCTTCTGGAAAGCTGGCCAATCGGAATAGAGTGGGCTCATCGGGAGACAGGGGCCAAGACTGCCTGTTAGACACAGAGGCTGAACTGAAGGGTTGCACAAAGGAACAGTATAAGATAAATAAGGAGGTTTTTGAACTGTGAATCATGCAAAGCTACTCTAAAATATATAGGAAATGAGTATAATAGGTCCCCTTCAATAAAAAGAAGCATTTTCACTAAATGAAGTCGTCATATAAAGAAGGACATCAGGTGTGTAAGCTGAGGAAGATTTTCAGGCTGATGTCTTGCTTTGATCCTCTTCTCATCACCTACTCCATCATCCCCGGGCTGTCCTGCTTCATGTCTGCCACCTCAAAGTCCTGATTATAGAAATGCCAAACTATTCAGTAACACAATTTATCATGACACTCTCCATGTTCTGTGTGGCGACTGTGCCTCCTCTGTCACTGCACCAGGGCAAGCTGTCAGTTTGAAACCCATCTCCTGTTTTGACCTTTGTGACATTCATCCCAATAATTTTCCACCCATTCCTTTTGAAGATACACAAAAAGCTGTCAATTATGTCCATGGTTTGGAAAAACACACACACACACACACAAAAAAATACAGCAGACATTTATGGCAACAAGGACATTTTAGCTGAAAATGCTGATTGACTTGATATGGCAAGAAGCTGCGCCTACAAGTTGCATGGTTTGTAGTGATGTCACTGTTAAAAGCGCAGCATGAAAAAGTGTGACATATGTGAATAAACATCTGCTATTCGGTGTTGGTGGTTTTACAAGGGTTTCAGTCTTGTGTGAAAGATCTATGAAATGTGACAAGGCCAATATGGATCTGTCCATAAAAAATATATTGAGTGAAATTAATTTATGTAAATGATGGGTGAAGGTAAGGTTTAGACTCCCTTGAGACATGGCATTTCATTATTTTTTTTTGGGGCACTTTGACATAATTGCGAGCTCTAAATCTATGATCAGCTTGTGTGACCGCAAAAACCCACAGTGGCGCTTGACATTTATGGAGGTTCACCTTCTGTGGTACAGAGAGAAGTGTAGATGGGGGTGGGGGGTGAAATCTAATCTTGACCTGCTGCAGAAAGCAGGCACAGATTAGCCAGAGTGCATGAAATGTATAGAATATTACAGGTTGAAGTGTATGAGCGTATGAAACTGAAGGAGCGTTTAATTAGAAGCTTTGCTATTGATTAATCTGGGCAGAGGTGGGTTTTTCATGAGCTGCTTGGGCTTTTGTGGAGCAATTTATTTTCCAGCCAGCAGCAAGCCGAGAGGATCCATCCTGTAGAGAGATGAAGCTGTTTGATGAAGAAATTTAAGATAAGAGAGGGAACCACGAACAGGAGGAGAAGGACAGAGTAGGAACCGAGCCAGACAGATATAGACAAATTGTTTTGTTTTTTTCCATTTTAATTGATTTAACTTTACAGTCCACAAACAGGAGAGTAAAACACTCACTTTAATTTAAATTGACAGTCTAATGAAGGGTTAAAGACTCACAGTGTGAAGCAGGAGAATTAAAAAGTACATTGTCAATACTCAACGCAGAGACCTAAGCAAGTATGAAGCTGGGGGAACAAAGGGAGGAAAAACAAGCTGAAAACAATGGGTGGTACAGGAGCTCATCGAATTAGACTATAAGGCTGTGTGTGTATTTGTGGTGAGTGGAGGGTATGATCATCTTGGCAGAGTGGTTTCAACAGCTGTAGTGTGTGTGAGCAGAAGCAGCAGCGGCTGCAGCTGCAACATCTGTCTCTGCTGCTGCACCCTTTAGTTTAAACTGCAAATTTTCAAACGCTCAACCATAAGTGTCAAATAAGCTCAAATCTGAGCAATATTAATAAACAAACACTGTTCTCTCAATGTACAGCAATGGGCTGATGCTGCAGTGTTTTTTTATCTCATGAAATATCTTTTAAATTTATTCTGACTTTTTTTTTTTTTTTTAATCAGAGCTTTATAGAAAAGCTGATTTCTGAATGAGGGTTTGAATAGATCATTGGAACAGTGGTGGTTGATTAGGATGTCAAAAAAGAATCAATTTTTCTTTTTGTGAAAACCAAATCAAAGCATGTAGAAATAGCTACAGTATCATTTTTGCTAATTTGTAATGAGAAGCAGGATCAGTATTGAGCAGGAAAAAAAAGGTGAAGA
Organism: Euthynnus affinis; assembly: GCA_029490765.1. Lineage (NCBI taxonomy): Eukaryota > Metazoa > Chordata > Actinopteri > Scombriformes > Scombridae > Euthynnus > Euthynnus affinis. The sequence continues at coordinate 15,000,352 of CM055860.1, read as the reverse complement.
TGAATATATGATGCACACAACCAAAAAGAACACAAGAATCTGACTGTCAATACCATGACTCAATGTGTTGTGAAACTTTTTTTGAGTGCAAAAAAAAAAAGCAAAAGGAAGGAAAAAGTATAACCCTGTGCACAGAGGGCATACACACAAAAAAGAAACTCGAGGAAGAACACAACTTTAAAAATGAAAAACAGAGGAGAGCACAGGCTTGAGAAAGGAAAAATGTATTGTGTTTTATTGTACTCTTCATATATATATATATATATATATATATTTAGTTAAGCACACTAGATTTTGAGAACTTTGTGTGTCTAAGCTTTAGATCACTCTGGAACTCTGGCACCGTGACGATGGCATATTCCCAAATGCTAAATTCTAATATGAATGGAAAATGAGAGACAAGACAAATACATGCACATACACACTGTTAAACTGATTGCTAACACATTACAGTTATATTGGCCCCTGACAAGGTCACTAATGCCAGTCAACATAAATGTTGTATACACCTTAACAACGTGTCAAATGAAACACACTGCTCTCACAGTTCTCATATATTCTAAAAAGACTGGGTTTTTTAAATTTTTATCAAAAAATAATGTATATAAGGAACTAGTCATTCTGTTTCTCACTGGTCCTTGTTGGCCTCAGCCCTTGCCTGCTTTCTCAATTTGCATAAATATGAGGAGTTTAAAAATGCCAGTGTGAAATGAAGCCACCTGATGAACTCCCGGGTTAGCCACGAGTCCATTAAGTTTATTAGACTGGCAGTGAATGCTGCTACCATTTGAGGTTAGGTATGTGAGACACGTCGCCTAGCATCTGCTACATAGCTGAGCACATACAATTCACACAGGTATTTGCATATACATGTATAGCATGTACAGACGTACAGAGATGTGTGTCCATGTCTGCAGTTGTTTGCAGACATAAATACACACCCTTGCATATGTGAGTATACACAAACAGATTTATCAGATTAGTAAATAGAATTGGATTTTTGCAAATACCCTAAATCCATTGTAATAACCTGCATCTCTGTACAGATGGTTCATCTGTGCATTTATTGGTGTTCGCTGATAAAAACTAATGAAAAAAAAAATAAACAGCTCACTGGAAATTATTTATCATTCAAAGAATCTGGAACCTGCAAAGCATCTCATATTAAACTACTTCACTTCATTTGACTACCATACAGTGCTGTCATGTGAACAACCCCAAGTGCAACTTCCTGTCTAAATCACAGGATGTGGATTGTCGGTGTAAGCCGCCCTTTGGTTACATATTACTTCTTCCTGCTGTCCCTTTCCGCACTTTATATGCTTCCATTTTCAAGTCCCTGGCACTATTGTCTCCATGTGTGGGGATGAAAATGGGTCGGGACTCACCCCAAAGGAGTTCCGGCAATAAAATTTTAGCAGAAACAGAGCCTTGTTAAGGGACTTGAGTCTCTCAGGCAGCGCTTGCTCACAGGCAGGGATGTGCAGAGGATGTTAGAGTCTCAGGGGCCCAAATTCATAAAAGGTAATTTTTTTGCAAATAAAATAAATATATGCTTAGAATGATTACTTTTGCAAAAGGGATATTAAAATATATGTATTTAAAACAAATCCATGACTGAGATTGGTTCAAACACTGCTACATGACAGTTCATTAATGATACAGAAGAAATGAATTGTATTTCAGTAAATTCTCTTCACATGTTAACGAGCCCAACTCTTACCTACTGTAGCCTTCTGACAGACATCCTCACTTGCAGAAGCTCTACTGCTGACAAAGATGTACTTCCTCTGGCTGCATGGCTGCCTCTCTCGCCTCCATATTCGTCTCTTACCACGTCTCCTTAGAAGGCATAATTGCTTCAGTAATGACGGGCAATAAGAAAATGCTGATAGTGTATGGCTAAGATACTATTACTATGTGCCAACAAATTAGTTTAATATAATTCACATATCATATCATGTCATAATACTGAGGCCTGGAAGGCATCATGCATTTAAGCTACAATTTCAAAAAAGCAACACATAAGCTTTAGATAAGGTATATTAAATACTGGTTTATAAAAGATTTAACATTCCTTCATCCTTTCTCTCCCTCCCTCCAAAAATACTGAAAAAAAATGCTTGAACTTAACTACTACCATAAATATATAGTGCCTTTAGTAAACAGTTAATGTTCACAATTGATGTAAATGTAGCTGCATTCACTTTCCCTATACACACATTCACTTGCTGAGCAAACATAACACGCGAAACACAAATAAATATGTATGCTTATTGTACATATAATAATACATAAGGTGTCAGTTTAATGTCTGACATTAATAAAACAAACACAATGACAACATCACTGCTAAGTATAGTTCATGCAGAGCAGTTTGACACCAGAAACTCAGATTAATTAAGCCAACATTGAACACACTTCATTGACTGCTTGTTATAGAAGGCTTGTTGGTTCTGTAGTCTTGGTTGGAGGCTGGGAGGAAGTGCAGCCTGGGAGGTTCAGCTCATGTCAGCAAGTCCCCTTTTATGGAGTTTCATATCCTTTTAATACCATTAGCAGTAAAGCTGGGTTAGCTTGCTTGGTGGTAAAATGCAAGTTGATGCTAATTATTTGGCAAGCACTGACCAGTGTAGCACCCAAAACATGCTTGTGTTTCATTTTGGTTTTCTCACTTTTTCTTCTTTTAGGAAAAGAATCAACTAGCACATTCGGTACATACTGTATACTAATAATATTGTGTGTGGACACTATGTGGTAAAATTACAGAGTCAACAGGGTGAATGTTAGCCAATTGTTGAAGACATATTCAAGTACATAACTCATATGGTTGAGAGGCAGCTACATACAATACTGCTGGGTAGTTAATCTTTAATAATGCATTGTATTTTATAAAGCTCATCATATGTTTTGCATATAAAATCTTAATTTGCATGGTTATAGCTGTCAAATAAATGTATTGGAGTGAAGTACAGTGTTTCTCATTTAAATTACATTAAAAACTTATTTTCAGAGTGCTCTATAGTGCTGATTTTAGGTGTATAGATTCATGAAAACTTTTTATTTTTGATTGAGAAAAGAGGTAATCAAGTAGTTGCCCTAAATATAGAAATCCTAGAAACACCAGGAATCCTACTCAGATATTCTCTATTAATATTCTCCAAAGATTTTCACACTAAAATAGCATGATTTATATTTAATGTATTCACTTTCAAAGAATTACACGAAAAACACTCAAATCTGACTAATCTAGAGGGTGATTGTCTATATCTGTACATAAATTACAATAGTCATGCTGTAAATGGGCCTAGTTGATTAATCCTGTAGATTGTTTTAAATACATATTCAATTTGACATCTAAGAAAGACATTATTGCAGTCTTGTCCTCCAGTAAAATTACTTTTTCCCCAGCATTTTTTTTGCAAGATTACAGGTATGTTTCACAGAGTTTTGCACCATCATTGATCATTTTTATTTGATTAAGAAACACACACATACAGACACAACATACTGTCATACCCTTTATACAATGAACTTTCCTCCATTGCCGTCCTGGTGTGAAGAACATGTTCTGCCAAAACATCCTGTTTTATCTACAAATATGTCCCATGCAAGACATTTTCAAACTGCCTTTTCCTTGTGACTTTAACAAACTCCAAATATCGCCTCAGTGAGTCCAGCTGCAGCTGAGTCCACCATGTGATCTGGATCACAGCATCAGTGGTACAGGCGTCATGCAGGCAGGCTACCAGCAACCATAACTTCCTCTCTGGAGTCCCTTTTTTTTTTTTTTTTTCTTACAGTCTCACAGTCTTGAGCTCACAACCATGACAGACAGCTGTGATACCAACCACATCAAATCGAATGTGTGTGTAGAGTTGACATGGATGAAAGGTAGCATTTCTTCCTCCAAGTGTGAGTGTAACATTTTTCAAACTTGGTCTATGGTTTCACACAGAAGACTTCCAACCACCCCTTAATCCACACAAACAAACACACACACACACACACACACAATCACTGGTGTGATACATACAATGCAGTGCTGGAGGTAGTGTTGGATTGAGTAAACATCACTACCATAAAGCCTCAAAAACACATCTCATGAAGTGGGAGTGCAGCATATGGGGGGTGGGGTGATGTAGCATCCACTAGCGAGATGTAGTCAGAAAAAAAAACAAAAAAAACAGCAAGACAAGTGGAAGCAAACAACTAAAAGGACGGGTAGAAAGTTAGAAAATGCCTGGGTGGTTTATGACGCCTGCTCACCGCTCCGAGGGACAGGCGTAGCGTTTGATCTCGAGAGGAACTTCGCATGGAAGATGGAAGATGACTTCACAACGCATCTCAGTAGGACTCTTCTACCACAACTGTGCATCCCTCTATCCTCTTAGCTGAGAGGAGGAGAGATGAAGATGGAGAGAGGATGAACAAACATTAAAGTATGATTTATGGACACTTCCCTTGCTCTCATTTTCACTCTCCCTGCCTCCCTTTTGGGGGGCAAACAATGCTGATTCCTCCGGGGGAATGTGTGTATAGTCATTCTTTCCGCCTATCTCTCTCATGCACACAAACAGTGGGAGAAGAGAGCCCTCTGTCTATACCTTACCCCCACCTCTCTCCTTCTCTTGTCTCGTAGCCCAGAGATCTATTTGTGCTGACTTCTTAAAAGGCCTTCGGGGTGTCACTTGAACAGAGTGGATGGGCCTAATTGCATTTAGCAAAGTGGAAGCAGATCCGTACAAGCGTAAATGGATTAAATGTTTTTTTTTCTCACTTTATTCAATGGTTTTCTGTAATGTACTTCCGTCACTTTGGAAAACTCTATCACTTTGCACGCTTTCAACATTTTCTTCTGTTTAGTTTAACATGTATCATATTGACTAGCAAATGCTGACACTTTACAGTCCTCAGAGGCCATTAAGCGAGCGCTGTAAACTCTTTGAACCTGGGCATTTAGCGACAGCATTTCCACATTTCCGACCGAATGAGTCGAATCTTCATTCGTTTACAGCAAGAGGTAAATAATTATGTCACTCTAATGTATTTACCTCCACAACCGCAGTGTGGAATTGCATGCAGAATAACACACGCCCACTCATGCGAGTCTTGTTTAGTGCTTTTCATAATGAAAATCGATGGTCATAAACAGTATTTGATGATCATACAATTTGATCTCTATTGCTGCTCACGTCTGATCAAGCCCCAAACAGAGCATCTTCGTTTTAATAGTTCAATATCAAATGTGTGGCTTGTGGCAGTGATCCCAGGTGGCCCAGTCGATATATCAGACATCCACGCTGTATCGGGTTGTGTGTCGAATATACACCATTTCCTCACTACACTTTTCCTGACATGGTAACAGCTGCTCTGTCCTCCATCTCTTCTGTCTACTGCCTCCAGTTAATCCAATTAATCTGCTAATATCAGTATTTGTTTGTCTCACAAAAATATCTGTATTTGGTGGGCATGTCTATGCATAGTCTAACAAAATATATCAAATAACATATTATTTAAACATGTACATATAATTAATCAAATAATAAAACATGCTTTGTATTTGAAACCAACAGTCAAAGAAAAATAGTTATGTCTAAACAGATTTGAAATAAATGCTGTGTAACTGGTTCAAGTGAAAATGAATGATGGAGATTGAATGGGATATTTTAAAGGGCTGGTTCACAGTTTTTCAAGCCTAACTTAAAACAATAGTCAGGTGCCCGTACGGATATTTTTCCTTGCTGTAATCATTACTCCTGTTCATACTGACCATTAAGAGATTCCTAATATACATCCAATGTAAGTGATGGGGGGCATAATACAGAGTCTGTGTAAAAATGTATTCCAAAATAAATTCAGTCTGCTAAAGCCTCAGATAAATTTCGGAGAATATTTGTGTCTCAAAGGCAAGGGGCCAGGCTTCAAATGTCAGATCATGAGGTGGAAGGGAGACAAATATTGCTGGAAAAATTTAGCTGTTCATATCTTCTCACAGCACAATAACTTGTCCAGAATTGCCATTCCTCACCTGCCCACCAGCTGTCACAAGTGAATTTCCCGCCTCAGCTCATCACCTGCCTCCTCATGAGCAATCACCCTCTGTATATTTCGAGGACAGATGTTTTGATGACCATCTGCCACCTATAGCCCTCTGGATTCATTTGCCACTCCAACTGCTTTCTCATTTGTGACTGCAATCATGCCTTTTGACCTATAAGGACCTATTTTCATTTCACATATTTTGACTCCTGGATCTGCTTTTGGGTACCAAGTCTGTGATTCAATGTTACACTTCCTCGTCCTGTCTGCCACCCTCTACCTCCTCCCCTCCTGCGTGACCTTTCAGCGGTGAGCCTTGGCAGTCTCCGTCTTAGGGGGTGCCATGCCTCCTTGTGAGGGTGATAATGACTGTTATCATGAATGTGAGGAGGCAGAGCAGACGGTGGGCATATATTATAGAGCAAAGCGAATAAGGGAACGGACAGGAGATGAGAGGAACAGCGTGCCTTAACAGCACAAATGTAGGTACACACAGAAGGAATGGTGGTTAAATATAACTGTCAGCATGTGGCATTTGAAAGCCTCCAAGAAGCCAGGTCCAGGCTTGACCAGTTATTGATGGTTTTTGCACAATGGCTAACAGTGTGTGACAGCAGCGGTTTTACTCAATATCCAGGGTTTAATGGGACTGTCCTCGGTGCTTTTAAAGTGCAATGAGTGAAAGTTTTCACTTGAGTATTACATATGAGAAGAAAGTTCTATCAAATAGTTATCAGAATATGTGATGATAGTCTGAACAAAGCCTTAAATGAGGGTGTAATGCTGGTACAGACACTCTTGGAAAACAGTCCATTATTCTATTCAGTGCATTACATGTCAAATCTCCTTTTCTCTCCTTCTATGTCTTGAATGTCAAATCCATTCATTGCTTTTAGATCATTAGAGTGCACCTGCGAGCTCATGTGACTGACAGTCTTGTAAGTATAATTATAACATAGAATTACTGCTCGTTCAACCTTGAATCAATACCCTTCCCTCTTGAAACACATTCATCTCTGTGAAAAGCAATTAAACACTGACAAATCAAAGAGTACATTCTATGATACACCCTGCCTGCGAAGCCTGCAGTGAGAGGTCAAACATTGAGCGACATGAAAGATTAAATGTATCAATAATACATTCAGGCAGAATGATTCAGTGGGGCCTCCTAAATGAGGCGTCACTGCCTTGTCACAATGGGGAACAGGTGTGCTGCCACAGAAGCTCCTGTACCACCACATAAGGCGTGTATATTTGGCATGTCAAATGAGCAGGTGTTGTGTATAATTCATCTTTGTTCCATATTTCATAGACAGGAGCAGGAGAGTGGGTTTTGGAGTCTGCTGGGGGGCCTTTCTGAAAAAAGGGCTGCCAGCCTTCTGGCTCAGTGTGGTCCACCTCTTCAGGGGGTCTCTCAGTGGAATCCGGTCTCTAGGAATGTGCATGTGTGAATATGCGCAATCACACCGTATTTCTGCCTTATGTCTACTAACAATGGCTACATGGTTCATGACATTGTTGGCACAATGACTCTGAAAATCCCAAACTTCGAATCTGCTCATAAATAGAAAGACGCACTTCTTTATTAATCAACTCTCAAATGTATTTTTCATCTGATCTCAAAGGAGCTGCAAAGGCGAAAATGATGAACATGAAGAAGAATACTGGATTAATCCACAGAGGCAAGGTAATGTACGTGAACCCACTGCCAAACCCAGTTTCATTTTGCTCTCCGAGTCAAAATATTTTACTGTCAAACTGTGACAAACTTGCGCTGTCAAAGAAAGCAGTTGTGAAATGACAACAAAATTGTGTTAAGTGAGACAAAAGCCTCCCATATTTAAATTATAGTAGATTCCATTACTTAGTCAGCAAAAAGTGATTCAGCTACACCACTTGAGGGTAAAAAAAAAGTATTGAATGCCTTTTTAGAGAAATGGACAATGTCTCATTTAGCAACAGTAAAGTGAGTCATGGATCTGTCACTCAGATGCCTAGAAGGAATTCTGGACTATCATTGATTACAGTTACATGCACACTAATATTCCACTATTATTTGAAATATGACAATGTTCCGACTTTGTTATAGGTCATGTAAACAGCATATTCCATTTGGATATTCCAAATTAGGCCTTATTCTGAAGCATTTTACAATTAAGACATGTGAGATATGCCAATATTAGGGTTTTAGAGCATTCTTTGGACATGTATACGGCGCCTCAGTTGGGGTTTTTACCACAGTTTGTGACATGGCTTCTTCCCTGTTTACAGTCAGCTCTGTGCGTTGTAAGCAAACCGACTAGCCAACAGTTTGGAAGGTTGGGATAGAGACGCATGCCCAAAAGAAAAGCCCATATTTCTGGTCGGAAGGAGAAACACACCTACTTTTAAACATTTTAAAAGGCTTGGATATGAACAGGTTTTTGGATATGCACAAATATATCTACCCCGCCATGTTCAAGAAGGTGGTTAAAAAGAGGGAGGCTGTGTTCCTATGGTTAAACGTGATAGTTTGCACGGCTGCATGTAAACAGGAATATTAGTTTATTTTTATTAATGTAAAAAGCTTATTTTATTAATGTAAAAAGCTTAGCAGGAATATTGTCTTTTTCAGAATAGGGGCAATTTAGTGCATGTAACATAGTCATTGTTTCAACTTAGGCTGTAATTCATGTACAGTGCAGCTCACATCAGGTTTCTCTCCTGGCTGTCAATGGGGTTTGAGAAGAGGTTTGGTTTTGCAACAGACAGAATTCAGTAATGACACAGCGGTCAAATGTATTTTTCATTTGCGTGTCAGAGGAGTGCTGAAGCAGAATTTTGATGTTAAGAATAGTATGCCGGAATTCAATAGGATATTGGATGACAAAAAAATGATATGGTTAAAAGGAATTGTTGAAAATGCTGCTATGAAATTCAAGGGAACATTTGTCTAGCGTGAATTCATTCAGAAAAGGATGGAAAACAAAACTCTCATCTGGAAAAGGTTGAACGTCACAAAATGGCTGATAAAAATGGACTGATGAACTTGTGTGCTAATTGACAAATGAGGCTGCAGCTGGTAGTATGCAATGGAAATGAACAGATGCACATTACATCATCAAGCCGTGTGCGGCTAAGAGGAGGTAAACCTATTACCTATCTGACATATCTATTATTGGCTGAAACAAGCAGTATCCAAGCACTTGAGAAGATGGACATAATTACAAGCACAATAATTATCAGCGCATTACCTCAATGTCAATATGTATATTTGCACTTACACACATGGCCATCCAATTAAGTCAAAAGAAATGAGGAAATGCTTCTTGGGTCTGACAACAAACAGGTGCTCTTGATGCACAGGTAGGCATTCAATGTCCTTAAAATGTCATTAATGAAGAAAAGAGCTTTGGCAATCAGCAATACAACATATAAGTTTTCAATTCAACATGACAACTGACAGCTTTTTAAAGCTGCACCAATAAATATGTTTATATTAAAAATTGGTTAAATGACTACAGTATGTATAATATGAGAAGTCTGATGAGCTGACAGAGAACTATCTCAAGAACCTGAAGTTCCCCTCAGCTCTACAGAGCATTTTAGCATCTTTCAGGTCATTGTTTTGGATTCATGGGCTGTAACTTTCCAGTTTTGGTTCACTTTCATTTCTCTCTTCAACCAGTTTCCAAAAGCAGTAGGCAGCTGTTTACAGCAAAAAAAGCTTTGATAAATTGACTGTACAAAACCCACACAGCACAACAGAACACAAAGACAATGTCAGCATTTAAAGCCAACATCTAAAAGCCAGAGCCAGAGTCAGTGGAGATTAAAACAGAGCTAAAATGAAAGTACATTTTGGACTTGCTCTGTGTCTGTAGAATGTGTAAAATGGGCAACTTGGCAAGCACTTTTGCCCTAATAACTTTATAAAGGGGATTATATGTCAATCTTTTGTTTACAGCTTAACTTCCTCTAAGTGACCAAAAATAAATAATGCTGTTTTAAGAATTTAAGATCTCATTATGTGTCAGATTTTAGGAAAAGTTTGGCATTTCCTCATTAGTACAGTGAACCATGATGTATCAATATGAGGACTGCGTCATGTGAATAATGTATGAGGAGACAATAAATTGGTGGTAGAAGGTCTGAGGATTAACACAATGTTCAAAGGCTGTGATATTTGGCTAAAATACATACATAAACATTTCAGGAAAATATGTATATTTTTAGATATTTTACATTAATAATAATAAGTTGATAATGTAACATTGTGGAACAAATTGATTAATTGAAAACTTAGGAAGGATAACTGGCACATCCTGAAAATTGCACTGGTGGAGCTCAGCTGATTGCCTTCTACTTTAAGTAATTACCCCTGTCTTAAACCTGCATGTAACCACTATAGTGGTGAACAGTTAAAGGTTAAGCATGTTCCACAAGAACACCTGAGTGGCGTTTTTTTTTTTTTTTTTTTTTTTACAAAGGAAAGACATTTGAGCTGTGGATCTGCTCTGTAAAACTTGCTGGCTTAACACCCAAAAATGACAGAGAGTTTATAATGATTGTCTTAATTGGTTTGCTCTATTCTTGCAGAAATCTCCAATTCCATTTTGAGAGCATATTCTGGAAATTCCCTTATTATGCCACTTATACGCCTTTATGTTGTGCAGATCCCACAGTGTGATTTAAATGGGATCAGACAGTTACACAAACAACAATTAAAAGCTTGGTTAAGTTTGTTCTTTCTGATTACCAGTGAAGTTGCATCCTGCATACAAAGCAGCGTCTACAAAACAAATGTCTGTTGATATGAATTTGTGATGATCAAGGCTTCATTCAAAAGCTTCCTGTGTCCCTCCCACATTACAATACACTCTGATCCAAGGCCCTTTATGAATAAGGCCACTCACTTTGCAAAGACAGATGGTGACGGCCTAGTCAGTCAGGGAATAGCTGAGCCATGTGGTTGTAGTTCTAGGTTGCTCAGTCATAACAATATATAGTTAAATGCGGTGATACATTTTGATTGGTTGACATCAAAGGACTGCCAGGGATGTAACACATCATCTGTACAGGAAGACAAACACGAGCCCTCCACTAGTCACAACCATCCTTCATGGTACTAGGAGAGATGGGCTACTGTGATTGCCTTGAAAGGTGGTGGCGATGAAGACGGATGGAAAACCACAATATGTTACAGTCAGCACAGAGCAGCACACTGACTGTAACAGGCAGAAGTCAGTATAGATGTCCAAGAAAGTAGAAGGTCTTGATATTGTTGCAATGTTATTTGACATTCAAGAAATTTTACTGTTGAAATAAGCTTATTTGTTTTCTAGCCAAGAGTGGAGGAGATTGATAGCACTCTCATATCTGTGCATAGTACAGAGTTCAAGTCAGGAGGCAACTGACTTAGATTGGAATTAAGACTGGGAGCAGAGAGAAACAGACATTCAGTGGTTTACTCAACAATGAGCAGTAAATTGAGATTTTGGACACATACTAATCATTGTCATCTATAAAATTAAGTGCACTGCATTGTGGGATTGTCACCAGAAAGTGGTGTGTATCCCATACTTTTTTGTTCCATAAATTATTATATAATAAAAAATTCTGAATATTAGGGATGTAGCAAGCCAATTTGGGCATATTTTAATGGATATGACTGACCATCTCTTCTGACAAATGTCTGGTTAAAGTGCTCTCCGCAAGCTGGTGTCTGTACTCTGCCAAAGATTTGTTTGTGAGGGAAGACACTGCACTCTGTAACACCACTGTACAACTGCAAGTAGACTGAGTGAAATGTCTTCTTTCTTGCCAATTTTTCCCATCAAAATTTTATTAATATCATATGAATATATCGACTTAATTGTTTTGAATCAGGATCTTCAGTATTTTGATCAAGAAGCTTAAGCAAATAAGATATAACTTGTAAGTTAGCTAGGTGGAGGTTAGTTTATTTTACAGAATCAAGCTGTTTCTCCCTGCGTCCCATCTCATTGCTAAGCTAGGCTAATTGACCCTTGGCTCCAGCTCCATACTTAATGCACAGCCATGAGAGTGGTATCATTCTTCTCATTTAACTCTAGGAAAGAAAGCAAGAAAGCGTGATTCCCAAAATGTGGAACCATTTATTATATAGACTAACTATTTTAAAAACCTAGAATATAGTAGATAGTAGTAACATAACATACAGCAGTAACATAACCCTAAAGCCTTAAAAAATACTCAGTCATGGTGATGTCTTCTTCTTGTGTCTGTGTCACCATCTGCCATCTATTGATAATGAATGCTATCATTTATGGGGAGCTGGTCAGGTGGTCAACGGAAAGTCACGCAAGGTGATATCAGCAGTTTGATTGGTTGTTGCCATATCTTAACCCTTCAGCTGATAATATGTCCACTAACTGGGAAATTACAGAATTGGTGATTACAATAGCTTGTGTGTCCACGAGCAACCATGAGATGTGTCTCTGTTGTTTGGTCTTGGAGCAACATGTTGAACTCCTACCTGCTTACTTTAATAAGCAATAGTGGATAAAAATGTCAGCTTAATGTCTTAAATGTAAAGATGGAGTAGGAGGGAAAATAGTGCAATAATCTCATAAAGACAGAATCAATGGTTGTCATAACAACCTACACGTTATCTTTAATGTTCAAGCCAAAAATCGCAGTATTTATGGGATCCAATTTTAGCTAATATTTAGCATGCAGTGTTTTGTTATTTTCAAGTATATGATATTTTGCACTGATTTGTTTTAGACAACAAGATGTAGTCTACCGTGCGGTGGATGATGTTGCCTGTAAACTGTTCATTAGCTCAGGCAGTGACCCTGGGCCTGGTTTGCCCGTGACTCATCTGTCTGAAATCATAAACAGTACACAACACTATTCCCATGTCTCGCCACAGGAAGAAAATAACTAAAATGAAAACTTATGAATCCTAATAAATGCACTGAGCTTTACAATGCTCCCCAAACAATGAATGTGTATTGTTCTGCTGTTATGTGGAAATATTGCTGACATATCATTGGATGGCTTGGAATACTATATTAAACAAACAATGCTATCTAATTTCGTGAAGTGGTACACTGATCATTTTGTGCGTGGTCAGAATTGAATTTTTCTGAAATGTGATATTTGAACTGACTACATCTCGGCGACAGGAGAGTGAAGGAAAAGAGAGCCGTTCATAAATCATTCCTTGACATTGCTGCTTCATTACCCCAAACTCACTTTCTCCCAGCCTCTCTCTGTCTCTCATCAAAACTCCATAATCCTTGTCAAAGCCGTTTGGATTGTAGGTTAAAAGTGATTCACAAACAGGGGGAGAGAGAATGGGAGAGGATGGAGGGAGAGGGAGGGAGGACTGGATGGAGAGGGCAATAATCTCCCCTGCATGGAGCTCTGTTCCACACACTCTTATGACAATTACCATACCTTTTTTTTTTTTTTTTATAGGTGCTGGGAAGTTGCAAATAGAACTAGCTTATAATTATAATGCTCAAAGTACAGAGAACCATGCCCTCTGAGAATAGAGCCGAGTACATGGGAGAGTTGGTCATTGGATTTTTGAGGCTGACATCGGCCCCCAGCATTTTCACCAGAAATGTCAGCTTGATGGATTTAAGTCAAGGTCACATTTGAAAGCTCTGATTAAAAACTGAGTGGCATTATGGATCAAATGCTGGGAGAGCAAAAGCAAAACAGAGTGCAGCATAGGAGAGTATGGCACTGTTCCTAAGCCTATTCAACTGCATCTGGCCGTGTAAAATAGCTTTTGGTCAGCAGCAAACTATATCAAGCACAAGGTTTTGGATCAAGTGGGTGGAGGACAGGAACAGATTTCACCTGAAGCTGATCAACCATCGGTGGAACACAAAAATTAAGCGAGGTATGATAAGTTATAGAAAATCCTAAAATGGAGAGCTAGCCACACACGCAGATATTCTCAGAAAGTGCCATCCACATGTAACCCTGGTTAGTTGAACCCCCCCAGGTTGTTACTGCCCCTTTAATCCAGGTGGCGGTAATGTGTTGGTTTTGGTGTGACAAAACCTGATCCGAGTGACCATCTCAACTTCAATTTACCATTCTCTGTGGCCCCCCGACTGATGCAGCGTGGTGTTGTGTGGATGAAAGAAAAAAGAAAAGGAAACTTGTGGATTAATGAATAGAATACAAAGAAAATATAAGACGGAGTTTAACACAGAAGAAGACGAGAGGAATAATAAGCTGTGACTCATATGAGACGACGCTGAACTGTTTAGACCTGTAAACAATTGATCTCCAGGTGAGTGACGATGATTAGCTACATTAGCATGCTAACTCGCTAGCAACATGATGCAAAAATGATGCAAAAAACGTGAAGGTTAGCTTTGTACTCTTACTAAAACCAATCGGGATGAACTTGGAAAAGGGTTGAATAAATTTATACATGTCTGAAGTCTACTTAACATGTTATTGAATCTTACATTGTTAATTACTGTATGTGAATGCTTGAAACTGTTATTTGGAAGTTCATGAGATTTCAACCGATATTTCATGTAGCTATAAGCTATCTGAGTACGTGGTTAGCTGTAAGAGTGGCGTTCTACGTTACTATGACCAGTGAAATTAATGTAAATAAGTTACAATAGGCAGAGGTTATTTTTGAAATGTGTCAATTTATGTTCTATGTATCTTGAAATAGGATAGTTATCAAGAGGTTATTGAAAAGAGTAACGTTTGACACTGTAAGCAGTAACTTTGTTTAAATATTGAAATGAACTTTGATGAAGTACTAGATGAGTAATTATTTTCCATGGCTGTGTAGGCTGTTTTTTTAGTTGGAGTCCCTCCTTGTGTCCTCGGGTTGCCTACCACCGTCTGCTGTCATCTGCCGATACCCCCATCCTGTTGTCATTTACCTTCACAGAAAGAGGATCATCCACGTCCCCATATCAATATCCCCACCCCCCATCCCCCCTCCTGCATCAAAATACCCACTTGGACATTCACTGCGAAAAGACAGCGGTAGGACTCTCTGAGTGCACTCAATTTTATTTTATTCTTTAAATTCATTGGACTTTGGGACTATATTTCTTTTTATACCTGAGATCTCAGAGGTTTAATTTTGGTTATTTAGTTATTTTTGTTTAAAGCAAAAGTAACGTGTGGTGAAAAAGTAATTATTGAATATTGTGAATACAATCGGTACAGGTACTGTAGTATTTAAATCCAGTACTCATTTTGTGTTGCCTTAATCTAATTTTTTTTGTTTAATTATTTAATTTTTTAATTATTTAAAAAAATTGAGATTCTGCACTGTAAAAAAATATTCTTTGGGTCCAATATACTTTCCAAAAAGAATTCAGTTGTTGCGTGTATGGTGTTTGGGGTGGATGTCATCTACAACAATAAGGTAGATACCAGCAGTCTCCTCATTGAGCCTAGATTAGAAATAACCCCACATATTTGGCTATCTTAAAGGGACAGAAGGACAGAATTATCTGTCACCTTACACACAAAAGTAATCAGAATGTGAAAAGTAGGAACTGCAATAGGACTGCAGACATTTAACTATCTTTGACATTATTATCACTCATGACCAGATTAACATGCTAGGGGGCCCCCAGGCAATACTGCAGCATCTTGACACACATGTTCAACTAACCAATTTTGCCATCTCCATTATTTCAAAAGGTAAAAATAGCTTTTCTACCTGCATGGCCATAACCAAAGAAATGAAGAGATTTGAAATCCTTCTGTGATTTACTAGCAAAAGATCAGTGAAATCCCCTTTTTTTGTGTTTTCACAAATCTGAAACTGTTTTTAGTGACTCTTTGGAGTCTCCTTGGTAATCTAGCCCAGATATGACGGGTCTAAGTATAGTGGTTTTTGATATAGACTTGGTCTAATGCAGTCTAGATAGAGAAATATCAGTGAAATCTATTTTGTTTTAAGCAAATTAAAGGTTTCACTATCTGAAAGTAGGTTTAAACAACACAAAGGCTTATATTTAAATGTCTAACACTTTTTCATAAGTGTAAGTGGTAAAAAACAGAATCAGTGGCTAAATATAATTTTTTTGTATCTCTTTGTTCTCTCAGGTAATTGCTTGTCTTTGACTGTGTCAGTGATCAAACCAAACAGTCAATTAAAGGTCATGGTCAGTATTTAAACTGACTAATCAAAGGAGCGGACTGTCTACTCCATCTGCGCCTCTAAAGTCTCAAAAGCCAACTTGATGAACGGGCATGTATTGAGCAGTTCCAAGTGTGTAGAGAGGGTTGAGCTCATCCTTGTCACAGCCCTGTGCTCGTGGGATCACATTTATGCACGTGGAGCAAAAATGCTCCCTTGCAAGGATGATTTTCCACTTGCAGATACTGTTCTGTGCCTGGTTTTTATTTGTGTGGGTTTTGAGACTAATTAAACGCCATACATTTCAAACCAGTGTGTTTATCCAGCACTGGCTTTGCTGACTATAAGTGATTCATCTCCTGGAGATAAAAGCAAACAAATGCTGCCTGGAGAGATGTCTGATGGTAGCTGTCCATGGTTCTGAATTTACCCTTGGCTGCTTTCTCTTTCTCTCTCTCTCCCTCTGTCTGTCCATCTGTGTCCATCTGCCCTGGGCCTGTGTGTGAGCACACATTGCCAATGTCACTCAAGACTGTCAAAGCAAGGCTGCCGAAACCACCTCCGTCGCACAGCTACTATAATGTCTCAGTCAGGTGAAATATAGGCAATCGCTGTGTGCATAGCATGGTCAATATGTCCTTTTTACTGTTTCAATATAAGCCTTAAAAGTCTTCTGGCAGAAGACATACAACAACATCGCCATGACCCATTCAGATAGGTGTCAAATCCATTCACAATAGCATTGGCCTTTCCTATCAAAGACATACATCAAGCCATCTTCTATCTTCAGAGGAATGAAGCAGCTGACGCTACATGCATACATTGAGTGTGTGGACTGGTGTTGTTGTACTGTTCAAGACGCCAGCTGATTGACAGCCCAACATTGTGGCAATGTGGGAGATATACTGTTTCCAGAAAGACCTCATTCTCCTTCTGCAGGAAATGCCGTCCTTCTGCCGCTGAGGCAATTCTAAGAATAGAGGATTGAGAGACCTTTTATATAGTAAGAATGTAAAAAAAAAAAACAGCGAAGTACACACATATTTATAGAAATATATAGAAAAACACAACCATAATAATATGTTATCATTTAATTGGCATAAAATGCTGTAAGTGCCTCACAACCATTGACCTAAAACCAAAATTGATAGGCTCTTGCTGTGGCTTTTAAAAAACTGTAGCACACTATGATACTTTTTGTTCATGATTGCATACTAGTTTATCTATCTTTCTATATATATATATATATATATATAATAAATTGAATTTTCCTTACTGTGCGAGTACACATCCACTGTCGATTTTAACCACACTAATTCATTAACTCGTCAAAGGCTTACTCTTTTATCTTCCGCGGTTCTGAGGCAAAAGAGGTCCTTTGTTATTTCTCAGGAAATAATCCTTTGTATTCATGGCATGGATGAACAATCTTAGCTAATGAAGTATTACTTCACGAGAAAGAGAAGAGAGAGGGATGATTTTTAATTTATAATGTGTCAACAGTTTTGAGAAGCGTGTCAAAATGCTGTAGCAGTTTAGAAATTAACAAGTGAGCTGGCTTCTTTTGGAGAGCTTAGTACTTATTTTCTGCAATAGAAGAAACTGTCACCTTACTATTTGAGACTTCAGCTCTCTGTTTTGGTGCATTTCACACATGTCACAAAAAACGTGGTTGTCTTTCTGTATATGGTGTCTCTCGAAATCTATTACTGTTTCTATTAGTAATTCAATTTTTTATATTGCTCTAATAACGACATTTTAGGCCTTTATATAATATTCATTTCACACATTTAAGAGAGGCCCAAGGCCTATGAATGCTCTTACAGTGAGTTTCACAGTTTAGAATTATAATTCTCATTTTCAGTGGGCTAATTGAATCCTAAAATGCCCCTCTGGTATATCAACATCAATTAAATATGGCAGAAAGTTCAGCACTCTGTATTTTGGGTTATATGCAAGCTACTCAAATTTTGCCCTAAAATTTGACACCCAGCAGGATAACTCAAAGTTTTACTGTATGAACCCAAAATGAGTATACACAAATTTTAGTTTTCTCTATTACATCCTTCTAGTGGGAAGCCTATTAAGGTCACATAGAATAGATAAATATACTTAAAGTCTCCCTCTACTCAAACATGTTTTTTCTTCTTGTTCCTGCAGTTGAATGCTTGAGCTTCTCTGTGCAGATTCATGTATGTGCAGAGTTTGACACTAAAAGGCTGTTTTCACATTCATCTGCTTTAAGTGCCCATTGAAAATCTGAATTTGACATCACAACTAGTTTGGAAGCCAGTCCTGGTCCAATATTCAACTTATACAACTGTGATGCGGAAATTTGAAACTCCCAGTGAACATACACTGAGAATGGACTTTACAATGAAGTAGAAGACATCTTGTGTCCAGCAGTTAAACTTTTGAAATGAAAGATATTTGCATATTTATAGATTTTGGATTTTTTTTAATGAGGGAGAAGGAGAAAATTAACATGGTAGTTATGCTTTTTTGTGTCCGTATCAGACACACATTTTTGTTCTAAGGAGAATTTTTTTTTTGTATTTTTGCCTCGTGTCTGGAGGGGATCTTTAAATTATTGGAGCATTACGTATTGTGAGGAAACATTCCTCTTCATAGAAGCATGTTTCCTCAGCATGAAATTCAGTGCCATACAACAGATCTCTCACAAACAATGAGCTCACAGAATGCTTCTCTCTCCCTCTCACCATCTTTCTCCCTCTTAGCCTTGCATATGACTTTTATATTCCCTTTCATGAATAGCCTTTGGAATAGATTGAAAAGGGCCCTTTTCTGAGAATACTTTTCCTCCCCAAGTCCCTTTAGGTAACATGAGAAATCAGCAAGAAGAATGAGCTCAATTCAATTATCTCCTTCCATACTCAAGGGTGCCAAAGAGCCTTTAACAAATTGAAGATGGCTAGAGTTGATTCAGGTAAATGGACTGAATCTCACTCAACTATTTAGATGGGCAGGAAATAAGAGGAAGACCATATCTTGCTGTTGAGAAACTGAAGATATAATTTACTATTGAATGGGATAAAGCACGAGAGACCACAACGGCTTTGCAGCAACAATGTACCTGCTATCAGGAAAGCAGTAGTAAGGCTGGTCTTGAATTTGTTCCGCTCACCGGGCTTTACCTTCTTTGTTCACAATGCAAGATGACAGCTTTGATGTTAGGCCTTGTCTCCTTCCACTATGCTGACTCTAATGTAGAACCAATGCCTTTGTCATGGTGAATCACAAGCATTTTGTAAAGGTTGGCTTTTCTGCTCAAAACTGTTGCCTCTAAACATAAAGCAAAAGAACCAGTGATTTTTTTTCCCCATACAAAACCCCATGGAAGGACTTGGACTGTTCATTCCAGTTCATTTTGTACAGGTAGGTGACAATATATCTTTGTGGGTTGTATGCCAGCTGCAAATCTATTTTATGTTTTGCCTCTGGAATGCATGAATGTATGTAGGGTATAGATCGATGTATGGATGGACACATGACGAAATAAAGGAATTGATAGTAAATAGATTCAGGCGATGAAATTCATTGAAATAAATAGAACAAAGAGACAGTAGCAGAGAAAACACTCTATATCATGTCAGATCCAGTTTCTTGCTGGTGCCCTGTTCCTGTGGGGAACAATTTGCTTGTTTTCCTCCAGGCTCCAGCAGCAGTGGCAACGTCGACACCTCCTCTACCCCCAAAATGAAGAGGCCTCTGTTGGGGAAATCACCTCTCAGTTTGGCCTCTCCACTCCTAGATCCCTCATCTCCTGCGCCGTAACCTCTAAAAGCACCCGCCGTGCGGCCATTACCCAGGCGCTGGGGCTTTAAGCAGGGAAAGATGGATCTAGCGGCTGTCCCCAGTCAAAGCTCCACACATCCCTCCTCTGTATTCCACACCATTACTTGTCTAGCCGCCTGCCTAGCTTTCCTGCCTCCTCTTTCTCCCTCACTGATTTTTTTCCTCTTTTTTTTTTTTGTTTTGTTAGCCACTATAGTACATGGCTGTAAAAAGATATAAATATCTGGAGGCGTGAGCCACATCCAATAAAGTAAACTGATGTGAAGGGCTGTGACAGGCTATCACACCATTTGAGGAGCGTGACAGCGATTTATTCGCTCAGTTAAGGTTGGTAAGGCCTTAAAGCAGTCCACCACAAGACAAATGGACATAGATCTTGGTTAACCATTGTAGTGGGAGTAAATGTTATGTTTCTAAACAACAATCAGTAGAATGTGTGACCAATTTCATAACAGAGCTCGTTAGAAAAGGCTGAGATTTTTGTTTACTTACACAGTGACAGTCGGCGCTAAATGAATACCCAGCTGCCACATATAAGATGACTTCTGCCATTGGATGAAGTCACTTAGTTGCTAATACTGTCAAATCCATTCCTCGCGCATAAATAAATGGCTAATTGTATGAAATTTCAGAAAAACAAAGAGTTGATGGCATGTTTTGATCTGCCATGTGGGGTTCTGTTTTGAGGACCCAGCAGGTGGTCTGAAACAAACCTGAAAGGGATTCGCTGCCCTTCCTCCCCTTCACACATTCAAACCTTTCTGTCTCTTATCTCTGGGCCCCACAAAACAGCCGCTCTGTGTGTGCTCAAAGTGCGAAACATCAAAATGCCGCATTTAAAGGCAGACCTCAACGGTGTAGTTTTCAGGAATCTTTAAAGAACTTAAATGACCAAGCATTTCATGCAGCGTTTGTGCTTTTTCACATATTTTTAAGTTGGTGCACACTAAGATGCTGCAAGTTGGGGATACCAAAGAATTGTACTTATTGAATATCCACACATCAGTTATCATGGCTCAACAATGTATGGGTTTCCTCCTTTGTTTGGTGATGGATACACAGTTTTCTAATCGTGGAACAGCTTACACCAAGCCCATAATTGACTCTGACTGGCAAGTGTTTCAAATGCTCATATCTCCATGCATATCGGCTTCATTCCCATCTTCATATGACCGGACATGTCATTGCTGGACATTGCTAGAATTTGAATCATGCATAAGTGGACCTTGGGGATGATCATAATTGCCACAATCTAGAATCATTCAGCAACTCACACTGTGAGAGGATCAATAAAACTATAGAGTATAAATGAATAGGCACAGAGACATGCTGCTGATTGTACAGATTCCTATTGATTTTACTCACTGATACAATATTCCTGTAATATACCACTTTCCTCATAAGTTGCTGTTTATGAGTGATTATAAAATGCCACTATAGCTCTTTCCCTTTCTTTTGCTTTTGTTTTCATAATGTCCCTGTTAGTAAAATGTCTGAAGGTGTTGGGGGAAATGCCAAAATA
Organism: Euthynnus affinis; assembly: GCA_029490765.1. Taxonomy (NCBI): domain Eukaryota; kingdom Metazoa; phylum Chordata; class Actinopteri; order Scombriformes; family Scombridae; genus Euthynnus; species Euthynnus affinis. Next base: position 14,978,861 of record CM055860.1, on the reverse strand, counting down.
CATGAATGTTAATGTGTGGTCCAGACTCAAAGAACCCACAACAATGTATAAATTAAAGTGCACATAGTGGTCCACAGAGGCCTCAAATAAAAGAGGTGTAACTGACCAAATAAGTACACTAGCACACACAAGACTCACATAGAAAAAAGAACTGATGAAAAAATTACATTTTCTCCACAAAAGAAATAGTAATAAAATTAGTTGGTGTCCTTTTAGATGAGTGGGCTAACACACAAGACATGCGCATGAGTCCACAGTAGTTTTCATTTGAGTCTGGAACAAGAAATGTCATCTCTCTTGTTTTCAGAGCAATCTAAATGGAGATTGACAACTTAAATAGATAAACAGCAGCTTGAATGATGTCAGAATTTGACCATCATTTTCAAATATACTCCAAATTACAATAGTAACATGCTGATGTTTAGCATGTAATGTTTACAACAGCTGAGACTGATGAAGTATTAGGTCATAAACACCATAAACACATAAAAACAAATGTTGACTGAAATGTGGTCAAAGAGAAAAAAAAAGTCAGGGGATCTCCAAGGTTATTAGCATTAATCCTCTGGGAACTATGAATATCTGTATAAAGTTTAGTGCAAATATTTTACAGGATTAGTAAAAACTTTGACCTGCTGGTGACGCTGGATGAAACCTCAGAGGATTACTAAAGACATGACAATTTATTCCCTTGGAACCGTGGATTTTTGTACCAAATTTCATAGCACTCCATCTAGTCGCTGTTGAGACATTTCATTGAAAACCACAAATGTCAACTCATTGTGGCATAAAAGGAAAAGTTAAAGAATCACCAAAGTGAGAAGGATTCATCCTCTGGGGAAATTCATGGTAAACCATACAATAATTTTTTTTATATATTTCAGTCTGGGCCACAAACTGGCATTGTCATTACTAAAACCATGTCACTAGCATGGCTGAAAACCCATAATGTGACAGCTGTGACCTCCTCGGGTGGCAAACCTATACTACTTACTTATGTTACGTACTTTCAGAAGCCATGGTTAACACTATGAGTGTGTGGGAAAGTGTGTATAACTGAACATGCAGACACATTGAGGAAGCTCAAAGCGGCTGACAAAGACACTAATTAACCAAGTCAGGTGGAAAATGTAAGCAGAGTAATACTAACTGGCCTGACAGACACCTCCAGTGTGTCTCACTGGAGAGAACTGGTGGCATGGCCCTCTGCTTAGCTTAAGTGTGTGGCATTCATAGACTGTAAAAAAGAATGAATGTTGCCACCGTGACATCACCCAATGGTCAGTGGACTCCTGTTTTAAAGCCTTGAGTCTGCGTTTTGACTGTCACCACCTTACACTTTTGGAACCAGAAGTGACCATATATGGAGAGAGGGTGGAGCTGACCCTAACACCAGCTACTAGCTTGGTTAGCACAGTGCATTTACAGTCGATGGTTAATTGTGATAGCACTAATTTTTACGAGCGAAAAACAGGTTTAAAACCATTTAAAAAATGTAGTTACTAGAAAAAACTGTCCTTTTCTTTCTTTTCATACAACCAAATGCTGAACAAGACTTTTTTTAGGGAACTAAAATGCCACAATTAACATGAGCTGAAAACGCACTGAAATATCGACTGCTACAGCTACACCTATACTCTATGAATCAGACTGACTCCACAGTTACGTTACCTAACGATGCCACCAAAACCGTTTTTTTTGTACCAGGCTGTAAACATGTTTATTTCTGTTGTAAAGTTGGGCATTTTAACATGGGGGGTCTATGAGGATTGACTCACTTTTGGAGCCAGACTTTAGTGGCCATTTGAGGAACTGCAAGTTTTGGCACTTTCACGTTGGCTTCATTTTTGAGCCCCAGAGGTTGTCGCTTGGTGGCACTCTTCTGTCATTTGACTCTCTGAGCATCAGAAGCCCCCCACCTCACTCTCTTTTCATTCCCTCTCTTTGTTTTGTGCCCTCGCACTCTCTAAATATTGCTTCTCCCTTTGTGTCCTTTGCTTGTCCATTCATCTGTCATTCAGCGCAGCCCCACTTTCTTTTTTAAACATACTCCACTTCACACACACACACACACATAAATACACTCATGCATCGTTCCATTTCAGAGGTTACCACTCAGACCCAATCCCTGTAGTGCTGTCCCCAAAAAGCCTCCTCCATCAGCGTAACATAGTGCATCTAAGTGCTGGAGCGGATATCACAGTGTGTTGGTTGACCCTCTAAAGTGACAAAAAAGCACAGCGGCAGCAGCAGCAGCACATAAAAACAACATCAGCACTCTGTGCCACACTGGAGCGATTCCTTTGCACACCACAACAAACTCAAGAGGAAAAAGCAAACTGTGACAGAGGAGAGCTGTTACAGTTATAGATATCTTAACTGAATGAGATGTATATTTAAGTTTGTCTAACATCCATGTTTCTGGCATCATGAAAAAAATCTGAAAATGCACTCTGAAATGAACATCTGTCCCCTCCATTTTTACATTGCATATTGTAAGATTTCTTCACTCAACACAGCAACACTGAGGGATTTTGTACTTTTGCATTTGCATCAGTCACCTCTCGGGGCATAAGGGCAATGAGCTGGCAGTAATTGGGTTTGATTTAATGCAGTAATGTATCCCACACAGCTGTCGTGCTAAACAAGCTTGTGCATACAAGTACCATTTATTTACCTCTGGCGTGAATGTGTTATCTTAAATGCAGTGCTTCATACTCTCAATTTAAAGCTTCAGAGTGCAGAAGTCGTTTGTTTTATTTAATTCTATATCATTAACTTCCAATATATTCATTCATGCGTTTTTAGCATGTGTTGCTATTTAACAAATTCATGGAGAAACATGCTATGGGATTTTGTAACAACATACAGGAGGGAAAAAATCATGTGAATGTAAATTTCTGCTTGGATATGTTAAAGTGTGCTTGATGTATCTAACAAGACACTAAAAAAGCTTTAATACCGCACAGATCATCACGGAGAATACGGTAATCAAAACACTCCCATGTTTTATTAAAGTTTTCAAAATGTGTTTTGTTTGAGTCTGTTGTAAGTTCCACAAGGAAACACCAACTCATTTGGGAATCTAGCCAACTTCTCCCTTTTCTAAATCTAGGCCATCCCTAAATTAATTGTTTAATTAATCATTGACAAGAAAAATTCAAATTTTCATGAAAAAGAACATGCAGTAGGTATTTGATTACGGTAGATGTGGAGCAGCTTGTCAACTAGAATAACATCATGCTTGGCCATCCAGAACCATTAGGAAGTCAAAACCCATCTGTGTCTTTCCCCTGTGAGCTGCCATGTTAAAGAATACATGTCTCCAACACAGTGCACTGTCATGTCAAGACAGATAGAGAAATGGAGTAAAAGCGTGAGTTGACAGCCGCACAAATGTGTGTATATATGCATTTATTGATGTCTATCTAGCACTGACCACCATCGCATGCAAAAATCATGCAATGTCATGATTTTACGTTTAATGGTTTGTGTGCGTGCATGTTTTCGCTTACATATTATATATTCACCCAATCTGATTTTACCATTTGCCTTAACATGACGGGACACTGCATCCTCACGTCCTTATAAATGCACTTTGCGCAACATGCACACATACAGTACATGCTACAAGGAAATTGGATTCACATTAGCACACACACACACACAAATACATAGTATGTATTTATCCAGTGACTCTCAGTTGACCAGCTTAATACCCGCTCAACCTTGTAAATCAATTCATGAACAGAATTTCATTTTCATATTTCACGTTTCGATCGGTCAGGTGCCCCAAAGCACAAACAGTTCCCATCTAACTCACAAAACAGGTGCATAAATCATGCAATGACCTTTTAGTGGTGGAGCAAGCGGAGGACACACAGTAGCTTTAGTTGTCTCTGGGCCTCTCATTGTGTGTGTGTGCGTATGTGAGTGGCTCGTACGTGCCTAGTGAACCACAGACTACAGGGGTTTTCAAAAGTTTAAGTGATTTGCAAAATTAATAATAGCACATTTATTTCAAATGTCTGCATGAACATTCAGACTCCATTAAAAAGTCCACTATTGATAGAGTCAAGATATGCTGGTACTCGGGTCAGAGGTAAAATTAATACTGTGAAGACACTACACTAGTAGTAATCCATAGTACTGTAAGCTGCAATTTGGCCCCTAAAGCAAGATTTTAACTGTTAAAAGAAGAAACAGCACACTTCATTAATTATGGTTCTTCGTAATATGTTTTCACTGGAAGTCCTTTTAACTTTGATGCAGATACAGAACTCTTCATTATCTGCCCAATCACTTCATCAAAGCCTGTGAGGAATCAAGAGTTTAAGACAATACAATACAATCAGAGTGACAGTCTGATGTAAGCGGAGGGCCGTTGTTCACAGACAACACAGCGATGGAAATAGCTAATTCTCCCCTGCTGATTATGTAAATACCACTAGATCCAAATCTCAAAACACCATTAATCATGTCCGTGTGGTTTGACTGTGTGTTATTTCAATTTCCTTGTGAAGGGCTCATTTGAGAAGCAAAGCTAATCAATTGTGTCTCATTATCGCAGCATAGATCTATGTCTGTGACACTGTACACTCTACACAGATATCGACAAAAGCCTGATACTTTAACAGTTCGGTGCTAAGTGAGAACATCAGCTGTCTGCAATACTGCTGTGCACATCTGACTTCACTTGTCAATGGCATTGATAATTAAGGTTCTACCTAGCAAGAGCTAATTATTGATGTATATCTAACCTTAACAGTTCTAACAGTTGCTCAATACTAAAATGAGCATGATACCATGCACAAATGACAATGCTAGTATGCCAATGTTTAGCAGGTAATGTTTACCATCTAAGTTTAGCATGTTAGCATGCTAACATTTGGTCATAAACCAAAGTACTGGAGTCAAGTTAAAGGTATAATATGTGATTATTCCACATTAAAATGTTTAAAAACAACTAGACCTATGTTATATATGTTGTTGAGTTGTATACTTACATTATCCCAAATGTTTCCAACAATTTTCAAACCCAGAGAAATTTATAATTTAATTAAAGTAATGGACCGTTTCAGATAAACAAATGTTAGCAACAGCTCAGCTAACAGTCCCTCCAGGAAACAAACAACTGCAGAAATATTGATTTTTTTAGGTGAAACAGCTTTTAGTAGTATTTTTTAACTATTTTAATCTGCATGTACGTTTGATTTTGGAGTAGAGGAGACTTCTGTGGATAATTCGGCTCCCAGCAGAAACCGGACAAACATCTGGAACTAATGTTATATGAGAAAAAGCCATAGGAAAAAGCCGAACAGGTGTTAGCTGGTGGTCACCAAACATTGTTGGATAAACACTGTTTTTTAAGGTAAAACAGCTTTAATTAATATTTGGATGATTTTATTCTGCGTGTACGTTTGTTTTTGAAGAAGAGGAGACTTCTGCGGATAATTCGGCTGCCGGGAGAAACCGGACGAACGTCTGAATGAAAAGTTATAAGAGATATAAACCGCTGTTAGCAGCGGCTCAGCTAACAGCCTGTATCTGACGTCCATGGGTCGCCGTACATCGTCGGAGAAACACCGATCTCTTAGATGAAACTGCTTTATTCAGTGTTTTTACCTGTAATCAGCCGGTCCATTTGTTCTGGAGAGGAGGAGACCTCTGCGGATAATTCGGCTCCTGGTAAAAACACCCTGAGCCATGAATTTCGGAATAATCGTATCCCGGTGAAGCTGATTATTAAACAACGAAGACAACAACTCCCATGATCCCTTGCTACTTCACACTGTGATCACACGTCGTCTTTTGTTATTGTTTTGATTGAGAGACCCCTAGTGGCTAAAATTACATATTGTGCGTTTAAAGGATAAGGCTGGCGATTTTCTATATTTCTCAACAAGTCTCATTTGTAGAGCCAAACCAACAATAATTGATCCTACTTACAAGTACTGTGTGCATCTCCAAAGTCTGATGTAGACCTCCATTGTTATCCAGAAACAATTAAAAACATGTCAGTCAGCCACATGTTGCACTGGGTGACATGTTCTGGTGAGATTCGATTATGGTCACAGTAGTTTGTTTAGAAACAGCTCCAAGGACTAACAATAGCAATCACGTCCAGTCTCCAGAGAGTGGTTCTTTGTAAGGCAGATGCCACTGTGTCTTTGTACTGAGAAGTACTGTACTTTGAGAAATTTACATCATATCACAAGTCAAGAGGTTGTGATATGTAGCACAACAAGCTCAAAGAGCTATCTAAATGGAACCACATTCCCGCACATGCTCAGTGGTTTCTGCTGTGCAAGAAACTACTCTCCTTAGAGTGAGAATGAGATCACTGTTATTGGTCTTTGGAGTAGCACTCTGGTAGCTGAATGGTTGCTGGATATGCTACATATCTGCAATGTTCCTGGTTCAAGTCTGGCAAGGGACCTTTGTTGCATGTCATACCTATTTCTCTCTCCTTTCTTCCTGTCAGCCTCTTAGCCAATAACTTACCAGTAAAGGCAAAAAAGAATTATAGTTATTAGTCTTTGTAGCAACTACTGTGACCGTAATTTTTCGGAGCAAAGGAACGTCACCCAGTGTAACGGTGTGGCTCACTGATGTGTTTTTAATAGTTTTTGGACACCAACGGAGGTCTATGGCAGAGAGCACTTATATATATCAGGCTTTAGATACATAATAAAATACTTGTTAGTAGAATCATTTCATTGCAGGTTTGGCTCTGCACATTATATATTTTTTTGACAGTAAGAAAAATATAGAACATTGACAGACATATGTTTTAATTATTGGAGCATCAATAAAGCTACATAACATACCATATGATAAACGAGTATCATAGAGGATATGAATAACATACAGTACATTTTGTTGACCTTGATACCTCCTTGAAAATTAAGTCACCTATTCTTTCTAGCATTGTCACTGTTGTGAAACACCTTGAATACATGCAGTACATAAATCATCACAGGAATGGTTAAAAACTGGCTGTTTAAATTAGTCAAGGAAATAAACAGCACATGACACCAATACTAATGAGACTTTCACCTCATGGTTGTGCTGGTATTTTAATTATAAATTGTTGTGCAGCATGCTTTTAATGACTCTGTTTTAATAGAAAGCACAAATTAATTGTGTACATCTTGCTGCCATGCCACATTGGAATAGTCCCGGGAATTGGAATAATGAAGAATCAATGGAGCAACATATTGGATGTAGATGTTCATCAATATGGTTGTAACTGAGGAACAGGCTTTCTGCTTGTGGATTCATATCACAGCCATGGAGTTGGGGACAAGGATCCCCCCCCCCCCAAATGGTGTGTGTACAGTATATGAGTGTCTACGCTTTCTTAGAAGTGTGAGCCCTTTCCAAATGAATCACACCTTTAATCAGCAGTTGTTTCTTTTACTTTCTCTGATGCATAATACATGACACTGTTTATAATATAGTGACCCATGAACTTATAAAAAAAATATCTAAGGCTTTTGAAATCACTACTCTGCACACAGATATTTTTATTGAAAAATGTATTGTAGCTTCAAAGTCAGAAAGAAGAGTGCATTGTCTAGACACTGGCTAAGTGAGACTGAGAACTTATTTGCATTCTCTATAACATGGCCTGAGGAGACACATTTGGGGCTTGTCTCTCAGACATGTCTACCCTGTTCCTGGGCTCCAATTGCTTTCAGTCCACTATCTCTTGTGCGGGACAGTGATCCCATATTTGAATTAACATGCAATCCACTTTGGATTGCCTTCTATGAAAATAACATGAGAGGCGAAGATGGGGAGACAGACTAATTTAAAAGCAGGCTGGGAAAAAAGCAATTGGTGACACTGATGGAGGAAACAGGAGTTGAAGTGGAGGGCGGAGAAGAGAAGAAAGGAGAGGGGCCCTTTGAAAAACATGTGGCAGGTGGGCGGAGATACATCTTTGTAGTGTGTATTCATAGTTGAAGCATGTAAAAACAGGAAAGGCTCCTCTGCTTATCAAGGTGAGCCATCCCCTGCTTCATATTTCCCCTCCTCGAACAGACTGTGACAGATCATATTATTGGCCGTCTGCTGCCTCTCATTTCACACCACAACCTGTGCAGCGATTGGATTTTGTGCCATTTAGAGTCAGAAAAGTGGTCAGGCAGAGACAGTAGGAAAGTCTCTACTAGTGCAGTTGGTGCTATTTAGATATGCGATCTGACAAGCGTAAAAGGACAAAAGTGTGTTTGTGCGTATGCTCCTACGTGTGGGACGAGGTGCATGTGTACAGGATCAGACAGCGTGTGCACTTAACCTATGGGCATATTGTCATGCCTCTGCTGATGACAAGGTGTGGTGTGTGTTGCCCACAGCTACAGCTGAAGGGGCATGTGGCATGATGGGAGCTGGCTGACAAGCGGTGAGTAACCAAGCGTCGGGAGAAAAACTGCAGCAGGCAGTCATATCACAGCGCAAGCAAAACCCGAGGTCCAATTGGATTCCTCTGAGCAAGGGAGGAATATTTACTTCCACAACAACCCCACACCCCCCTGAAACCTGTCGGTGAAGTTCTTGGTATGGCACAGATCTAAATGGTCTTGCTGGAAGCAGGAAAGCCGCCAGTCATGTTGAAGAACCACTTTCACACATATGACATACTCACTTTGAAATGCGTTGGACATTCAACTCCAGTCATAAGATGGTATGATATCCTCATGATAAAATGACATGCTTTATTTGTACTGTACCACCAGGAAATAGGTGACATCACACGAATCACACAGTGTGAAAATGCTACACTCGAGGTGTATGTGTGACTCACTATTTTAATTATTACACAATTTGCCGCTGATCATTGTCGCTGCATAAAGTTCATTTCATTAATATGATTTTTTTTTTTTTGGATATGTCCCTATTAGAGTAAGTGCTATATCAAGGGGAAATAAATCACACATAAAAGGTTAAAGTCAGCAGTTGTATTATTTTGACAAGTAGTTGTCCCAAAATAAAGGTTGTGGTTTGCATGTTTGCTGATGTGTTCGTAATCCTGTTTCATGCTCTCCTGGAGAAGAGTCGCACCATCATCCCCAGGCATGACAATCCCACCTACAGTAGTATATCAGCAACCTCCGCAACACCAGTATGACTGATGTGTTTACGCATTCCCTTATCATATTTACCCCTCAGTATTCTCGGTACAGACTACTCAACATTTGCAGGAAATGATTCACAAACCATCAAGAACAGTGGTGCATTATTTGAAAATGTGGGGGCAGCTCAACTGCTACTGCAACATTTTTCTTCATATAGAAGCTTATTGACTATGAACCTCTATCCAGGATGTGAAGAAATGACAATAATCTAGTTTGAGGAATGCACGGTGCAGTTTCAGATAGTCAACTTACTTCTCCTGCAGTGGGCCTAAATGCTCAAGAGGAGAGAGAGGGAGTGAATTCAATCACACCTACACACTCCTATCACGGTGAAATCGAGAAATAAATGGCAGTCATCCCTTACCTCATGATAAGTGTGACTTTCAGTGCCACTTGATAGCCCAAAAATGTACAGCGGAGAGGTCAGCCTTCAGAAAGAGATGAAATGACTTAGGAGATATCAGAGACAGCCGAGGTGACGCTCTCTCTCTCTCTCTACTGATGTATGCTCGGAAAGAGAGGGAGAAAGAAAGAAGAGATGGAGGTAGGATGAGATAAAGAAGTGAAAAAAGAAGGAAGGGGGCTGTCTATTGATACTGCTGCAAATTTTCTCCTGGCCGGCTCTGACAAAAATGGATGATTTTTATTAAGAGCCTTGGCTTTGTATCTTCCATCTCATATATCTCTCCTAACAGAGGAAGGCCATCTTTGTGTCGCTCATAGAAAGGCAATGTCGCAGCGCTCTTTTTTTTTTTTTTTTGAGGAGAGCTGCCTGTGGTTTTTAAATATGGGGGGAATAATGGGAGACTGCATTTAAAGTCTCTTTTGTTCCATTTAAAAGATTCAATTGTAGCCATTTAGCTTCCTCTGGTGTTTTGTTGGAGAGATTCGTACAATTTCATAAAGTTGAACTGAAATTTGAACACTCTTCACTTTTTGTGTGAGGACATTAACTATAATGATACTGCAGTTACTGTTGCAGATTTTTTTTCTATTTTTCCAAAGTGGATAAAGCACTTTTTTGGATGTATTTACATTGTATAACATTGGACATCTGTTCCTTTACAACATTTAGGAAGACCCATCATTTTTATTCCATTCAAATGTGTAAGCTAGTTAGCCTAGCTTGCTAAATTTAGCATTGATACCCACTAGACAATACATTTTTTCCCATGCAATTTCAACACAAGCTGAGTCATTGGCAGCACCTGCATAGCTCAGTGTTGTGTTTGTCCCACATTATATTAAGGACGGGGTCTAGCAAGCATTACTGAAGTCATGTAGGGAGTGCTCAAAGATGCTCACAGATGGGGCTAAGTAATTGCTAACAATCTGCACCTCATAGCCACAGTATTTTTAATAACCATCCACACACATATCGCACTGATCAAATTACAGTATCGACATGTCAGTTATTACCACAACTAAACACCCCTTAGAGAGAACTAATGCAGGAGGTGCTGTCACTTCAGGAAAATGAGTCAAAGCAAACACCAAGCATATACAGACGGGTGACAAATTAATAATGGTGTTCTTCAGCTTTGGCATTGATTCTACAAGTCTCTGAACTCTTCTGGATGGATGAACACCATTCTTCAAAAAGATATTCCCGCATTTAGAGTTTTGATGATGGTTGTAGAAAGCGCTGTCTAAGAAATTGGTCCAAAATCTCCCATAGGTGTTCAACTGGGTTGAGATCTGGTAACTGCAAAGGCCATAGCATATTATTCACATCATTTTCATGCTCATCAAACCATTCAGTGGCCTCTTGTGCCCTGTGAATTGAGGCATTGTCATCCAGGAAGACACCACTTAGACCACTTATAGAAATTATTCATCAAAGGATACAGGTCATCACTCAGAACAACTTTGTATTGATTTGCAGCAACCCTTCCCTCAAAGGGGACAAGTGGACCCAAAGCATGCCAGTAAAATGCCCCCAAAAGCCTATCCAGGGCCAGAGCCACTGGATCCTCTCACTGTGGGGGTCAAGCATTCAGTCCTATACCAGTTTTCCTTTAATTTTTCACCCATTTATATATACATATACTGATTTCTTGGCAATAAAGGATAACTTCAGTTTTACTTTAAAGAATAAGACTGGCATCATTGTTTATTTGTCTTTTTGTCAGCAAATCCCACTACATTTTCAAAAACAGGTCACAAGTATACAGATCCACTTTTTAGAAAGGCAAATTGATTTTGTAAAGCTGGACACTGTGACATTTAGCAAATGTAACCATGTATTTTGGCACCGGGACAGTCTGTATACTGGAATGACTCACAAGAAATGACAGTGCATACGTTTATCATAAGAGTGTGTCTGTTTAATAGTGTTTTAATAGTTTATGGCACAGATGAATGTCTCTCTGTCTCCTCTTATCATCTTGGGTTAAATTAGGATGCGAAAGTATTGCATTAACTATTTCACTACCCACAAACCGTGCAACTTGCACAAATTCCACCACTCCATTTCTTCCACGATGGAAATCTTGCCCTCTATTGCTGTACTCCCAGCCCGCCACCTTTGACCTCCACCTCCACATCTCCTCCCTCCCTGGCTTAGCTTCTCTTTGCGGTACATGCTTCTCCACGTCCCAGTGACAGGTGCCATAAACCACCATCGAACAAGATAGCCCCCCGCTCTGCTCACTCGAAAGCCTGTGGGATTGCCATCAGAGAACAAACAGGGGACAAGTCGGGTCTTGTGTTGATCAATAATGTACTCTCTCCGCCATCACACTATCTGTCACCTCCATTTCTGAGAAAACAACAGAATAAATAGCAGAGCCTGGATTTGTTGCTTCCAGTGATGGATAATGGGTGATAACGTCGCCTTGGCAACTGTTCTGCAGTGTATACACACCATAAGGGTCTGCAGCACAGCTATTCTTACTCGAAGGTCTATTTCCTTATTGGCAGACTGTCACCGCAAACATCCTCCTATGGCTCAAACTTGCAATAGAACTTATAAAATGCTTTATTTCTTCCCAACAACCTTTTCAGGTTTGTGCACAAACAGAAAAAATCCATGAACAGTAGATTCCCTGCGCTGTCACACTGTCAACATGAGGGATCATCTGCAAATATAAATAAACTAAATTAATATCTGAGGTTTTGACTGGATAAATATAATAAATACTTTCCCTACAGTCAGGCTTATTCGTGCAGCTATTCTTTGCATGAGTCATCCTGTCCCTCCGTCCACCATCTGCTAAATAGGTGACACCTGCGTACACACAGATTAACATTTCATGTGGCTTTAAGAGGACAGCAAGCATCAGATACTTTGACTTAAAAAATGAAAATCATATGTATATTTTAAAAGTCTTGAATAACTAAAAGCAGGTCATTTTGTGTTGCATGGCACTCTAAGGTAGTATTATCCATGTTTACAATACAGAAAACACGCAGTGTGCTTCACTAAACTAAAAAGCCAGAAGGGAGGTCATCTAAAAGCACACATCCAAAATAATTTCCGAGTTACATCCAAGTCACCTATTCTGTCCTGGCTTTCTCTGTCCTTTAGTGGTGTTTATTGAGTGTAAACAACTGCTGGTAACAGTGTGAATACAAAGACAGCACATCCAAAAGACAAAATGTCAAACAGCCGTACATCTAGAGCAAATCAAAACGGACGAGCCAAAGCAGAACATTTAGTCTCCTGTGGCTCTGCCTGCCTCAGAGAAATCAGTCACGGCCAACTACGGTAATGCTTGAGGGACTGCCTGCTGTCAGCCTGAGATGAGCACTCAGAGAGTTTCCACCACAGGTTCCATGTGTTCTGACTTGCTGTACCCAAAATGAGCTTTTAGCTGCCAGCCTGTTGGACAGAAAAGAGCAGACCAGAACACCCTGTTTAGGGCAGACAAAAAGAGGAGAGTGCTGGAATAGAAATCTGGACAGTAATAATCCTGAACCTTCAAAAGGTACTGAAGAAAACATAGTGGGTTTTTTGATCATGGATTGCTCCAGGCACTCCTTTTCTTACACTGAAGAATATACTTCCTCTTTTAAAATCTTTTTGGCTGTTCATTATGAAATACAAAATCATTTTCCCTGCCAAGCAGTGTTTGTCAATGCCTTCCAAAATGTCTCATATGGCTATTACAAAAAAAAGATTCACATGAGTATTTCCTGATCTGTCACCTCTATGGTTAAGGTTAGGGAAAGATGTAGTCATAGTTAGACAAGAGTCTAGAGCCATGCTAGAGACTGAACACAGCAATGCTTTGAGCTAAATGCTGATGCATGTTAGCATGCTAACATGCTATCAATGGAAATACTAACATGCTGATGCTCAGCAGATATAATGAGCATCATGTTTACAGCCTTAGTTTAATGTGTTTGAATGCTAACATTGGCAAATCAGCACTAAACACACAGAACAGCTGAGTTTTACTAAGTTAGTTTTGAAATTTGAACCAAAGTACCGGAAAAACTGAAATATTGATCCAATGATGGCACAAAATGGAGAGTAATGGGATCATCGAATTTACTACAATTCATGAGGGCTGCAAGGATGTTCCTACCGATGTTAACGACTTAATGAATGTAAACTTAAAGGTGGTACCAAAGGAAATGGGTGCACTGGATATCTGAACCAAATTTTATGGCAATTCATCCAATGATTGTTGAGATATTTCACTAAAAAACAAAAATGTTAACTTCATGTTGGTGCTAAAGGATTAATTAGAGGATCATCAAACTCAGTAGAATGCATAATCTGGGGACCATGAATTTGTGTACCAAATTTCACAGTAATTCATACAACAGTTATTTCAGGTATTTCAGTCCAGAAAAAGTGGTCAACAGGTCGATCAACCAACCGACACTGTCATCCCCAGAGCCACACTGCTAACAGGGCTGAAAAACATTTGTTTGAACACCAGATATGACACATGGTCTCCGGATGCTGCGGACACCCAACCATTCACCAAAATCTGTTTACAAGGTTTTGTGATGCTGTAACATCATGCTATATTCCTGAAAGAGGTTGTTCCTCAGGACAACAGTGCAATACTTTTTGTCATCTATAGTTGCAAATAAGTGAATGTCTTTTATTTACCGTAAGCGACGTCTGTATGTTGAGGATGCCTTTGTTGTTTTTTTCCACAACATCTGGCCTGTCAGCATGTGCACAATGCAACGTTATCATGGTGATGACAAGCTTGTATAGCGCTGCTGTCACCGCTGCCATACCACAACTGCCAGAGAAAACAACAACCCATGAAAACCCTGCTATAGATTGGTGATCCTACAGCACATTTTCCCTTTGATGATATATTTTCTTGATTGCAAAAATAACTTGAATATTAATACAGAGCATAGGTCATTGCATAGATGTATAATGGAGGATTGAATAACTAAGAGAACAGACACTGTATTTATACCACATCATCAACCCACAAGCAGTTGATCTCTGGTGTAAAAAAACATTATAACACCCACTTTTACTGGCAGTTAAAATGCAATATCCCTGTTAAGTACTTGGCACTAGTTGAGACTAGTCTGCTTGAAAGTAATATTTCACATCATACTCTGTGTACCAATGTTGAAATTAGGTAACTTAAGAAGATAAAACCATTAGATTTTGTACATTTTCAAAGTTCAAACAGAACAGAATTTACACAGTAAACAGAGAAAAGGACTACTTCTCTGAATCATTAAAGAGGATTCAACTATTCTGAGCATTTTAGACAACATGCACATGCTTTGATATAAAACATTCTAAGGCAGATTTATGAAAGTGTTTAATTATTGAGTATCCCACATATATACCGTTCAAACAGCTGCACTGAATTCATATAAGCTTGAAACAATGTCTTCCTCGACAATTTCATTATTTTAATCAGGATCTCTTCAAATTAATTAGCAAAGATTAAAAACAATGAGGGCTGAAGCGGAGACTGGAACCCCTGTTGTTTTTAATAAAAGCCAAGTTGTACAGAATTCATTCTAATGAAGGCAAAGGAACAAGCGTCTGTTCTCTTTGTGATGTGCATGAAAATAGCTTGCGTGCTTCCACTAACAAAAGTCTGGCGTATAATTAATGACAAAAAATGTACTCCCCCTTCTTTTCCCTGTTTCATGACAGTTGAAATGGTTTACAAAAGTATTGGTAATGAGCTCTAAATGGCCAATGAGGCCATTTGGAGTTTAAGAAAGAAAAGAAAGGAAAAAAAAAATCACTGACATGGCCAGTCAACGCCGCCAGGTAAAAGCCTCTAGGACCAATTACTGAGCCGGTCACCTCACAGCAAGACACACACACAAAGGAAGACAGACACACACACGGGTATCAACACACCCTGCTAGTAGCTTTAGGGGCCTTTAGTGTCTTTGAGCTGCTGTGCGGCCAAATCGCCAGAAGCACGGTTTCTGCAGGCAGTAATGTGCTACGCTTAGATCTGGTTTGAAAAGGCATTATGGAGCCAAATGGCCACCCAAAATATCTTTAAAACTCCCAACAACAGTCTGCTAGTTGATAAGGAGGGCTCTGGGTTTCAGTGTAGAGAGAATATTTATGCTCCCTAATTGGGCTGTGGTGGTTGAATTCACATTGTGCGTATTGCCTTTAATTTTGTCTCTCCCTGCATTACAGTTCGAATAGTGTTTTGCTAACAGCTCTTTCTTAATGGCACATTCCTTCTGAGGCTCATGTGACCGCCCCCCTGCTTTTCCTTCTGCTCAAGGATAGTAGGGAATAAGATAAAGCGGAGCACAAAAAAAGACAGAAACAATGATGGCATGAAAACCAAAGGGTAGAAGGGGGCTCAGAGAAAGAAATGAAAAACATAGAGAGTTAATAGAGGTTGAGAAGAGGGATTAGGAAAGAACAGAGGAGAACAAATGAATTCCACACTGTCCATTATACTAGCCGCTATGTGGTGTAGTGCCACAAGCCAAATGCCCTATTTATTCCAGGCATAATTACACGGCAATGAGGCCCTGCTGATGCCCAATGCGAGGTTAAGTCGATAGGTGACCCAGATTTAAAGCAGCCGTGTCCTGTAATGGCATCTACAGTCAAAAGAGCCTTGCCTGGATTCCAATAACCCATCTCATCTGTCATAATAAAAATTTAGCTTGCAATTTGTGCTGCCCACTCTGTCCCTTTGCTCCCCGCCTCTCATGTTCCCTTTCCTCACTCTCCCTCTGACTCTCACTTTGTCGGTCACACACACACACACACAAACACGCACACACACACGGAGTGGTTTAGTGGTAATACTTTATGTCACCGGACTCATATCGATTCCAGAACAGTATCCAGCGATTTAATTACCCATGCTGCATATAAAATATCCCACCAACCAATCATTATGCTCTAAGCAACATGAGCCAGTGAGTCTCGAGGTATCTTGCCCAACAACCCTGTTAAAGCATAAAGCTTTTAGTGCTTTTGACCACACTTCAGAATGACTGAATCCTTGACCCCTGTCTTTTCTCTCTGCTTGTTACCCATTTCCTCTTTTCCCTGCCAGTTCTTCTGTCCTTCATTCCCAACTTCTTCTCTCTGTCCAACTATTTTCTTTTTCCCTCATTGGTATATAAATGTTTTTTGGAAATCTTAAAGGTGCAGTCCACTGTGTTGTCACAAGGAGTACTACACGGGCTATGAAAACACTTGTCCTGATCACATCATGACCATTATACTGGATTCAGCTTTTAGAGCATTTTCAAAGCTGCCTTGTTCAGTTTAGATTGACTGGACTAGTTTACTTTCCTCCTTGGTACAACTCATTTGGGCAGATCAGAAAACACAGCACTCGCACTTGGGTGCAACCAAGACCCTTACAGGAAATGGTTTTGGTCCAGTCCCAAACTAATTGTGGAGTGGTTTGTTTCTGGCGGGAATGTAATCCGACACCCAAAAGTCTGGTCCCTGTAGACTTGAAAGGTGGCTGTTAAACAGATGGATTCATTTTCACAACAGTATAAATCATCCATCCATGGAACTTAACCACAGCCAAGTCCACATCTCTGCAGTCCATCTGTTTGTTTTGATTCCTTTTTTTCCCCAGGAAGGGCACACCAATGATACCAATTTTTTTTTATTTAGTTATGTAGTTTTCAATATAGTACACTGTATGTTATGATGTTATGAGATATACAGGCTGCCACAGTAAATATGCTGATCCAAGTCTTGAGTTACATCTGTCATTTTCACTTGATCTTTAAGATCTGTCTTAGAGATCAGAAATGAAATCATATTGCATTATGTTCGACATTCTTACCTGATGTCACTCTCCCTTTTGGCTAGATGGATCAAATAAGAGCTTTACGGACCAAATAGCATGGCACTGAGCGAACAGTGGTAGAAAACAATGAAAGAAAGAGACCTCTGAGTCATATGCAACCATCTACAGTCTGACTTAGAGGAGTTGGTGCAAATAAGTTGAGTTATTAATTTTGTGGGTAAATATCACAAATATTACCTGAATCACAAGAAACAAACACATTACCTTTACTTTCATAATTTTCTGACATCATCCATGGGGTGATGGATGTGCTATCTGTCAGCATGTTTGAGATGAAAGACGAAGGAAAGTGACATTTTTGCTGGTGATTTTCATATCTGCGTAAAGAGTTGACCCCTCTACTCCCACTTGAATATTATGCAGAGAGAGCCATCTCTCTACAGCAAGAGAAAATGAAAACAAGTACTGCATCAGAAAGTATTTTTGTCATTCTACTTTTATTTGTACCTGTTGTATCAGATTAGATACAATCTGGGACTTTTAGTTGTGATATTGTAACTGTAAAATTGTGATATATTACATTAAATTAGTATCGGTCTTATTTTCACACTGATCGATCATTAAAATACACATAAACAGGTCTCTGGGTTGAGACTCATTTTAGACACTTTTAACTGGACTCAATAATAAGTTAATAAATTAAATTAATATGAAACAATTACATTACCTAAGATGTTAATACAACAAAATGTAATGTAATGACATTAAAGGGGACGTATTATGCTTTTTCTTATTTTCAGTCATATATATATATATTATGTTACCATGTCGGATGTTAATGTTCAAAGTAGCAAACTGAACACTCCGTTTGCAATGGTTTTTTCTACTTTCAGCCTCAGTTTAAAGAGATTTCTTTATATGGTCATCTGCTCCAAGCACAAGTTCACTGCTCTGCTCTGCTAGCATTTTGGCATTTTTCCATTGTTTTGGGGGTAGTCACGCTGAGCCATGACCCCGTTACACAGCACTGCAAAGTACCTGTTGGAGGTGTACTGGTTGTCTGCCACTCTTCATCAAACATCGTTGACGCTGTTGCTGTTTCTGATTGTACTATTCCTCCCTGCATTTTGTCTACCTGAGCCACTGAACAAAGAGCTCCAAATATGTCACAGATCATAGACACGGTGAACTTAGGGTCTGCATAAGGGGCTAGTATATGCTAAATAAGGAGTTATTTAAGTTGTGAAACATGCAAAACTATTTGAGTGGAGTCAAAAAATAAAAATATAGAGATGGGAATGAACATTATAGTTTTACTTTTAATCGTTCGGGTAGCTATGGTATTTTCCAGATGCTGATTTTAGCATCATTTTTTTATGAAGAAACAGTCCATTTAAAATGTTGTGTATTTTTTATTTTAATTCAGTCATGTTTCCTTGTTATTTTATAACAGTGTAAGCACCTGTCATACTTTATAGATACAGTAATGTCACCAGGTTAAAGCTGCTGTAGCCAACATTTTTATGTTGAGATTGGATCAAATGAGTGCATGAAATTTGAAAAGGGGTCACTTGTACTGGCAAACCCTCAGAGAAACACAAAATCTCCAGTTCTCCTCAGCTCTACTGAGCACTTCAGTGTATTTTAACTCAATGTTTGTTTTTTTTTAAACAACCTGAAACTTCATTGTTTTTGGTTCAGTCTCACTGCAGCAGCAAGCAACACCAAAAAGCAAACACAGTTAGAAACTAGTTGGTGAATATAATGGAGCATTTAGCAGCTAAAGGGCTAGATATGACCCCAAATGAATGTCACTTTACATCTACTGGAGGTGTGAATAAGCAACTGTTACCTGCTAACAAGTTCACCATATCAACTTATTATGTCATATTGTGTTTACAGCTTGTCTCCACTTCCCAAAGTGGCATAAAGACAGTTATTGCAGCATTTAAATGGTTCGCTTCAAAGCATTTATTTTTTAATAGCAATGCTACATCTGGCTATACCTAAAGTTTTAAGTGTGTAAAGTATGGTTAGTGTCACTCTGGTTTTCTGTATGTGTTCACCACCTGACTGGGTGCTGAACAGTTCACACTTAGCTTAGCACTTGGCTTCAGTAACCAATTTATTGTCAGATAGTTCTGCTTCTCTAACATCTGATTACTTTGTTAATCTCAGTGTTAGATACAAAGTCATCACTGGCTAATGGTGCAAATACAGCAAATGGTAAGAAAATTCATAGTGATCCATTGAGGAATGTGGAGTCTTCAACGAGTTAGCCAAGCTGTGTTTGCAAAACCACTCACATCTATCTCTCCTCAAACTCTATGTGTAACGACCAGAGCAGTAAGAGAGTAAATGAGTGCAGCCATTAAAACAAAAGAGGCCTGGGATTTTGTCCAATTAACATTTAACCTGGATACGAGGAACTGAAGGTGGAGAATGAGGGCAGAGGAACATAAAGTGGATTACCCTCATTCTGAGAGCCAGGCTTCTGAAGGTGGTTGTCAACTTCATAGTGATTTAGCTGAAATAGCTGCTGCTGAACATGTTTTTTTAGCATATAAATGAGTACAGGAGTCTATATGTGTGTGAATTTATGCTACAACAAGTGTTTTATCTCATGGTTGTACAGAACGTGGGTCTGTAAGTTAAGCAAACACAGGTAAAAACAGTGTGCATTGTTAGATATAACCCAGACTTTACAACGGGTGTAAACAATGCAGAGATGCACAAACCTGACAATCAAAAATAAATAGTAATTTTTCTCCCTCTGTCTCTCTCTCAGCAGTAAGCCAGCTCTGTCAGTGCCCATGCAGTGCAAGAGAAGTCATTGTTTGCGCCCATTATAAAAGTTCAGGCCCTCACTGAAGGAGTCAGGGAAACAAGGCTGCTTGACAGCAAATCTTTACTAAAAGCATATAATAGGAAACCTTTTTTTTTCCCTGCACAAATGCCAACATTATGCCATGTGCATGAGTAATGGAGGCAGGTTGCAGCGCCCATGCCACTCTACGCTTTGAGCAAATAAATATTAAAAACGGTTGCCAAAGTAACAGAATGCTTAATTGTGGCATATTGAATGATAAATTAGGCAGTGTGTTCACTTAAAAACATGGGTTAATTGGCCTGTCAGACCCCAGTGTTGACTTTGTTCCAAAGCAAAGTTTCTGCTGAGTAATACCAGTAAACATTTTGTTTATTCCAGATGAAATCCTTAACCTTTAAACTATAATGATCCACAAACCATAGGTACCTTTAAATGTTTATTTGGCATAATATAGTATATATATTTTTTCAGTTTAAAACAAACACTCTTGTTGTGACTTTTTTGTTCTTGACACAGCCACGCACTTCACCCCACTCATCCTTCTTTGCCTATTCAGCATGTGAGGACGGACGGGGGGTGTGGGGGGGGAAGACAACAATAAATCAAATTCCCCATTTCTGCTGTAGTGCTCCACAGGTCCAGGAGGACAGTGTCCACTTCCTTACATTAATCTTTTAATGGACTCTCCTCCCTTCTCTTTGGCAGCTGCACTTCCCCCAACAGGTCAGCAACGATTGCCGGGGTCATTAGTCCTCTGATAGGCTGAACGATAAGATCAGCAACAATGGGGACAAGGTGTGGGAGAGACAGCGCTGAGCAAGCTACACGGCTCTGGGTTAAAGAGGAGAGCCGTCTTTGCAAGGTCGTTCTGAGAGAGAGAGAGAGAGAGACAGCTAGAGTCAATTTAGCACTGAAGTGCACTGTTTGGGGTGGTGTTGCAGTGCTGATACTTCACTGTAGAGAGAGGCTTTGTGAATACTTTATTTTCAAAATAGCAGGGTCAGCAGCAGTAGTCGTGATATTGTTTCTACAGTAATAAATGCGTTAAATTAGTCGGATCTTGTGCTTCAGTGAGAGCCTTGATTCAACGTACTGACTTTTGCTCTCTAGAAATATTAAAGTTTTGAAAATAACTGATTGAATTTGAAGCCTTTCGCAGCAGAATACTTAATTTTTGGAAGAACTTCTCAAATGTGTTTTACACAGCGCTGGCCTGCAGATCAAGGTTGACTTTGAATTGTATGACTGAGTTCTGTGGTTCAGATCAGAGCGGATAAGGCTGGAAAAAGCCAGATTTTCTCTCTTAATGAGCCCAGAGGAGAGTTTTTCATAAAACAAAAGGACGAGATAAGAGGGAGAATGTTTGTTCTCCAGGAAAAGCTTTTGGCTTGTCCTCTGATGCAGTTCTCACAGCCGGCCGCACGCCGGTTAAAATTAACTACAGACAAAAATGATTCAATCCATATTATCCGAAGGGAACAAATGGGCTGGAGTTGGTGGTTTGATAGTGGGTAAATGTATTTCTTAATCTACACTGGGGTGTAAGGGTAACTGGGTAAATGTGGCCCACTACTCACAACAAGTCCCTTGAGAGATTATACCAATTGCCATTTCAGAAATGAATTCAGTGACCTACAGTAATGTGATATTCATTTGCACACTGTTTGCTGCCAGACAATTGTGTGTGTGAGTGTTTTTTATGTGTGTTATGTGTTTCTTCCTTTTGCTGCAATAATGGTTGAAAACGATTATAAAAACATTCAGTACAGACTCATGACGGCCAAATCTTAGTTCCAGGATGTGATTGATCGTAAGTCCGGATTTGCAGCCAACAGTGGCTCATAACTAGAGATGTAAACTAATACATTATTCGCATTTGAACAGATAATGTGCAGGTACAAATAGCATCTGAATTGTTGCTGTAATATTCATTAGTGTGCCATCTGTTTTTTTCCCCTTCATAATCCTTCATAATCCTGCTAGTAAAGAGGATAATGAGGAGTTGAAGTCAGGGACCATCTCAAAAGTGCATGCAAAATGGCCAAGACAGCTTTTCACATTTTTGTCAATAGCTTTCTCACTCTCTTTTTCTAGCTTTCTCTTCACTTTAAACCAACTTCATTTTCATGTGGACCTTTTCTAATTGCATGCACAACCTCCTTTAACAAAACTCTGAGATATTGTGGTCAGTTTATTATCAATAGCTTTCTATTTTTTTTATTATGGACATCTCAGATAAAAAACCTCCTGTTCTGTTCATTTCCACCTGCAATACAAACCATTACACAGCTTTTATTTTTTATTGGTTTAGACGCTTTTTGTAAAATCTGATGTGATTGCATATTTAATGAGCAGCTAAACAAATACATATGGAGAGTATAAATAGCCATAGTCACAATTTGCACAAGACAGAAAATGAAGCATTCCAAACAATCTCAGACAACTTCTGGGAAAAACCTGTATCGACAGATACAAATACAAATATTCTGGGGACACAAACAGACAGAGATTCAAATAGTAGCTCTGTGTTGCATCCCTACTCACAACATGGATAGGCAGCTCAGATTGATTAGTTAACACTGATTAAAGCAGTGAATTCTAAAATTAGTTTCCTTGCCTCCAATCACGAACTGTATCTAATCAAGAGTGAGCAGACTTGAACTACATTAACTTATTTCTTGCCTCCACATTGGGAGAGAAGCAGAATGCAACCTTACCAATCCATGTCTTTTTACGCAAGATAACATTTATGAAGATAGATCATCAGAGAAACCCAACATCATACTTTCTTATACTAAGTATTTTTTATTCTTGCCACTAATCAAATTAGGCTACGGTTTGCGTAACAGCAACCCTACAAACATGCACATACACAAAGCGAAACACGTGAGTCAAATTAAGTAAGCAGCTTGGGCTGTTGAACCCTCACTTAGTGCAACAGCCTTCTCTCATGTTATTGTTTTAGAAGACACAAAAACACTTGGACTGATTAGTTCTGGAAATAAATGATCTCTAATTAAGCTAAGTGCTTCAGAGGGAATATTTTAGAAGAAGAGGAGCCCTGAATGGCAAAAAAAAAAAGAAAAGGTCTAAACACAGAAGTATATTCTGTTTCTTCTGATAGTGAGTGGCAAAGACACAAAGAGAGATGGAGAGAGGCTGGTTGGGTGATGTGGTCTGTGTATTACTCAAATTAGCAGTACTGCTTCCTCTTGTAGTATAATTAATAAACCATGAACTGCTACACTTAAACAATTTTTCAAAGTCTGGGATCAGTGAGAGGAAAATTGTTTGAAAATGTTTAAACTCCATCCAGCTCACATGTTTACCATGCCATCAGCGCTGTGGCAATTTCATACGACAGAATGTCACAGAATAATATGAGGCATAAGAGGCAGATGATGTCACGGTGGGGACATCAACAAAAATGCTTTCTCTGGGCAATGTTTTTCTGAAGTTTTTTTTTTTTTAAATGGAATAGACTGCATATCATAGATTCACTGGAAACAAACCTTTTGTACAAAATATATACATCACAGGAGTGTTTCAACATATATTCAGTTCATTACAGCTTTACTAATGACTGTGCAATAGGTGAAATTCCCTCTGGTTCACTGGAAGTGATACAGTATACAGAGAAGATGTACTGCTCATTGCTATTGATGCAAATAATGAAATAATGAAAACTGAATGATACATCCTTTTACGCATTTTGGTTTCACTTACTGCACAATTTCTGAGCCTGAGCTGCTTGCTTTCAGCCTCCATAAGCAGCGAACAAGCTTTGATAAACCCAATATACATACCTGCATAGCACCAAATGGCAGATAAAGATAGCAAGAGTCTACAGTCATGCTAGCAGCTCTGTGAGGGTGTACTTGGGGACAGTGGTGCTTTGACCTAAATACTAAGGTGAGCTTGCAAACAATAGCAAAGTTAACATGCTGATGTTTATCATAGTTTAATGTGTTAGTGTCCAAATAATTAATAATTATTTGATAATTTGATAATAATTATAACTAACACTAAACACAAAGTTTTGTAGGTATCTGGTAATACACCAAAGTATTAGACAAAACAGCATTTTGACCTGATAGTAAATTAAATATCCAACAAGCTAAAGATCCGGATATTTCACTCAAGACTTAATGAAGATCCAAACAGAGCTAAAACGACAGTGAATATTGGATTTACATTCTTCGGGTGACCAAAAACATGACTCCACGAATGCTAATGTTGCTGCATGTGTGGTGGCTGTGTGCGGGTACAACATGGATACAACATAGTAGAAATTCTGACATCTCGTTAAAGAAAAAGTACAAGTGTCACTAACACCATTGTTAATTGCTGTATTACATGTATTTTTTGCCATTTACAGTATTACTGGTATTGTGAATGCCGGTTCACTCCCGTTGCTTCCTGTGACATTTAAATGGAACTCAGCCCTTGTTAATGTCATTACTTGTACATGTGCTTTTTCTGCTATGACAATTCAGAAGGTCTGCAGTGAAAAAGATCTATTGTTTGTGAAAATATTAGCCATTAAAATTAGAACATAGACATATGGTGGTGGTGGTGGTGGATCTGTATCTGTCAGCTAGTTTTGATGTTTTTCTGTCTTCTAGTAGACAAGATTTATGTAGCTTTAATTTTCACATTAACAGTTAATTTAGATTTGTGTAATAGTTCACCTTGCAGAAGGCAATAACACTTTTTAAATGTTGAAAACAATCAAGTCATTTTGTGAGATACTAATTTAGGTTTTGTCATCATACCATCATATATTTTGGGCAAATAAACAAACTACGCTGGATGTTTTTAATCTCAAACTTAAGGGACAGGTTCACAATTTTTCAAGTCTGTCTGAAAACAATAATGAGGAGCCCATACCAACACTGAAACAGGTTTTGATTCACTGTAATCATTCCTCTTGTTCATACTGACCATTAGAAGATCCAAATGCATTTACAATGTAAGTGATGGGGGACAAAATCCACAGTCCTTCAGTTTATCTGAAGATAATGAGGCTTCAGCTGTCTGATTTAGTCAAATAGTGTGGAAAAATGGAAAATCTTTCACAGTTAGTCTTTTTAGTAAAAAAAAAAATCCTTCCTCTTTTTGACAGTGCTTTCCTGTTCAGCTCCAGTGGAAGGATCATAACAAAGAGAGGGAATCTGGCACTAAAAAGACTGAGACTTTAAAAAATGTTGACTTGACATATTAGCCTCAAAAAAACTTTTAAATAAATTGTTGTGGCTGGTATGATCAGGTGGAATAATTACAGCAATGTGTCAATGTTCATATGGGCACCTGACTAAATTGTGTACCTATCTTAATGCTGCCTGTATCATCACTAATGTACATGACTGCAGTGGAGTCTTTTACTGTAGAGTCGGTTTCATCTAACAAAGCTCATTAGCTGTACTAACCTTTTACAATGTATCCAGTGATTCAACCACATGAGATCACATACTAAAGCAGCAACAGGCCAAAATGTTACAATTTACACATTGCTGAACATGGAGCAGAGAAGTACAGTCTTTTCACAATTATTATTTATTAACTAGGCTACTTTTTATTGTGAAGATATCTTACTGAACAGCTTTTTACTTTGAGTGTACTGACTGCTTGTCTCAAGGACAACTACTAGACACTATTCTGATAGAAAAGGACACCTGGGAGTATAAAAGAACTTAATAAATCATGTACGTTTACAATAAAAAATAATAAAGACACAGTCAGGGTTTGCCATATCCTGGAAATTGTAGGACTGCAGTTTCTTGTTCAAGGATACTGTTCAGTGCTTGCTGTCACAATCTTTAATCTCTAGCCTTTCAGTGGAAGTACTGACCCCTAATTACTTCAGCATGGTGCAATAAAATACCTATATCAAGAAACGTTGCTTAATTATGCTTCAGCAACATTACTGTGGTGTAAGGTTCAACTTTATTCTCAGTCTAAAGTGTTTCAGTTTGGGGCCTTCTTCTTGAATGCTGTAAGATGGTGATAACATGATCTCCTAAAATATCATTCAATCTTACACCACAAGACACTTGACAAAACACCTTTTGGACGCTTATTAGGTCATAAAAGAGTCCAAAATATGGTAACAATTGTATCCCACTGAATGCTGGAACCAACACTGAAAGCCTTTTCTTGCTGGGCTCCTATAGGACATGGTGTAAATAGCTGTCTCAGTGAGCCTCGTCTTTGCCAGCTCGTGATTTCCAAGGAAGGTTCCATTACACATCAAAGCAAGTGAGGGTGGTTTATTTATCTTGTAAACACATGCGCATTACTAATTACACCGCATATCACCTTAAAAGAATTCCACCTCCATCAAAGTCACGACTGTTCGATAGAGAATGATTTTTCCTCTTTTCTTCTATTCTCTCGCCAGGACGGGATTAAAAGCTGGTTATCGTTCAATTCCTTTAATGTCGCCTCTCTCCCCGCTGTCGTTTCAAGCTAATTAAATTTCTTCCGGGGCAACGCTGTATTGGCTGGTTGACAGGTAACATTATAAAGCATGACCTTCCTCACATTGTTATCCTCTTGACAGCTCAGAAATTCTGCTGGTGGGTATAGACGCGGGATGAAGGCAGGACAGTCCCCAACTTTTCATGCAACAGATACACTTGTTAAGTCATGTCAAGTCAGCTTTAGGTGTAAGTTCATATTCAAATATTGTGCTCTACATAAAACTGACAATAACCTACATTTTCTTTGCATAAACATGACATAAAAACACTAATATGCAGGATAAAATCCCATCAGCAAGGAGGTATGTATTTCTAGACTGCTGTACACTGACAGACCTAAGGTTGACTCATCCGTTTGAGTAGGAGGAGAGAGGTGCTGCTATATAAGCTTATGCAAACCAGCCAGGTGTGTGTGTGTGTGTGTGTTTGTGGCACATTCAAATTTAATATGCCAGTTTAATTATTGTGATAAAAAAGAAATACTACTTTAATATTGAGGAAAAACATTTTTGGTAAAAACATCACTTTAGAATGAAACCTTTCATGCACAGTATCAACACACATTTCATCAATATTATCTACATCCACGCCTGTGGGTTTGTATTGAAATCTTTCCCCAGCCTCGGCTGTGAGTGTGTTCTGTTACTGTATGTGTGTGTGCGTACAATGTGTGAGGATAAGCAAGCACTATGTTCAATTGTCCGTTCACTGAGCTCAGCAGGGTGTCGGGGCCCTCTGGTCTGACAGCCCAACACTCTGACTGGTTGTCAGGCTTCATTTCAGATCCTCAAATAATGTCTTCTTATGCTGCTGTGGCCACGATGGACCAACATTTTACAATTTATTATTTGTATATGTAATTGAGTTTTTTATTCATTAATATAATTTTTTATATTACATTTGAGTGTTAGTTTAATATGAACACAGAACACAGAACCTAATTCCTTCATAATGTATAAAAGTTTCTAAATATTTTTCAGTGCAACTGGACTAGCATTATGTAGTTGTAAAATCAGAAACTAACAAAAGTACACAACTGTGTCATTTTTAAATATAATGTAGCACATTTTTAGAGATGTATGTCACCTTCTCCACTTCAACAGTGACTGACAGCTACATGAAGTAGACAAACTGGATACTGGATGAGTATGCTAAACCCTGGAATACGTTTAGTAACTGTTTGCTCTTTTACACCCAGAGCCAGTATTTTATTTTTTCTCTATGCATGGCAACTAGAATATGGTTAAGGGAAGGGAAATTTGTGGTTGCAGCAACTAAACGAGGGTGAGAAGTTACATTTAAGGTTAGGCAATTAAAACATTTCATTAAGGTTACAGAAAGATTGTGCTTATGGTTAATATAAAAGAATATGTGAATTGCTAGTTAAAACTACAGCCCAACTTCCACACCCTTACTTTCTGCCTCTCAATTGGCATTGAATGTTAGCACTGGACATAAATTGTCAGGTGCAAAATCAAATATGGACATAATTCCAAGGAATACTGAACTGTTGTAAAAGACCACAACCTATGAAATCATCTAAACAGAACTACTAATGACAGTTAGCAGCATTAAAAAGCACAGTCTCTGACAATCAGTACTTTGATGTAGCAAATAAATAAGAATAAAAGGAGTGGCAGCCATTTTTTTGTTTCATCAGTAAAAAAAACAAACTTGACAGTCATGTGAGGTGGACGCAAAGTAATAACACATAGACACAAAGTCAGATTTTTCCAAGGCAAAGATGTCGTGGTCTGCAGTTTGAAACACAATTACAAAAGATGGCAGCAAAGTTGAAAGGCTGTCAGAACAGAGTTATTCATATTGAATGTTGCCTTTTTGGAAGAAAGTTCAAGTTAAGCTTTAGGGGTATAGATGTCCATGGAGTGGAACCACAGGCTAAAAAAAGAAAGGGAATCTGTGTGCGCTGCCCTCAATAAGGAGCTAATGCTCAAGGTTTTGAACTCAGACAAAACTGTAACAGGCTCCACTTTAGCGTTCACATGATTTTTAAGCAATGCATACCTGATAACTTAGTGTGACTGCAGATTGGAGAAATGTAAGAAGAAAGACAATGAAACATGTACAATGGGTGCAAAGACCTGATGGAAAAATATTATAAAGAGGGCTGACAAAAACTCTGCTGATAACTTTGCCAGGATTGTTTTCCCACTAACCATTTGTGCCTGTGAACACATTAGAGACAGAATGTGCCAAGAGCTTTTCAGCTAACCTCTCCAGGCTGGCAGAGAAAAATGTAGCTGGAAGTATGAAATTGCCTTCATGCTAAATTGCACATGGTTTCTCAAACCTCACAGCCCATACTGCTTTTGAGAACAATGTTCTTAGGGCTTAGCCAGGCATATTTTTAATCTTTTCTCAGCTTTTATGAGTTCATATTTGAAGATTTTAGGTCCATAATGAGATTAAGACAAGATGATATAATGATCAACAGACCAAAAAATCATGATATCTCCAAAGAATACGCAGTAACTCAAATAACGGCTTTTACCTACACTCACCTCATCTCACTAGTTCATTTAAATAGGACATTTTTTGTACAGTTCAGTGTATACGAGTTGGGTTCAAGGAGCTTGTGTCCTATATCAACCAATAAAGCACTCAACCAATTTATTAGATCATTCACCGTGACCTCTGGTGGCAAGATACAAAAAATAGAATAACTGACCTTGACACTGACCTTTTTGAGCCACTGTTTTTTAGATTTACACATAACATTTCTGTGCTACACACCAATGGTGTTATGTTACTGGCTGCTGACAAAGATTTCCCAGCCAACTTTACTTAAAAAAAACAAAAAAACCCCCCCAAAAAAACAAAGAAGGTGACCTTGACCAGCACATATTTCCATGGATGGTGAAAATTAGCAACCAAAGAAATTGCACTAAGCTGCACTAATTGGTATTTTTTATATCAATAGCAATGTAAAAATGTATAAGGTTTTGCATTGACAAACGTTTAGCTTGTTGGTCGTAGTATTCAGTGGTTGTGATATTTCTAAAAGATCATGGTTGCAATTGGTTCTAATCTCTATGTTTCTCAAGTCACACTAATTTTGAGCAATCAAATCAAAATGATACCCCATCCACATACATGTGTCATATTACAGAAGCTAAAGGCGTCTCTAACTGGGTTATTATGACATACAACCACACTGCAATATGCATGAGACATACTTACAGCTTCTGTTAAAGTGAAACAGCGTTGTGCTACATGGGGTAGACTAAACTATGAGTAATCTTCCTTGTAGACTGAGAATTATGAGTGGAAACACTTAATAAATCATATTTGTCATATCCCTGCTTTCTTGAGTCATAATATGACTACTTGGCTAAATATCAGCATGGGTGGGAAGAACATATTGTAAAGCTGTGTACTCGCAGCGTACCCACACTGGAATGTTCTGCATTTAAAAAGGAGGAGTGGGCTGAGCCAGTATTTTTGTTGTTGTTTTTGATCATGCCCGCTGTGATGCCTGGTACCCCCAACAGACTTGGCTTTCACTTGTAGTTGTCGACAAACTTCTCAACTTGGCATGATGTTTGTTGATTAATCAGATAGGTAACACTGGCTTGAAAACCAATGCTCAAAGCAGTTCTCAGCACAGGAGTGCGCCTTGGTGCTCGCCGCAGTCTGTCCTCTGAGAGTTGCATGAAGAAGCAATAACAGCTAGGTAAACAACGTTTGGAATCACAAGAAAAAAAAAAGGTGAGAGATACAGTGTGTGTGTGTGTGTGTGTGTGTGTGTGTGTGTGTGTGTGTGTGTGTGTGTGTGTGTGTGAAACAGAGAGATATGGCTTACACTACATCACCCTAACTTTCAAGATATACAGTAGCGTCTGTGTGTGCTGTTCCTTTGAAATCAGAGCCTGAATGAGATTTTCAATACCATTAGCAGCCTCTCAGTACACATTCTGGGCAAACAAATGTGACGATACAAGATTTACTGTAGATAACTACTCAAATAATGCCACTGATACAGTACAGGGCTTGTCTTTCTTTTATTTGACCAGCATATTAAAAAGGTACTCCAGCTGAGCTCTCTAACACACACACACAAAAAACACACCACCGTCCTGTTTTGCACATAATACTATGCACTAAAACCCATGGAAAATCATCACCTTAAGGGTCTTACTATTTATACCTGACTCTCTAACCCTTCTCTAACCCCCCTACCATTCCTGCAATTCATAGCTCCCATGTCTTACCCACTGCTGTGCTCCCTCTCCCTCTTTTTCTCGCCCTTTATCAGCATGATGGAAACATATTTCTGGCAGTGAGCTCCTGAAACACAATTCCTCCCCTGTCGATATCCTGCAGCCTCCCTCACACCTCGATCCATCTGTCATTCTCCTTCTCCCCGTCTCTCTCTCTCCCTGCCTGCATCTTTTACCCATCTCCCTGTGTTCCCTCTAGTGTCCTGTCCAACACCCGTCCTCCTAGCTGACAGATCAGTGGCCAAGACTCCCTGCATCGTGCAGTGTGTCCTCCAACCCTCCCCATGACGCCACCTTACCCGCTCTCCCATCCCACACTGCCTCTCGGTCCATCTTCATTCTGGGCAATTTCCTTCGCTCTCTGCGGGGAGGGTCTGTAATGCCGTTTATAGTGTAAATCGCTCTCAACTCACACCCCACACCCCACCCCCTCTCCTCCTTATCCATGTCACTGCAACGCTGCCTGTCCCTTCTTCCTGCGCTCATCTTCTCTCCTTTTTTAACACAATCGTTTTATCAGGTGGGGACAGTGCCTTGAAATCACACACAAGAATGTTGTTTTCATTAGGTGTTAACATGAAAGTCTAAAGACACACACTTACACGTGCTTTGCACTCTTGGGCGACACCACACAACACGCACCCGAAAGCTATTGACTGGTGACAATGGCAATAATCACCTACACTAATCCATTTAGAGCCTTTGTCGTTGGTGCTAGCATGGAAGGGGGATTGAGTGGGATTGCGCTGGCTCTCCTCAATGTGATAAAACGGAGCAGGAGAGATGTGTCAAAGTCAGCCTCGAAAACCTTGTTAAACAAAGTTAATCTGGCTACGGATTGATCTGAAAGCAAGGCAACACAAACCAGAAGTAAACACAAACGCTTGTTTGACCTGACCTTCTACTGCTGAACCAGTGTGATATCATGTCTGACCTTCAAGAGTCAAAGAAAAAAAAAAATGTAAGGATGGTGTAGTCTGATACCAAAGCATGCATATACAACGCTTTGTGTCCTCCACTTGTGATTGGTTTGGGCATACATTTTTCTGCGCATACTTATTTACATGCTTGTTACTGGAATCAGCAGGGATCTTGATACTTCATTCATTCTTGATGAATAATACTGAGTCTAAAGTCATTATAATGAAGCAAGACTGAGGGTCAACAGCCATGCTATGGCGGCTCTTGGACACAGCAGCGCCTTTA
Organism: Euthynnus affinis; assembly: GCA_029490765.1. NCBI lineage: Eukaryota > Metazoa > Chordata > Actinopteri > Scombriformes > Scombridae > Euthynnus > Euthynnus affinis. The sequence continues at coordinate 14,946,755 of CM055860.1, read as the reverse complement.
GCTATATGCTAATACCAGCAACACCAGACTCACAAAGACAATGCCAACAGATATACAATTTCCAGTGCTGTGCCTTGGTTTAGCATGTTAGCATGTTAACATTTACTACAGCTGAGACTGCTGGGAATGTACATATTTAGATATTTCACTTGATGTGTGAAAACCTGCAGGAGCTAGAGGAAAAATCAGTCAGCTTCAACCTGTGTAGACCATGAATGTCTGCACGAAGTTTCATGACAATCCAGCTGACAGTTTTTGAGATATTTCAGTCAGAAACAAAGTGATGGCCAATTGATCAACCATCAGATCAAAATTTCCATCTCTCTCAGTTTGGCTAAAAATAAATAAAACATGAATAATAATCTTGTTTATTAGGAGTACGTAGCACACAACACAATGATACTAGGCCTTCCTAAGAGTATCATAATATTGGATAGTGGTCTTTACAATTTAACGATTAATCCCTCACTCTTCCCACTGCCCTGTCTCTTTTCAATGCTGCCTCGGTAAGCTTGATCAATAGACTGCCACCAGCTTTGTATCCATCAACAAATAACTATGCAAATAAAAATCAATGGTCCAACAACAGAAGATCACTGGCTCGCCAATTAAAGCCTACCATAACCCACAAGCACTTTAGGAAAGGTGCCATGGATTGACATAAAAGAGATCACAAGTCTCACAGTGTTGGCAAATGATAGCTTTTGTCCTACTGTGAAGCATATAGGACCTTTGTTCTTGTGTCTCAAAAACACTTATCACAACCGTGACGATTTCAATAATTAGAATAGCATGCTTGAGGAACAGAGCATAAAAACATGCATGATTGTCCTTTCTGCAGGTAAAATGTGAGACAGTCAGGCTGTTCTTCACGGCTTTTAGGAAGCCCTTATCTGTCAGCATGATCATTATCCTCATAATCCAAACACACTCAGTCATCGACCTTCTTATTCAATTGGTTTACTGTTTGAACAAATTATACAGCTCATACCCTTTCGAGAGGTTTCGAGCCATTGGGAAACCCTCAAATAATCATGCAGTTACAGTTGTACAGACAAGCGGTGGACAGTGCACACACACGCGCGTTTGTGAGTACCTCTTTGATTCAACCTGTTACCATAGAAACCACGTGAAAAACGGCCACCAAGGCCTGTGATTTACAAAGCCTTGTGAAAGGTATGATGACTGTAAGACAAACAGCTGTTCAGATCTGCAGAGTCCCACAGACCAAACAAGCTCTCAAACCTGAAGGGTGGAACTTTTACATATAAATGAACGTCTGTTACATTCAAGACCTTGCCAAACAAGTTCACACAATGCTGATTAAACCTATCACCACCAGGTAAATCTCTCTGTATATCACAATATACAGAGTTTTAAAATCTGGTATCAGGTTCGACGTTCCTGCGCTGGCTGGATGAATGCATACTACACTAGACATTTCCAGTTAGCACTCTGCTAACTTGAATGGGGATAGAAAATAATTTAATTGTTGCAGCTTTTCTAAACTTTCCAAATGTTGTCTGATCAAATGATTCCGATGATAGTGAAATGCGTAATTTCGTAAATTGTGTGACGCCACCATTTTACAGCTGTGACAGTCATGACAAAGTGTAAGCACATGTAAGCATGTGTTGACAGTGTTTTTGTATTTACTTTCGCTGCCAGAAGGGGGAGACAAAAGTCCTGCACTCCGGCTTTAACTGTGTGGAACTAACGTATTATATAAGATGGTATTGAAGCTGTATTCACATATTTCAAAAGCACAGAGAATAACTTTTGTTGAGCAATTTTAAAACACATTTATAATATATACGGCAATAATTTTGATAATGGAAATCTGAACAGAAGAGGGAGACAATTTACACCCAGCAATTTATTCACGTTTCATTTTCATTTTTATGCTTTTTTCACCATTGAAAACCCACTAAAGACGTGAAGCTTTGCAAGGTGTTTTCCCACATTTCCCTGAACTCTGTCCTCTAGAGTACTTAACTGCAGACAACAGAAATACAGACGCAAATACAGCAATGAAAACAGACTAAAATAGCAGTGCTTCCCGTCATCCTGAGCGCCCAGCAGGCTGGGGATATGAGATGGGTCTCAGAGATGGGCCAGCAGCAGGGTCTCCACCTCCCTCTTACATTAATCACTGTAAAGATCATCTCAGATAGAAGACTGCAGGTCGAGGCTGGGGAATGGGGGGGCTGAAGGTGAGGGCTACAGGGCCAAAATGATGGAAGTTGGAGGGATGATGCTAAGAGGAGAGATAGAAGGAGGAGGGGCTGGGTTCTTGTCATTGAAGTACCTGGCGAGGAGACAGTTAATGAGGATTGGGGGCAATATGGCTTAGAGGGTCTGGGCTCATGTTGTTCGAGGCCTAAGGGTTGTTGGCCTGTTTTTAATAAAAGAAGGGAGCAGGTCAGGACTAGACAGAAGAAAGAGGTAATTAAGTAAAGATTTTCCTCCTTATGTCTCCTTTCCACTTTCATTAACATTTTCCCATTGTGACTGGATTGGAATAATGTAAAATGTATCCAGAGCTCAGCACTTTGTTCTGCAAGTGCTTCTGGAAATTAAGTATTTTAATCACAAAGGAATCAAAAAGCACATTTATCTGACACTTAGAAAGAAAATCATTTAATTGTTTAAAAGCAAGAGAAAACCAGCTTAGCACTAGTTTAGAGGTTTGCTCTGAGTGAGATGTGCCACAGGTCATGAATAAATGTGACCTTTACGGTGTGTGAACTGGGTGTTATGAAATATAGCAAGACATCAACAAAGTCAGAGAAGAAGAAGCAAGCAAAAATGGATGTAAACAATACGTTGAACAAATGTTACAAAAAAACTCCACAGGGTGCCTTATAAGGGTGTGTATCATGCTTTTTGTGAAAAGCAGAGTGGGCTTGTTGGGAGGAGGGCCTCAAAGAGCCAGGAGTTAAGACAGCTTGTTTGAGAGGCTGAGAGGCTGCATAAACAGCCAGCGTAAGAGAAATGAGGAGTATTTTGGACTGTAAATTATGTAAAGATATTACAGTTTAGGCCCAGAATAAAATATAGACCAGGGAATGTGCATGATATGCTCCCTTTAATTCAGCTGAAAACTAAGTGATTAAACATTTAGGCTAAGTTTTATATCTGATTTGAAGATTTAAGTGCTTTTGTACCATACAATGCTCATAGCATGACAATGGGAGATACAATAGGGACAAATACGGTGAGCAATGGCATGGTCAACAGGTGGATAATTTGCCAGAAGTTACATATCTGCAGTTTATTTTATGCCTTTCAAAAAGGATGTCTTTAAAAAATAAGTTTTCATTTCCAGTTATTTCAGAATTGTAAATTCAACAATTTCTTGAGCTCTTTATTCTTATGTGATAAGTAAGAAAACAGGCACAGCAGAAAAGTAGCACAAAGAACTAAAAGTAAATGTGTCCAACGAGTCTTAAAAGTGAATACGAGTTCCATAACTACAAAAGCTCCAGTGTAGATCTGTTGCCTTGGCCCCTGGGCAAAACACACACACACACACACCATGGGCCGGGTCATATTTCATAGCTTTAATGAATAGCTGCAGCCGCTACTGACAATCCCCCCCAGTGCAGAGAGAGAATAATAAGCTCTGCATAATAACTGTCCCTCATCAGCGTTCACTCATCATCGCACTGTATAGCGCACTCACTCCCTTCTTTCCTCCTCATCTCCCCCCTTCACACTTCTGTGAAGGCGGGGGGTTAGTAAAGCAGAGCGAGGCGAGCAATGAGGTTCCCGTGGGAGCTGGCTACACGATAGAGCCATTATGGGGAAATAGGCTCGTGCATTTCAGGGGCCAAAAGGGGGCATGCTTAAGTAAAGAATCCCCACTATTCACTTTCATAGTGGAGATGCAGCCACAGAGCACCATGAAGTCTTTAACAATGTCTCATGCACACATAAACAGACACCCCTGCTTGCACTCATACACAATATTGAAACCACTAATACTGAAGCCTGCAAAAACATGCATATATTCAAACACACACATACATATCCCAATATGAACAGGGCAAAACTGGCCTGAAATACATGCCCAGGTGTTTTACAGCCGGTAGCTACTTTTATTCAGTGGCAAATTCAAATTACCATAAGGTATTCTACTGCCTGTGCACATTTCCCTGCTGTTTAAGGAGTGAATGGATCTGTTGAGTAAAGGCATTTTCATTATTCAATCCCGTTGCAGATTCAGAAAATGCTCCTGCGAGAATATTATAATGGCATCACTGCCCCATTCTTGCTTTCAAATTGCATCGCTCTCAAGACCTATTGGCAACATGGAAGGTTTGTTGTATTTCAAAATGAGGATTAAGATTGAATAATTTATACAAATGCCTCAACATCTCTTTACAACAGCACAAACCCATATACAGCACAGTTCAACACGGCCTCCCTCTCTCTCTCTTTACTGCTCTGCTCACTGGCTGCAATCTCTGACTCAAAATTAACCAAATTAACGCTACTTTACAGTTCACTATGTTATATTGGAACCACATATATCATACATTTACTCTGACATGATAGGCAATAATAAAGTCGTGATCTACTGGGAGTAATGAGGCGCTTTGACAGTAGCCACAGTTCGCTGAGTTCATTACAAAATAACCTGATGATATGCAGGCTACATTCTAGTTGAAAACATGCAGCGTATTTACTGCCCAAATACAGTCAATGACCTGCATGGTGGTTCGGACCATATAAATAGAATACAGAGTATGTGTGTATTTCAGGGACGTGCCAGCTGTTGGGTCCATATCTGGGCCAAACAAGACCTTTTCATAGATCTATAAAGACCATTCACAACCTGATCCATTTGGAATCCCTTGTTAAATCTTCACTCAATGCTTTCTGGGTATACCAGGTATCAAAAAAGCCCAATCGTCTACTCCAGTTTGGTCTGATATTAAAATATTGGGTTTTTTTTTCTGTTGTTGTTGTTACTGTTCATGTTTTGAATGGGGGGAAATTAATAAAAGTGTTTGTAAAAAGAAAACGCCCAATTGCACTGGGGGCCGTGCTGTTGTCGCTTTGCACGTCTGTGGAGTGCACGGTGCACAGGTGGGAGGAGAGGCACACACATTTGGGAGGTTCATTCAAATGAAGCAATGCCTGGTCCTAGACATTGCCATGAAAATAGAACCACATCAGTCCGCTGCTCCTTTGGTGATTTTATCGACAGGATCAAACTTAATACTTGGTGCAAACTTAAGACGCGCTGCAACTACAGATCAATGCTTAAAACATGAAGAATTTATTTCAATTAAGCACTGTCCAAACAAAGTCGGCACAGAAAACAATGTTTAGCTAATGTGGTTAAAGCAGGAAAGTCAGAACATTAGTCTGAACTGATCTATAAAAGAATGTAGGTAATTCTTACAGTATTTGTTCTCCACAGCTGCTTTATACTGTATGAGAAGCTTCTCCTTCAGTTCATTGAATCCCTGCAGCATCTGAAGCCAGCAGGACTGATATGTTGATAAATTCGCCTCTGAGAAGTGCCGCACCAGAGCACAGCGCTGTTACGCATGGCTGTTCACTGTGTTTAAATCGCCTGAAAATGACACCAGGCTACTGCAGTATAACCACAAACACTTCTACACACATCAGACTGGTAGGTTATATCTCGATATTCTGCTTTTTATAAAGGAGACGTCGGGTTAGTGGGGCTCAAAGCCTTTTTTTTCCAACTTTCTTTTTAGCAAATGTAGCGTCTCATGTTTAACCCTTGAACCACATTGCAGTGCAAATGCAGTTGTGTAACATTTATTACTAAACTATGTGACCATGTATGAGGTGAGACACATTTTGCTGAAATAGCATTGGTCTGATATACTCATTTAAACAGTTTTTCTAAAATCAATTTCTTCAAGCAGACACAGAGCAGCATTCATTTGAAGTGATGTCTCTGGTCACCTGACAAACATAGGTTCGATTTTCACTCTCCTTTCAGATCTGCTTTGGTCTAAACTAACCCTGAGGGAAATATCTGACTCTTTAGCTGCTAAATGCTCCACTGTGGTCAGGAGCTAGTGGCTGTCTTTGTCTGTGTACATTGACTTTATCATGGCTTTTTGGTGAAAACAGCTACCTGCTGTTCCTGAAAATAAAGTTGATGAGAGGCGAGTGAACCAAACAGTGACGTCATGGACAGCAAAACCAAAGCAAAGAGCTGAAAGATCCTTGATAGCATAGTGGGACACTGCAGAGTCAGGTGATAGAGTGACATCTTTTATATTACACATAGTCATTTAATGGTTTAATATAAAATATTGTGCAGCTTTAGTACAGTAAAGCTGTATTACTTAGGAAAGTATGAATACTGTGAAAATACTGTAACAATAATTGTGTTTGGTTTTTTGTAGAGAGACAGTGCAATAGAAAGAAGAGATGCAAAGAGTCAAGGACACAGCGTGTAGTCTGAAAGTTTTCCCACCACATCTCAAACAAGAGTGACTTTCAGAACCTTGTCAGAAGAAAGGAAGCCTATTTTTATCTTTCCCTGTTGTTCGATGAACCCACAGGGAGTTTAGCCGTTCTTCCTTGATCCAGATGGGATTGTGGGTTTAAAAGGATTCCTGTCCTTTTCCACAAGAGCCTTGTGGAAACTTCGGGGTTAACATTGTCCTTGTGCTTCATGTTTTCAGCTGTATAGATACTAATCTCTTAGATGTACAAAGCTCTTGCTGGTTCTTTTCTGTTTCTTTTAAGACATTTCTCTTTTGTTTTTCACTATTTCCCCAGCACAATTTTATTTAGTCACATTTTCCAAAATATCTTAGCAAACCTAGCAGGTGAATTATACAATAATTACAAGACCTATAACAGTAGACTATAGCCCTTATAGACGTGAAGCTCAAATACACTAGAAGAAAAGGAGCTGATGTAATTCAGTATCAATAGCATTAAAAAGGCTTTTTTGTACAAGTGTTACAATAGCAAAATACTACTTCTGGGGCAAAACGACCATCCACTTAACCTTAATATGCCATTTCTCAACACTGTATTCTGTATTCACAAAGGATTCAGTTCACTTTCTCAACTCCCTTTAGTAGTTCTCTATTCCCATTTCTCTCATCCCCAGTCTCTCTATATCTCTCTCAGTTCTCCCTAAGCTCCAGGGTGTATTGTTCTTCAAGACTGGAATCATACTGGAGATTTAGAACTTGGTGGATTAGAGGAGGCAGTGTTGTCCCTGGTGGCTATTCCCTTTTGTAGAGCAGACCCAAAAATAAAGGTCCAAAACCGCCAGAGGATAAAGGAAACAATCCATCATACAGGTTGAAAAACACCACTTGCGGTCAGTTAAAATGATTGTCTACTATCTGTATGTGACTGTGTGTCGGTGATAGTATGTGCAAGCTTACATCCATGGTTGCAACCAATACAACTCTGGCATTTTATGCAATACTATGTATGGATTTGCTGTAAGACACTCCTGGATATGAGAATCAGTGTGAAAGTCTGTCTTGTGAATCCATAAGATCCACACTATTTTGGTTTTGAAATGCTGGTTTGTCAATATTTCAACTAATTTCTAAGGCATACGTGCACATAGTTAAAATACATCATACACATACTCCTGTTCTAGATGTAAACTGTATGCTGTATGCTGTATTCTGTACAACATGTCAAGTAAAGCATTTACTGCATGGACAAATCCCTGTTTTTAGACACAGGGGCCATTATGTGTTTCTCCTTTTTCAAAAAGATGTGATATTCACCAAATGTCATATGACTTTATGAAGACATGTCAGTTCCAGAGTTCAAATACTACTTGTTTTGCAGTAACAAAATGTCAAGGTCACAAACTCACCTTGGTAGAAATCTATGTCTAGTATATCACAGTACAGAAATGTTATGCTATGTTTGAGGTGTGTGGCAGGGATGTTTGTCTCCATTTTGATTTAGTGGTTGCTATTTTAACATGTGACACATCAGATGTATGGCTTCTAAAATAAGCAACTCACCATTCCATCTGCTCCACCATCACAGCATACCACATAGTCTTTTCAAGAGAACATTACAGCACTCATATGAAACTATTCAGCTATTTATTTGTTGGTCTTTATTAATGTTGATTGCACAAAGGTATACAGTACCTAACTTATACTATCACCTATATTTTACAACCAACAGTCATTTTCAATATGTCATAAATCTTTGTTTTTGGATGTTTCTGCTGAACACCAAAGCTCTTTTCAGCTCCTCCCTGCTGCAACTATTTAAAGGACTACATCTGTATTTTTTTCCAGGTTGTTGAAACAGAAACAGCCATTCAGCCGTTAACAAAAAGCAGTCACGTGGGTTAGAGCGCTGATGCCCCCTCCCTACCCCCCGAAGACAGTGTCTTCCTAACAAACTCGCTCACTGCATGTTAGACTAGAACATTGTCCAGATATACTATGAGCAACAGTGCTGAGTCTTTGTGTGTGAGATGTTTACAAGTGCATTGGACGGAGCAGAGGGACAGACAGCTGCTGAGTACCAGGAGCTCTGGAAGAGAGAGGGTCAGGAGCAGAGCTGGATCTTTGGGACAAATAACACTGACAAGTCACACCACATTCTGCTGTGATCCAGGGGCCATTTACTGGCGGGAGGAGAGCTGAGTTTGTTTGTTTTTTAAACTTGGAGCAGCAGCAACAGTGTATGCTCTGTCTCTGTGTGTCTGTGTGTTTCTGTAGCTACTGGCTAAGTAGGCTAGGGGGTTTATATCAGTTTATATGTAGCAATGTCATCATGCAGAAAACTCTGTCATGTCACGTGGGAAAAAGTTTTTAGAAGGGCTTGGGAAATGACATTTTGATGCTAAGACATATTTACTTCAACCAAAATTTAAATTTTTGTATTTGAATACATATGGAACACTACTGGGAAATGTTGGCCTCATACTCCATGTGCATGAGACAAAGGCAGGCCTACATGCAGTCACAGAGCTTGATAAAAAAGAAGGGAACCATGTCAAACAAAAGGAGTCCAAAACAGACTCCATCTCCCAGCAGGCTTTGTTCAATTTGCACCTTGGTGTGAACTCTGTGGGAAGCCCCAAACTCCCGTCTCTTATTGACAGAAACACATCAACACCACTGGGACTCATGGCAACACAGCTGACATTACTGATGCTTTAAATACTGGCTGCATACCAACACCCATCACCGTTCCATTGTAACTGCACAGGAGGAAGCTTTGCTTTCTCCATGAGCCAGTTTACTAAAGGAGGTAACCCCGTGCACGTGCAATTCCCCTCCCCGAGTTTGAAGAGACTCCCCTTGCTGGACAAGCTGAGACTTCTCCCTGTGTTCAACCAAACACAATCACCGGAACCAAGAGACAGACAGCTTCTGCAGCCCAGTGCTCTCACTGACTGCAGAAGGAAGAGAAAGGATTTCTTCAGAAACTTAACTTCTGTGCCCCACTCTTTTTCAACCAAGTTGACCCTGCTGTTTTCTCAACAACACCCACTGAGGATGAACTTACCGTGAAACTCTCCGACAGAGTGCAAGAACGGCCCCATCAACATCCGAGCCGGACCAAAAGACATCCTGAAACACACATCCTACTAGCTTTCTGAAGCAACCAAATAAGAGGCTTATGTCTAGGGAGAGACAGTGTTATATTGTGTGTTGACGGAATGCTGAGTCCTTTTGCCTGCTGTAATGTTACCCTGAGGAGTAGTTAAAAGTTTGCTGTCTGTTTAGTTGTGTTCACCACGCTAGACTGTTTTGTGTTTGTCCCACTTAGGACTGCTGAGTTTGTGCCTCCAAGAGAAAGTAAGTTGTTTGTTGATTGAAAATCAGACAACTTGCGTTACAGGCTGCCATCCATACGCACACTCTCTGTGGACAAAGCAACCACTTCACTTCCCCCCATGGACGCTTCCACCTGCTACTAACCCCCACATACACACATACATGCACCTCTCTTACACATCTGACGAGATCACGTCCGCCACCTACCCCTCTATACTCCCATACACACACACACACACACACACACACAAACGCACGCACGCTCCCACTTGCATGCGTTTTCACTGTACAGCTGTTGTTTTATGTATGTTGCTAAGGTAGAATTAGATTTTAGGATAGTGACTTATTGAAGCATCAATTATATATTGTGAAAAGTGGCTGATTGAGAGAGTCACAGCTCAAACTCAAACCTTCGTTATTCACCTGGGAATGTTGACATCCCTCAGATATTAGCATTCTAGGTGAACTCTTATGAGACTACCTCACTGTCTGGTTATTGATCCTGGTTTCTGGGTGGTGCCCCATTATTATATATTCATATTAATAACTGCATTAATTGTAATAATTAATCTCTGACAATTATTAATTATTGCTACTGACCAGCCGTGCTCCCAGATCCAACAGAAGCTAAAGAATGATATAAAAAACCTCAAAGAAAAAAAATATATAAATAATGGACACACCCTTTAAACAGTTAAACTCATCACTCCTAAAGGCTGCTTAGAGTAACCAGAGTCATCTCCTGTCTCCTGCAACTAAGCAGCTTTTCTGTGGCAGTCTGGGATTAAGCACCTTGCTTGTGGCCACTTAAACATATGATTTCTATGGTTATTACTCCGAGAGCAGAGAGCATTACTCATTTACTTTTCTGACTGGTCTGAGGATTTGAACTGCCAACCTCCCAGTATCCTGTCTCTAGGCTGGCAACACTACCATTTTTTTGTGTGAAAACTCAAGTATTCTGTAGAGATACAGAATGAAACTGGTTCATCTATTTAATGCTTCACATATCAAAATGTTTTTTTTATGGTGCAGTTACTTCTTTATTACTGCACAGTTAGTCCAGTTTGGTCACAAATCTCTTTTGGCTGTTTTCCCCCCAATACCATACATGAGCAAGCGCTCTCAGACACCGCCACACACAGAGAGGCGTACACAAATATGCAAACAAACACAGTCGAAAACAACTTGAGGTGGCAGACTGCGCACCGCAGGAAATCTAAGCACTGTGTGCAGAGGACAGTGTCATTCAAAGTGGCGTGAGGGAAAGCATGAATTCAAAGAGAACAAAGTTGTACCTCTAAAGATACATACAACTCTGCAGACATCACCACACCGGTGCTTCCCCGCTGATGGACACCTGCAGCACGCAAGGGAAAAACCAAGGGAAAGCAGCTGAAAATTTGGTTTGTAGCAGCATGGGAATGAGTAATGCATGTTGAAGGCTGTCTTTGGAAGCCCTTGGAAGGATGGATGTGTGGCAGCTTGAGGCCAGGTGATCTGTCTTCCACTGTCGTGATTTATAAATACCTGAGATCTGACAGGGAGGACAGCTCCTGGATACAGACAATGCCACCCATGTACAACAAAGCATGCGTGTGCATGAATCACAAAAAGAACACAACTGTGCTCACTCACGCACATGTACCCTGAAACACACACACACACAACCACATAAAACGAAGTGTAAATACCTACAAGAAACACCTGCACACAAAGCCAGAGAGACACTCTGCTCAGAGGCAATTTTTATTTTAAGACCACATGCTTTGAGACAATTTTTCAGAGGAGATAGGGTTCAGTCATTGCAAATTGACTGATCAATCTTCATAACTGCTCTTGGTACAAAAACAGATGTTTTTCCCTCCTCTCCATAGGGCTGCTGTTAAAATGGGTTCATCCTTATTCTCCACCAGCTGCACTCAAAATTTAAATCAAGTCATTTGTTCCCTTTTTTTAAAAAATAATTTTGGGTCAGAACAGTCAAAGTCAACAGTCTTCTCTAATGGTGGTGCTAATATATTTTGTGAAATCATCAGTTGATCTAAACTAATGATGTGGCACAAATTAAGAAGAAATAATTACTCCTTTTTTTTTCTCTCCCATTTTTGCTTTCAATATGTCAAAGCAGTGGCCTAGTTGTCTCATCAGTGTCATTGCCAATGTCAGTGTGATGGAATGAGAAAGAGTATGCTAAAATAAGCTTTTTCAAATCAGTCACTGACAAAACTGCAGTGCCAAAATATCCGGCATACCATCAAACTGCTCAGCAACACACTTGTGGGCTGAAAGGTTGAGTGGTCGGATGTTTGAACTTTGATAAGTTTGAAATTGGTGTGATATTTTCACTGAATTAAACAACCCATGATCTTCAGTCATTTAGAATATGGCAGCACTAAAGGAAATTTAAAAAAAAATAACAGTGAAAGTCTGAGCATAGAAGACGGCCTTAACACAACTGATATTTCAGAGAGCTGATCTCCATTCTGTCTCGGAGTATGCCTCTGCATAAGGGTATGTGTTGTGCTTCAGCTTCCTAGACTATTAGTTGTTCTTACCAAAAGCTGTTTAAATTCAAGTCATCATGCCGACATTGCACACACCGACCCCGTACTTGTATTAAAAGAAAGTCTAACAGGAAATGAAAAACAAACCTGACTTCAACAAATAATCTCTTCTGTTAAAGCAGTGAAATACATCAAGGTCAAGCTTAAAGTTACTGTACCAAGAGTAAGAAAACAGAAAATCTAAATGTTCACCATAAAAGTGTTCCCTAGAGGCAGCATTACTCATTACATCTGATTAAGTGTTCAACTGAATAAACCACTTACAGACAGTTTTTGCAACACTGGTGTACTGTACTAACATCCAAACATCACAACCCATTGATTCAGATAAGAGCTGCTCACCCAAAGCAAATGCAAAAAAATATATATATTTTCCCACTTCAGCATGCAGTTTTTATAATAAGGGGGCGACATCAGTGCTGCATGAAAAAACACATCCCTCTCATTCATTTGAATGGGGGCAGTGTGTTGACGCAGCAGGGGTGCTACCACAGAGGGCTCGGCAAAAAAAAAAAAAAGAAAAGAAGACAGCAGTCCTGGTGATTACTTTGTCATACTTGACTGTTTACCTCGTGATCATTACGACAAAAGACGGAGAAGATGTAAAAGCCTGTCTGTGAGTATTAAAAAATTCTGTGCAGTGTTTTGGCTTCTGATAAACCTTTATAAGATCGATATCCTTCACATACTTCCCCATTCAATATGAGGCTACAAACTTCTAAAAATGTATACTTAGCTGTTTTCTGTGCTGTGTATTCCTGGAGTTGCACAGCAAAGCAAAGGATGGGAAGAGGAAGTTCTTTTCTGGCAAATGTGTTGTGTCTTTTGTCTGCAACAACCTGCTGCAGGTGTACATTTTACAGCAAGCGTGCAGTTGCCTTAAGGGAGGGGAGAGATGTAGGCAGTTTGAGTGCCATTAGAGGGTGCGTGGGTGGCGGTAGGTGGGGTGCCATTAGGGCAACCTACTGAGCTGTGCAGTGAGTAGATGGCCTGGGGCCCTTGTGTCAAACCTGTTTAAAAATGGTTTGGCTTATTCACCCCGTCCCTTCCACCATTTGGCCCGGCTGCTTATAGCCAAGTGATCTTTTTCCTCCCACTCCACATCTCACCGTATCAAACTGTCCCCTGCAGTTTATTTTCAATTCCAGCACAGTGGGTGTTCTTTCCGTCTATTATCATTTTCTTCAGCTCCTTTTTGGACAGACTTAGCTTCCTCTGTCGCCAGATGAGAATGCCCTCTTTTCTGTTGAGGAAACTTTAAATACCATCAGTTATCCAAAGATTTTTAATGGAAAACTGAACTTTTAATGTGAGAATTACAATTGCCTAAGACTTTATATAGGCAAAAATGCAACGGCAGTGTCTTTTGCAAGGGCATTTACAGTCCATAAATTCAAAGCAAGATTGTAGAGCCTCTTTCGACTTCTGACACAATACAGTACAACTAAGATTAACAATGGCAGCTGGAAATTCACAAGACAGTTCATATAGTTTCCAACCAGCAACTATCAACTACAAAAAAATTGCAATTACTAATTCATTGACTGCTAAAGATGCCAAGAGCTTTACTTTTATCAGATCCTCTATCCATCAGCACCAACTGTAGCTGTGTTCAAGAATGTGTTAGTACATTGTAAGGATGCATGCACAGGACTGAACACATGAGGTACAAGTAGCTCGAGGAAAGCTGTGCCTAAACTGCATTATAATAAAGATCCAGAAAAATAATCCGGGTGGAAGCGAGAAGATAAATTTAAAACAAGTTCAAGTTTATAATTGCAAAAGATCTGAAAGACAAAGAAGAAGAAGAAGACAAAGAAAACAAAGAAGAACACTGAGACGCAAATGACATTAACATTAACAGTTAAATGATATTCAGCTAAACATAGAAGCAAATACTGTTGATGACGGTATCAGTTGAACATCAAGTGAAACCTGTTGAAACTAAAGTTGAATCACTTGGCAAGAAAATGGAATCTATTGTCACTTTTGTGCACAATCAAGGCATGCGTATTGACTCACAAGAAAAGAGAATCAATTCTTTGGAAAAACAGCTTGAATACTTGGAGGATGAATTGTATGCTCATGAAAACAGAATGAGAAGAAACAGCATTTGAATCCTCAGTCTACCAGAAGAGGAAGAGGGAGACAGTTTAATGGAGTATCTGGTCAATCTGATATCAGTGGAATTAGGGGTGAAAATAACTTCAGCGGATTTGGAAAAGTGCCATAGGATTGGTGTCAAGCAGAAAAAAGCCAAATATCCGTGCATGATAATGCTGCAGGTGTGGGTGGTGGAGTGAGTAGGAGATAGAGCATGTGGATGTGTGATGAGTGTATGTGGGGAGGCAATATAGTAGGTCAGGAAGGGATGAGGGTGAGACAAGAGTGGGGTGTGTATGGGAGGAGAGGTAGAGGAAAAAGAATGTCTATATAACGTCTATAGATGTCTGTATAAACTTTATTGAGACACCAATGTAATTGTATTTACACTGGCACATATATGGTGCTCAGTTGACAAGCATGTTTTTTAATACTTATATGGTATGGTAGTAAATCTAGTCATGGTAAATTAGATTCTTCATCTCCGTTATAGTTAATAAAATCCAGTGAATCGCATGGAATATCCATGGTTTACATAATGGTACAATAAAACACAAGGTTTTGGCAAACTTAAAAAGTATTTCCTCTAATGTTGTCTTCCTACAACTTCATTTAAAAAATGAAAAAAAAAAACAACAACTACTGTTTCAAAACAGCGCTGCTCAGAGGCTCCCAAACACTATTGATTTGTGAATAAATGGATATTTGGCGTTATTTTTGACATAAAAAAAAAACAAACTTTTTTTTGGCCTGGCGGGGGTTCTGTACTATTTTAGGGGAAACACTGAGGTAACTTTAATCATACATTTGATAAACTCGACATGGTTTTAAAAAAGGAAGGTTTAAAGACCTTCCAAAAAGGTTGAAAAACAAATCGAACAACAATTAATTTAAACAGTGCATGGGGATTATTATTTCCAACAATTAAATAATATACTTATTACTCATAGAGCAAAAAGATATATTCAAGAATTGATTATGTTTTTATTTCAAAATCTGCACTCAACAATGTATTGAGCTCAAAAATATATGAAATTGTGATATCAGATCATTCTCCAGTATCTCGTTGTATTGTGCCAACAGAAAATAAACAGAGTGATCGAATACGGATAATGGATAGAGCACATTTACAAGATGCAGAGTTTAAGACATGATAATGCAAAAACAAATAACTTTATTATTAAAAATGTAGAGGAGGAACAAAAGGATCAACCAACTCCCAAAATAATTTGGGATGCTTTTAAGGCATACATTGGAGGAATGATTATTTCCTCCTCAGCAAAGACAAATAATTAACTAGATTCACAAATCAAAGATAAAGAGATATATTGCAGCTTTAGAAATGTTATATAAGAAAGAGTTGGAAGGTAAATTGTTTGAACTTAAACAAGACTATAAATTGTCTCTTTTAAATAGGGCTAATAACTATAGATTTAATTCAAATAAAAGTTTTTATTTAATAGCAAATAAACTGGGTAAGCACTTAGCAGAAAATGAATACAAGCCTAATCAACTATAATTCTGAAAGATAAGGATTCATATGCATTAATCAGGAATTATATACTTATTAATGACACTTTTAAATGAAAATGTATATACATTGAAAAAAAATAAACTTTCTTGTGACAAAAAAGAACAATTAAAATCAGAAATGACTGAGGTTGAAATGGTACAAACAATTATAACAGTTGCATTCAAGAATGCCCCGGGTATGGACGGATTTCTTGTTGCATTTTGGAGAATGTGTGTAGTTAAACCAAAATTAACTGGATCAAATGTATAGAATGTAACAAAACCATCAATCTTGGTTTGGATTTTCAGGTATGAAAAAGCCCTCAATAAACATTCAGCTGAGCAGTGACATGTCAAAAATTTCAGTTTTAGTATTACTGAATTTGACGGTGGCATTCAACACCGTTGACCATAGGATACTGCTTGACAGACAGGAAAAGTAGGTAGGACTCTCTGGCACTGTGCTAAATTAGTTCATATCATATTTACAAGATAGGGACTACTTTGTATCAATTGGCAATTATGAATCTGAGTGAACAAAAATCACATGTGGAGTTCCCCAAGGCTCCTTTCTTGGGCCTCTTCTATTATATATATTCTCATCTACATGATCCACCTTGCCCAGATTATGGAAGAATAGATCATCTGCTACCATACTTATGCAGATGACACACAACTACAGAACAGTGTCACCACATGACTACAGTCCTTTACAATCGGTGCATATAAATTGAGCAAATCAATGAGTAGATGTGCCAAAATTTTCTACAGCTGAACTCGACTCGAAAAAACTAAAATAATTGGGGGTTTTTGCCCAAAAGAAGAAAGATTAAAAGTGAGTGATTACTCTGACTTCATGACATTAAAACCACCAAATCAAGCTAGAAATCTTGGTGTAGTTATGGACTTGGACCTAAATTTCAACAGCCAGAATCAATCAATTCCAAAATCAGCCTACTAAAAACGTAACAAGAATTAAAGATACAGATACAGAAAAACTAGCTAATGCGTTTGTGTTCACAGGTCTTAGCAAAAAATAAATCAGACAGCTGCAGCAAATCCAGAATGCTGCTCACTGACACCAAGAAAATGGAGCTCATTACACCGGCCCTTAAATCACTGCACTGGCTTCCTAGTGTCAAAGGATAGATTTTAAAATCCTATTACTAGTCTATAAAGCACTAAATGATCTCAGGCCCCAATACATTTCTGATTTGCTTGTATGTTATGAAGCACCCAGACCCCTTAGGTTATCTGGGACAGCTTTACTCAGTGTTCCCAGGATCAAAATCAAGCAAGGTGAAGCAGCTTCTAGTTTCTATGCTCATCACCTGTGGAACAAGCTTCTTGAATACCTCAGGCCTGTTAAAACTGTCAAGTCATTTAAATCAGGGCTTAAAACATGACTGTTTACTGCAGCTTTCCAATAAATGGAATACATACACTTAACATCTTTAACTATTTATTTGCCTGTTTTTGTTTTTATTGTCTTTTAAATGCAATCTTAATACCTTGATGTCTTATTTTCAATGTATTTCTATGCCCTTGTAAAGTACTTTAAATTGCCTTGTGTCTGAATGGTGCTATACAAATAAAATTGCCTCGCCTTGTACACAGCCACATTTGATTCTTTAGCATTCTCTCCCTGCAGCAGCTTTAAAGTACAGTGGTTAGCTTTTTTAACTTGATAACTCAATGCTTTTTAACCATTCAGACAGCACTGCACTGCATCCACAGCAGCACTTTAATTAAACTTGGCTACTAAATTGCTTACAGTCTCCCTAGCCATGTGTTCTCGTTACCACTTGAATACTCTCCAATTTTTAATATGAGACCTTGGTTCTTCTCAAATTATCAAATTGTTTAAATGAATACACAGTTTTTTGTATGTTCATCTCATATGTTCCAGTACTGAATACACTATCTGCACGCCACAAAGTGAGCAAGTGAGATATATGAATCTATACAGAAGACTAATTAGCCTTAAACCTGCAGTGCAGAATTTTTACATATAAATGAATGTCCATTCAAGCCCTTGCCAAAAGAGTTCACCCAATGTTCTTTAAGCCTATCACTGCCAGATAAATATCTAAATCTCTCTATATTTCACGGTATACTGGAGTTTTTAATCTGGTGTCAGGTTTGACATTCCCAGGTTTGCTGGATGAATGCATGAATGCAGACTTCCACCAGCTGAGCCAATTAACTTCCGGCTAACTCCTTGCTAACTTGAATGGGGATAAAATAGTTTAATCGTGTGGCTCTTCGAGACTTTCCAAATGCTATTGGACTGGCATGGATCAAATTCTGATAGTGAAATGGGTCATTTCGCAGGGGTTGTATGACGCTCAAAATAATTTATGTACTGTTTTACAGCCACAACAGATGTGGGAGAGTAAGCTACGGCGGAGCATATGACATCAGCACATGTTAAAAGTGTTTTTATAATTACTCTCACTGCCAGAAGGGGGGGATGAAAGTCCAACACTCCAGCTTTAAAAATGTAACACTTAACATTCATAAGCAGTATATAAACCATTCATAGATGTTTTATAACAAACTACACATATCTATGTGCTTATTGATTTTTTTGTCAAGAACTATAATTTCCTATGGAACATTCATAACTTATATGCTTTATAAGAACATAATATAACAGAGATTAATTAAAAGTAATCACAGGGTTTCCTGAGTTTTGAAGACCTGTATAAACTGTCAATAACACATTTCTTAACATGCTTAATAAAACAGCATTATATAAGCTTTTCTTTCAGTTAAGAAAGTTGTTGAGAAATGCATTAACAAACTCTTAAATTATCTACGCATACAACTACATTAGAGTGTACTATAAACCACTTACAATAAGTATTTAAGCGCTATATATACACATGTAAATGGGACGTGTTTAAGTGTATCTAAAAAAAAAAAGATAAAATCGTGGCTTATGGAATTCAATAATATTAAGGGAGAAAAAGGCACATCGCTTGTATTACATTAATTTATATTTCACTGTATTTATTGTGACAGTTTTGCAAAATGGCTCTTTCATGTTTTCTTTCATGCTTTGTTTTGTTTTTGTTTTATTCCTGCACTTGTGTGGTGCACAGGTCTACCTCTTCAATATACATAAGCCACACAGTAACACCTCCAGGCATGTTATTTTACATGTTGACAGCCTTGTCAAATCTCAGATGAACCTTGAGATGTGAACCTATAATATCCTATCCCAATCATAGAAATAGCATAAAAACAGATTCTCAGCATCCAGGTCCTGCATCTAAATCAGTCAAGATACACACACACACACACACACACACACACACAACAGGGGCACACATATCATCTATTGTTCCAGGGTAAGATGAAATCTGCAATCTGCGCACACAGGCCCTCTCATACTAAATATTTCATTGACAATAAACATAGCTGTGATTGATGTGAAGCTGAGACAGTCAAAGAGAGGAGAAAGAGAAAAACAGAGAGGTTAAGGAATAGAAAAAGAGAGACAAATCACATCTGGATTCTGCTCATCTTGTTACTACAATAATACAGATTTAGAGGTCAATGCATGCTTGAAGCAAGAACACTTCTTTAATTTTATACATCAGGATTAGGCCTTATTTGTAATGAGGCCCTATGACTCATAACGCTTGCCATGTTTAAGAGGGGGCGGACATTAAGGTGCTGGAAGGGAAGGCCGAGCTCTCACTCCTCCATTGGGCAATTTAATTACTGCAATCAGAAGATCAAGAACCACCGGAAATGACTTCAGTTACTCCACAGTCTCTCTCCATATATTATGAAACAATATTTTACAAAGCTCTGAAGGGCCCCCTTCCTCAATGATCTTTTATTTAATCTTATTAAAGCACTTTCCCCCCCATTCTCTTTCTATAACGGGCCAATAGATGGCAGCTCCTCTGAGACAAAAAGGCTCAGAGATCTGGGCTTTATCCCTCTCCTGTCGTCATGGCCATTTTAAAACCAAGGTTGAAATCCCCTTTCGCTCAACAGTACAGTAAGACTTGTGAATAAAATATAGGGATGAACAAGAATAATAACACAGGACCCACAGCGTATTAATAGAGTTTTTGCATTCATCTGTGACTCAGAGTTATCCTCTTAAGACTGGACACAATTAAAGTTTAAATGAATTCTTTGAGGAATAAGCACTTTTATAAGAGTCTGGCGAAGAAACAAAAACTGGTGGAAACACTTAGCCTGAAGGATTAATATTAATCGTATGTCAGAGGGGACCAACCTGATTGGTGAGAGAAACAGATTGTTCTGGGTGTGTGCAATTGACCTTTTATGCAGTTTACAATGATTGAACAGTGGCATTTAGCACTAAAAATACATAGTGATTTTTTAAACAATGGTTCTTAGATTCCAAACGGAAGTCAACAAATGTAGGCCTCTCATTTCTAGCCGACAACCATGAATTATGTTGACCGAGATGATGACTGTTGCTAGCAGATTTCAGCGGGCTAGTCTAAGCTAAAACTCTGTGAGTTGGTTGAAAACTCTGTCTACAACTAACACTTAAGTGTTTTCAGTGGAAGCTACTTATGATAGCTACATACATAATGAAATGCTAAAAGACTTTGGCTAAAGCTACATGTTCCAGGCAAAAAGTCAGCATTGTTTGTGTATTGCAGGGTAAAGCTAGTTAGTCCTAGTACCATAGTATTCTATTACACATAAAAATGTAAGATAAATATTATTCTATTAACTTAATCCTTGACTTGAGGATGACGAATAACTGATGAGTTTAGCTAATGCAAGTTTGCCTGCAGCTGCTTACCCAAACCAGAGCAGGACTCGTCGTGGACATTTCAGTCCTGAACAGGTATTTTTCTAAAGTAGCATGTAACCCTACAAAATAATAAAATTAGCCAAAAAAAAAGATTTTCCCTTTGGAAATAACTAAGCCAGTGCAGGGGCAATGTTTGAAGAGCAGATATATACTCTTTTCAATTCCTTACGTGCATGCTTTTGTGTTTTAGGTTTTGTAAAAGCTAAAAAAAGATAGAATTTCCTGGATTAGGAAACATTTTTATTAAAAGTGGTTAACAAAACATACAGTAACTATTGACAGCCCCTCCGGAGCTTTATCCATTTAACCTGTTATTGAGCTAGCACACCATGGGACTCCTGAGTCTATATCATCTCTTCAAAGGTCTCTATGACCTGTTTGGAATAGAGGACTCAAACCTTGAACAGCAGGTCCTGAATTTGAGATTATTCATAAATAGGCGTTAAAAAGAAAGCTTCAGACACAGCAAGTAGTTCTGGTCAATAAACACAGATATTATACATGTAGTGCACAAATGAAGAAGGTAAGGTAGGTATATCATGGAAGGTTAGGTTTAAGCATTGGACCTAATAGCTGATCTTGTGTACCATCATCCATCTCCATCTGCTGCAATGACAAGACTAGTATTAGGGAATTGCAATTGAATGTGAAGATGCGCTGGACATTCCTAATCCACACACAAAAGGAATAAAAGGGGTCCACCCCTGCTGAGTACAGTCTGTCATAACATAAAGCTGTGTCTACACAGAAAGCATTTCAGTTGTGGTTTTGAGTCGTCTGTCTCACATGCATCTGATGGAACAGATACGCATACGTTCTGTCAATACGGTTGTCAACTGCGCATGCAAGGAATCTTCATGCATGCGTGTACACAGGTATGTGTGTGTTTCCGCATGTTTCCATGTGTGGGGAACACACCTGATAAGAAAGAGAAGGCTCAGGGCCCACCAGGGACCAATTTTCCCAGTCTGTTCCAAAGGCCTGTTCATTACTGCAAGCAGGAGGGAACAATACTCCACGGCCCGCCAACTTCATTTGCTGCCATTTTCTCTCATTCTCCCCCTTTCCTCTTGAAACACAACAGTGTGCCACCCAGACTTCCCACAGTGCACCACTGCATGCCTGTGAAACCAAGATTGGTTGCAATGGGCTCTCCGTAGTTTCAAAGCTGTCACCATTGCCTAGAATGTTTTCTCTGTCTCTCTGTTTTTCATCTGTCATGTATTCGACAGTGAAAATAAAACAGACAACTTGGTTTTAGGTTTTCATAGTATTGCATGTGGGCTCAGAGTTTCAGGTTGGCTCTGGAGAGGAGAGAGGAGAGAGACAAAAAGACAAAAGCAAAATACAGCCTGCATTTGAAGAATGCTAATACACTAAGATAGTAGCAAATGGAACTTGTCATATACAGTTAAGTGTCTGTTTCTCTATTGTTCATGCATAAATATCTCCTTATACAACACAATGAATATTTCATTTAGAAAAATCCTGAAAATATGTCACTATGCAGTGAAGCAGAAGATGCAATTTGTATTTCTGTAGACAGACATAGCTAAACTTGGGTGGCTGATGTACAATAATGATATTATATCATGCCAATGCATGTAGCATATGATGGATCCATGCGGAAAATGAGATCTCATTTCACATTTCTTGCAACACTTATTCTTGTGCAGGAATACAGACAAATAGAAACATCAGATGGAAATTGATCCTTTGCAAGAATTAGTTTTACTGGCAGCTCACAGATGGGTGTGCTCACAGCAGCATGCCGAATAAATCAGGTTTGTAATAGCCTCTACTGCAAGCATGACAAAAAGCCTATGAGAGGCATATGGGCTCATGGAGCGACTGGTGACAGGGCGTTTTTGTGAGTCAAATGCCGCCTCTTGAAAATGAAGGGTATTCAGTAAGTAAGGCATTTCTCTGTGGACCCCAAATGCTTCCTTGAACTATTTGCTTTCAAGAGTGAATATCAATGATGTGTGGGAATTAGAATCTGCACTAGAAACAAACATGTTTGAAATTGAAATGCTGGATAAGACACTGGTTCACATAGAGACTGTGAGGGGGAAAAAAGAAGTTTCTCTTGTCTCAAAAATTGTGCATCTGCTTTTGTGACAGAAAGATCAAATCCCCTGGAGCCGTGACTGACAACACTCACTGCAAATTGTGTTGTGTATGAATTATAGAACACGTTTAGCCCCGAATTAAATAGCACGCCAACAGATATGTAAATATCTAACAGCCTGAATTGGTGCTAATACAAGAAAGCATATGTGAGATATTTTTTTAAAATGCATATACCAAGCAAGACCTAATGCCAATTTAAAAGATTTCTGTCATATATATGTGTTTTAGTCTCTGCATGTACAGTATATGTCAACTGTGCGCGTAGTATTTAGGCATAACCCATTGTCTTTGCAAGCAGACATCCAGTCAGCCCCTGTGCTGTGGGTCTAGATTGTTTTCACCTTTCTGCCAAATTACTGTCATTAAGTTGAATGGCAGATATGGGGAGCTAATACACATCAGGCAAATTAGTATTCCCCTGAAGCGCTCGGTGCACTTTGTCAGGAGGAGAGGTGATGTAAGGGGGGATAAATGTTGCAGTTTCCCTCTGACCTGGGGCCCCAACATCCCCCACACAGCGACACACTGCCCCCTCTGGGCTGGAAATGGAGAATATACACATTACACTGTTTCACAATTTAAAGTGTTTTTAAAGTGATGTGGGAGCATTAAGGCACCCCAGCTCTCTTATGAGCAAAACATGATGAGTGTCTTTATAGCAAATTGGGTGATCTAAGAGGAACATTAGGCCTCACCTATCACATATCAACCAAATTACAATATAATCTGCATACATGAGTTTAATCTTGATTTGAATGCTGTGAAAAATGGATGATTATCTAATGATAAGAAAGGTCATTAACGTCAGAAAGCACTGCACTGTAGTTTTCATTAGCATTTAGAATTCCATTCTTAACTCTAGCGAGGGATTAATTTCCCTGATATCACATCACTTCTTTGGCCGTTCGACAAAAACATTGCTGTGCATCAGGAGAATTTCAGCTGTTTAACAATTTAATGATACCTCCAACCCGTGATTGAGTGATTTATCTGGCATCATATGAAACTTAATGCTCCATGTTTATGTGCATTTTAACCAAACTACAAAAGATCAAAATGTTATCTTCCAGCTACAGCTAAATCCCACAAAGTTATTGATTAATTTCTCAAATGAATAAAGAGAAATTCCTGCAGAAAGGAGGAGGAGGTGATGAGAGTAACTGGGGTGATGTCTTCATTGTATTAGTTCTGGTCCCATGCCACAGCCTTTCTAACAAGGTATATATGGAGGGCGTACAGAAATACAAAAAGGTTAGTGCAGTTTGAAAGAGCAGATGTGCTTGTTAACTAGAGTGAAATTTATTCATAAAGTGCTCTTAACACAGAGGTTTTTCACTAAGTGCTTCACAAAGAACAGAGGTCATGAATAAAGATGAAAAGCGAGCTGAAAACACGAAAGTACGAGCAGTTCACAAATGTTGTGATATGGGCGAAAGTTTGTGTGTGACTGTGTATGTGTGCGTGTATGTGTGTTGCTCCAATTTTTAGTATAACCTAATGTTAATATGTTTCTTAACTTGGCAGCTTATTACAGAGATGGAACAACGATGCCCTGGAAACTTATATTATAAATGTGATTTCTATAAAGGAGAATTCAGGGTCAAAGTCATGCCAGGATCTTTAACTAAGTGCGTGCTTTAATGGGATTGGACATGCATTAAGCTATTTAGTACAGCTTCAGATATTTAATGTATGATACAACATTTGTAAGGAAATGTGTATACAGCCTTAAAAAAATGACAATATAACTTATCCCAGGACTGAACTCTGAGAGACATGCAGGTGGGAAATGATTCCGTGTTTAGAGTGGACAAATTATCCTCCTTCAGAAGCAATGAGACTGAAATTAGGTCATTTGGTTAATGCCAGTTTTGTTTACTTCTCAATTAATTGCCCAGCCCTAGTTGTGGCTACTCTGATGTCATAGCAAAAGAGTGAACATTTTTCCTTGGAAGTTAGAAGCCTCAGAAGCTACTAAATAATCACAATTTCTGGTCTCACAGTTGTATTAGTCAAGTTTATTTTTTACAAAGCCCTTTTTCTGCCACTAGGAAAAAAAATTGTTCAGTTGATATAAGAAAAAAGTTCTCATTATAATGAGAAAGTTACTTGTTACAAGATCATTTTTATAATAATAAGAAAAACTATGTTATATTATTGAAGCTTTAAAGAATAAAGACACTATTATTAAAAACTAACATAATAAATTTTGTGGAGACACATTTTCTGATGAAATAACAAACATTTTCTTGTTACATTAATAAACTGAGCAATATTTTTGTGATGGTTGAAGCAATATGCTGCTGTAAATGAAGGCAGAATGAAAAAAAAACAAACACATACAAATAGAACCAAACTTATACAGCAGTAGCAATTAACACAGATGAGAAATCTTTAAAGTGCTCAGGAAAAAAATGGAATTTTGAACATCTACAATTCTATGACACGTGGGCAGATGGCATCTACTGATTAACATCATGTGATAAACAGAATCCAAATCTCAAGAACATGTACTAAAATGAAATCTCAAACTCCACTTCTAGGCCAAAAATGGAAATTTGAACATTTTCAATTCAGTGAGAAATGTGCAAACTATCTGCTGATGAAGATCATGTACTGTATTAAGGCCTAAAGCTCCAGAACAGCTGCTAAATGGACCTTGACGTGAGATGTTTTTGTCAACACACATATTGCCCTAGTTTTTGAGTCGGATGTCATGGTGAATTGTTTGTGTGCGTTTTCTCCGTTGTTCATGCAGAAAAGAGAAGTCATTACTTTTACACATAACCTATTCAAATGTATATATTAAAATGTAATTTACTTTTGCTGCTAGATTGTCAAATGACATTATAAATATATTTCAGCTATAATATTCAGAGGTGTGTTTTCTAGCCTCCAGTGTCTTTTGGTTATGGTGAAGAGGAGGGGTTTCTAGTGCGTTTCCATACATAAATAAGTGTTTTCTGCTGGATCCTACTTTCTCATACTCCCTTTGAAGAAAAGTGTTTTCTAGCCTAATAATGTCCACGGGTGCAGTGGTCGGGGTCTGGAAATGCTGTGGCAGGTATGGCTGAGCTGACTGTGGGCTGTTGGTTTTGGCAAGTTTGGGAGCGAGGCAAGTCTGTGAGATGTTGCAGAAAATATCAAGCGAGCAAAAACATCACTTGCCATGTCCAATAATGCACAGAGATGGTTAGGGAGATTGAATTCTCTGTTTTTACCAATGATATGCCACTTGCTTTGAGTAAAGCTGGTTTAGCTATGTTTACTGATGATTCCACAGTGTATATATCATCAACAGCGAGGATGAGTTCTTTTTGAAAATGAAATGAAATGTATTGTTTTTGGCTCAAACCAAACACTAAGACAAGAGACTCAATTATGCATCTTCATCAAAGGCAGTTGTATAGAGCAAGTCATTGAGGCTAAACCTCTAGGGGTTACTCTTGATGGGCAACTATTTTGGCAGAATCACATAGAAAAAATAATTGGAAAAATAGGAAGACAAATATCTATTCTAAGAAGATGCTCCTCTTTCCTGACACCAAGTACCACCTTGTAGGTTATACAAGCCTTGGTATTGTCTCATCATGACTATTGCCCAGCAATCTGGTCAAGCATAGCAAATAAAGAGCTGTATAAGCTTCAGTTAGTGCAGACTAGAGTTGCATGTCTTGCACTCAGGTGTTCAATGAGAAAAAGCAACACATCCTCATAATTAATTCACAGTGTATGTCTAAAATTCAGCCGACAAAATACAACCTATAGAAACATTTCACACCATCTAGAGGCTGCAGTAAAGCACTCCAGAATGACTCATAGGACTGTCTAATCACTAAGTTTTTTCACTTTGATTTTGTCAGATATGTAGCTTGGTAAGCATGGTCATAAACACTAATGTTAGTATGTATACACGTGTGTATATATTTATATATGGATGTATTTGTGTAAATAAGAGTTTGTGTGTGTATGCATATATATGTAAACATATAGAGTGTATAAAAGTATAGAGAGATGTGTAAAGTCTAGATGATGTATCAAGTTTCACATGGTTTTGTTGAAATTGTATTTGGTTTTGTCATGTTTATACTGTTTTGATTGGGGAGGGGTGGGAAGGTGGCATTAATAATGTAATTGTATTTATGAATGCATGAATGTCAAAGCATGTGTACACAATTTTGTTCTTAACATGAACTACAGGAAGAGTCACCTTGGTACCAACTAACGGAGATCCAAATAAACAATAAAGAATAAACTTACTATAATTGCTGGCACCACGGTATGTAAGAAATGAATAATGGGTGTTAAGAGATGAGAGATGTGTCCTAGTTAACTTAGTTTTGAATATTATATTCCATTTCTGCCAATAGATCCCTCTAAATCTTACACACTGGTCCTTTAACCTCATCTAGAAATATGGGAATTCTGAGAGCAAAGGGCTATGTGGATATTTTCTATTTGGAACAGGAAGAAAGGGGTCCATTGGTTAAATGCTCCCTGGAATAGATCTAGCTTATTGGAGATCATTCATTTGAACTCAGAAGAAAGGGAAACCACTGGCTCTATCTTGTTTGGATAGTGATGACAGAGGTGGATACCTGAGCAGACCAAATTAACAGCTTTGCTCCAATATTTAAATTTATTGCTGCCTAACACACCATGTGTTGTGAGAAACTAGTAGAAGAGTTTTTATTTTACTTCATGTATAATGTAATGGTATTTTCAGCTACAATGCAAATGTAAATCTAAATTTAAATAAGTTAATAGATAAATTCTTGCAAGACAGTTTTTTGATTTGCAAAACTGCATGATGCTTACGCCCATTGCCCATGTGAGTCTGAATACCAATAACCTGATGTAGAAAATTAATTGAATTAATGGATGAGTGAAAAGTGTATGATTCTAATCTATGTATGCATCCATGCATGTGGCTCTTATACCCACTAAATGTAGATGAATATCACCATACCTTTGCTGATTAGCATAATTGGTTCTATGTTTTGCTACAAACTATAATGGACTGTCTGTCTGTATTCCTTGGCTCAGCTCAGTCTGCCTCATCCCCAGCTGAACTAGCCCTGGCTCTATATGTCAGCCTAAGGGGCCTTGTTTGTGTGTGTACATACAGAGTGCGCATGCGTGTGTCTGTCCTACCTGGCACAGTGCATACAACCCCTAAGGACCCTTCTGTGTGTGGAAATGTGTGTGTGTGTTTGCATCACTCCAGCTGTCTCCTCACATCCATCCATTCTCTGATGACTGAACTTCACAGCGAATCTCTCTCTTTCTCTCTCTCTCTCTGAGCTGCTACCTTTAGGGCTCCACCCAAACAGACACACATTTCAAACAATGCTTCTTGGGACTGTAGCCAAATCACGCAATGAAAACTGGAACTTGCACATCAGTGTGTGCAGAGCAACCAAGGGAGGAAACTATTTTATTTGAAACCGAGCAGCACTAGATGGACAGCCAGTTTCTCTGAGATGGATCAAGTGAGTGCCACTTCTCTGATGTAGAAAGGAGAAAGCCTCCAGTTGATGCTAACAGACGACAATCTGACTTTTCTGCTATTGCTTTACTCTTACAATAAAGGCGAGGTCAATTGTCCATCTGCATTTGTTCAATTGAATAGATACTATAACTTACAGCTTTTGTATCCTTTTTCCTCACTAGAAGTGGTCATTGATGTTATCTGAAGCACTACATCCTCAAAAAGGGACAGACAGTTGATACAGCCTTATATTTTATTTATACACTTTCGACGTACAGCACAGCTCCCACATAAAAGAAGAAAAAAAAAAACCTCTATACCCATTATTAACCACACTTATCCGTTCAACAAAGCAACAAACACCCCTGTCAATACATACCAATCAAAACAAAAAGACATAAAAGGGAAACACAAATATATAGCACAAATGCACTCAACTGGAATTGATTCATGTAGAAAACGCCATGTAAAACCCTGTCTCCTAGAAATTATGTACATAGATACAACTAAACTGTTTTCCCAATTACCTTGTAGTAGGAAACACTGCCTCGATTGTGTTTGTGGTTTCAAATAAATGAAGCCCTCCATTATTATAATTCTCTGAAGTTGGAGGGAGGAGGTCAGGGTGGATGAAGAAGAAGCAGGACTCTGACACCAGCAATTTGCATCCTGAGTCCTGCATGTGGTTAGGTTTAGGCAACAAAAGCACTTGTTGTAATCAGTCTTGGCTAGCTCATTTTGATTCATTTGGGACCTGGAAGCAGACAAAATGGCGGACACAGAGGCAGACATCTTGGACCTCCCCCTCTGCAGTGAACAGGAAATCACGTGACCTTAGCAGCTGAAGTTGGTTTTCTGTGTCGTTTTGTGTGCATGTGCATAGTCCTCTTGTGGCAGAAAAGGCGAGAAGGCAAGACGCATAAAATGATCTTTTTGAAAAGTTTGTTGGCTTTCTAAAGTTTTATTCAATGTTGTCTATCAAACTTTAATATATCGAAGAATCCAGCGAATTGCTTACATGACCTACAACAAGACAAAAAATGCTCATTTAAGCTTGCTAATACCATCAAATCAGCATCGGCTAGGTTTTTAACTGAGCTAACATTAACTAGCATTAATAACTAATAAAGAACTCTGTGTTTGATATTAGAGATCTTGCAACAAATATTATCCGCAATTCTCCTTTTATCTGCATCTTACTGTCTGTTAACAGTATGTAAGCTGCTCACAAGAATGTAGAGGGTAATGTTTAGCTAACTGTTAAATGCTAACATTAATGTGAAATAGCGCCATTTGACAGCACAACCTGTCTCTATTTCAGGTTCAGTCAGCCTTGTTTTTCACCCCACAAGAGGAAAATCTCTCCCCCAGAGTGCCATGGATCAGTAGGTTAGGTTTTTGGGGTATTTTTATCCCCTGCTTTGATCTATCCATCATTACAGTACATACATTAGCCAGTATAGGCTGTAGTTCTGGAGTTTTGGAGCCTTATTGGTCTTATAAGTCTCATATATTAATCAAAGCCATCTAAAGAAGTTAAAATTTTCATCTTAAATTAACTGCAATTCTTTGTCTGATCACTGTGTAATAGGTTAGAAATATGTGTAATTGTGACTAAAAGAGGGTTCATTGCAGCATGTTTAATAAGAAAGTCAATTGTTTTCACCATGCTGTTCAGAACCACAGTGTGATCTCACGCTGCACACACAGTGCAGTTTTTCAAACAACAGCAGGACATAGTGAGTTGTCTATCTTGATGACAATCTTGATGATCTTGATAATTGCAAAGTGCTTTGTAACAACTGGACAGAGACCTTGCTGAAGAGGTCTTAGTCCAGTTACAAACAAACACGCTTCATTTGTGGTATGGACATGATCCAACCAAGATAGATAAGAATATGAATAGTAATAAGAAAACAGTTGAAAGAAGCCGCTGCTGTGCGTCTTTCAGCACCACAGAGGCGGGGAGAGCGGCGAGAGAGAGAGAGAGACGCCGTTTATTTCAATAATAACAGCAGTTCACTTTATTGCCAATAGGAAATATGTTCAAAGACCATTTTACTTGCCCAATCCACCCTACTGTGTGGAATAATTGCAGCTTTGTATTCCTTAGTGCTACGGTTCATACACTTGTTTTATTTTCTGTTTTACAAAGGCGAGAAGGAAAATGAAGTCCTTTATAAATGTTGTAGTACTCTATTTACCATTTCTGAAAAACAAACTCTTCTTTCTCCGCCCACTAACCCCGTGAGATTTCTGACCAATAAACAGTGACAGCTCCCACATGGCTTTATTTTGGTTTGCTTGAAATTTTGTTGTGTGAAACCAAACTGAAACAAAGGGAAAATGCTACAGAGTAGCAACTCATCCACTGATTTGTACCAAAGCTAACTAGTGTGAAAATGCCCTTAGATTGCCCGGAGTGCAAATTCCTTTCTCTGTGGCCAAGTTGGGTTGTGAACTCTCTGCCATCATTTCCAAACGGATGTGTTGAATTATTCACTCATTTCAGCTTGACCTACATTTCATTTTCAATCAATGAAAGTGACGTTGTGCGATTCCTGTCCGTCATGCAGTGCATTCAGTGCAGTGGTCCAGACCCACACAAGAACTCATGAGGCAGACGGCCATGGCGGTGCTGCTTTTTTTTTTCCTCACAATCAATTCACAAAACAATCAATTTTCACAATCAAATGTCTGTTTTCTTTGATTATGTAATTGAATTTAGAATCTTAATTGACAGCCCTCGTTCACGTTAGCAATAAAGTAACACTAGTCTGATACTGCTGTGTGAGAACTATCAGTAAACAGAGAGGCTTCTATCAATGAGATACAAACAGTATTTCTGGAGTACATGAATGCATCCTCAGTGCATTATTGAAAGACTAATCATTTTGTCTTTTGCTGTTGCAGCAATATGCAGTAAATATCAATTGGTAAAGTAAACAATAGTCTTGCATTAAGTGTAAATAAATAATGTATAAATATTTTGGACTGCTGTACTTTAGAAGTCACATAGGGATGTGTAGTGCGGACTCATAGTGTCAGCTAATTGAATATTTGTCGCGACTGGTTGACTTTTAGGGACAACATTTTCAATATTTTAAAGCTGCTTGCAGGTGAAAGTTCCTATTGTCTCAGCTAGTTTTTGTTTTGCACATGATGTCACTTTGTTAACTAGGCCTTGGGGTGTTTTGCTTTGTTTGTTAGACACATCTTTGGTGATACGGACTCTGATTGTGAGCTCCACCTACTCGTAACATACCACTGAATGAAAGTTGCCAGATCTTTACAAGACATTTGCCAGATCTAAGGCACACTGACTTTCACTGGTATCTCCCTGTACTGTAGTAGTATCATTCTGCAAACCTCTGGTTATGAAAGTATCCACCCATCAGCATAAATATGTTCAGCATTGTCAACTTATTTCTGTTCAGGGCCAACACCACTTGTTCTCACACCTACTTTCAGTCCCAGGCCAAAAAAATGTTTTATACTACTTCCACTTATCTGCATAATCTCTTTTTAGTTTCAAATATAGATATGTTGCACTTTTTTTTTTAAAGATCCATATGGCTGTTTTTAAATAATAAATAAAAGATGATAGCTCAAAACAGATTAGTAATGTATCAGATGAGTGTAACCTCGAATCACAGAACTTGTTTACTTTCTGCCACAAGACAGAAGTGCAGGAGTGTGCTCTTTGTAAAACTCGAGGCATAGTTTTTTATTTTCTGGATTTGATCCTCACTGGAGGTTGAAGGAGAGTCGTCCGAGGACATGAGACAGTTGGAGCTTGACGAGTCCCAGAGGAGTGAGCACACCGTCTTGGTCATGCCCTCTAAACCTCCAGCTGAAGACGAATCTGAACCCTCTCCCAGATAGACGTTTTTTTTTTTTTTTTTTTTTTTTAACTTTAGTCAAACAGAAATAGAAGATAAAAGCTGTTGATGTTATTTTATCTTAAAGTGTGTCACCATGTTGACAACTACCCTTTGTTGGTTTCTGAATTCATTTGTGAGCATTTGGATGCTTTTCTCACAACATATTTCTCACCCTCCAGCTATAAAGGTTTCCCCTGGCTGCAGATGGAGCTATGTGACTGTCCCAGGGAGTTACAAGCAGCAATTAGAAGCAGAGCAGCGGGGGGCAGTCTGTCCAGCAGCCCTGCACTACTGGCTAAGAGGACAAAGCAGGTGCATACTTACACAGTCTCATCCAAGTAGCAGTGATACCCTGTTACTGGTACACACAGCCTGTAAGGACAGGGTGTTGTAGTAACCCAAACCTGTATCAAAAACCAACTCTCTTCATCTTCTGTAAAACTGCTTTAAATGTCTGTTTGATCTGACAGGAAATCAAGCTAGCATACAAGATGGCTAAGCGTTTCTACTCTAGCCCTCCACTGTGGGCCTGTTGTCTGTTTAGTCACTGCTACAGCCTGTGGGCCATCTGCCTGCCAGCAGCTGTACGACTGGCCAAGTCTAAAAGCCAAGCCAGGCAACAGGTGTACAACGTTCTCTTAAAGATGAGGACCACTGAGGTGGAGGTGCTGGATGAGGCACAGGCACATTATTAATCACTAATAAATATAAGGTTTATCATCATTTTCAGGTGCAGGCAGGTTACTCTTATATCAACTATTAATGTTCAAATTAAAGACTAATAAGTGTTTTTTTCTTCTCTCTGGCTTTCAGGTGTTTTACAGAGTTTTGATGCAGCTCTGTGGTGTGAGTCCTGGTTGAAATGATGAAAGCTAGAGTTCATCCCAATGCCATCACATATGGATACTAAAACAAGGTCATATACTGCCTAACACTTGTTTGTAAAGCAATACTGAGAGCTCAAGACTACTTGCACTAGCATTTTCTTAAAAAATTCACTGCAAGTATACAATTTTAAGCCACAACAACAATTTGAAGGCTGACATAGTTCAATCTGTTCTCTCTGCAGGCAGTCTTAGAGAGCCCGTTGGCTGAGCCAAAACTACAGCAGCCTCTTTATGTGGACCATGCTACATGGAGTGGTCCAGTTCAAGCACACTCCAGACTTTACATCTTCCAAGAAAGAACCCGCAGTTTCTGTTACGGGTGGGAATTGTAGCAGAAAAACAAGTATAGATGTGTGTTCGCATAACCAGGGGCATTTTTGCACCACACATGCTACTACTCAGTTTGTTTTTCTATCATTCTTTTCCCTTGTTTGTAGGGTTGTAACAGTACACAAAATTCACAATTTCATATGTACCTCGGTTTCGGGGTCACAGTTCGGTATGATTTCAGTAAAACAAGAAAAGGAAAGGTTGAAAATAATATTCTGGTCTTTTATTTTGAAAAATGTAAACATCCAACAATGGCTCATTGGCCAAAACTATTACTGAAACAGTTTAGTTGTGCTCCAGTGGAAAAAGAAAACAACCTTTATGCTTCTTGCAAGGAGTTAGGACACCTGCTGACAGCTGTTTTATGCTGATTTATGGTCCAACTATATATAAAGTAGTTCAAACTAGCTCCATCTCCAGCAGCTACAACAGTAACATGCTGCTTACACACTGATTTTCAGTATTAATAATATCATATATAATAATATATCAGTCCGAATGTTTTTTTGATCTGAATGGTTTCAGTTAAAGGTGGAGTGAAAAGTCGACCATCACAGAGAGGGGAGGAGGACGTGGTGATGCAGTCTCATTTCACTACGGAGATAACGGTGGATATTTTAATAACAGTGAGTGGATCATTAAACTATTTTGATAGTAATTGTTTGAGTCATGGAGTATATTCTTCATACAACTACATGCACCGAATCATCACATCTGTACCATGATGGTTTGGGAAAAATACATCAAAATATACCGTTACACCCCTACTTATTTGTCACTCACTGTATTCTTTCTTTCCGTTATTAGCTGCATCAATAGGTGGGTCATCAGTCACTTACATTGACCATTTGAATCATGAAAGTAGAGACAGCTCAAGTGAAGTCGACATTGAGAACAAAACCTATTTGGCCACAACCATTGTAGTACAGGTACTGACTCCTGAAATGAGTCAATACAAGGTAAGTGGCTAGTTCTTGTGGTTACTTTCATTGTCAGACACTTATAATAACCATCTGAGCCCGTCAGTGGCAAAAACAAGCACTTACAGTGGCTGTACATTGATGGGTGCAATTGCCCCCAAGGATTGCACTGCAGCCTGTTTTGCGACTCCTAGCTTAAGCGCCCTTGCTCAATACAGGACCAATTTCAAAAGTT
Source organism: Euthynnus affinis (assembly GCA_029490765.1). Classification (NCBI taxonomy): domain Eukaryota; kingdom Metazoa; phylum Chordata; class Actinopteri; order Scombriformes; family Scombridae; genus Euthynnus; species Euthynnus affinis. Next base: position 14,912,095 of record CM055860.1, on the reverse strand, counting down.
TTTGTCCCCATTAGTCAAAAATTATGGGAAAATAGGGTCCAGGTTGAAAAATACAAGAGTTTCCCTTTAACAGACTTGATCTCTGTTGTTATAATGGTCTCATAATAGTCTTATCATAGATTTCTAACAGAGTAAATATATCTTGGCTCTGTCCTTCTTCTTTCTGTCCAGGGCCAAAATGAACCTGAAGCATCCCCAGGCTGAGCTGAAGACCAAGCAGGCAGAAGTGAAAAAGATGGACAGTGGCTACAAGAAGGATCAGGACACCCAGTAGGCTGTGAGAAGCAGCAGGGAGAAACTACAGGCTGATCTAGCCAAACCCGGTTATCAAGGTACTCATGACAGCTGCCATTCCTTTTATTATATATTTTGCATTTCTGTTTGGGGTGTGTGTGTGTTTGTGTGTGTATGCAGATGGGAAGGAGGAGTGTCTGCTGGACCAAAGAAGACAGCCAACCATGCAGAAACTGCAAGAGGTAGGTTGACTATAAAATTCACTCACACATTTCATTCACAGGTCTAAAATCTGACTACAAAATACATGTTTCTGTATTCAATTTCATGACTCTGTTTTTGTTTGTTTTTCCCCAAAATCATCCCTCTCTGCAGGAACAATCATAACTGGAGTACCAGAAACTGATGCATGAGATCCAGCACTTGTCACGGCTGAGGAGACCCAGAGAGTAATGGAGACCATGACAAAATATCTGAAGTATGCACCAGAGAGGATGGGTGGTGGTGGCTGTAAGAAATGAAGACTCTCCCTTACAGATTTGTTTTTTGTAAGGGTTTATTTGTCTCTTTTTATTGTTTAAAATTTTGTTTTAACAACATTCAGGCATTCACAGGGGAAGAAATTCAGGATTTCGCTGCTGTAGTATATTTTTCCACACCCCACTTTTGTGTAAAATGGGTCCTTTAATAATTGCCTGGAGTGGAACTTCTTTTTGTTTGTTTTGTTACAGTCTCACATTTTACTGTTGGTGGCTAAGCAGTTCCTCCCTCTCTGGAAAAAAAAAAAAAAAAACACACTCCTGCACTACAGATAGAACAGTTTGGACATCTGACTATGTCTGTGAAAGAACGTCTTTCCATCTATGAAAGATAAATTGTAACAGCTGCTTTCCCTCATATTTATTCAGGAACGTACTATAATCTCTTTTTCTAGGAAGTCTCATTTGATCACACTGAAGATTTACCACTGACTTATATAGAGGTGTTTATGTTTGTGTATATGGTATAGGGAGAGTAATATTGCAATTTATGCACAGCAACTTGCATACATATAATTAAAACTTGAACAATGCATTGAAAACATTGAATATATAAATCACTGGCTCAGTCAGTTCTTCCATATTCTATGCTGATCAATTACAAAATAGATAACTGAATTCCCAATTGTGTGAGGTGTAGAATGAAAAGGAAATGCAATCTATAGTTTTTCAATGTTGAAAAGTAAGGCGTTGTATATAGTTTACAGTATAGCATAGAGTAGTGCCACAGTAGGCTAATTATCTAATTAATTATTTATATGTGATCTACTTAGATAAGTAATTATGCAATGACTTATCTATCTTATTATCTAAGCATTTTAAGTAATTAATAAGTAAAGCTATTTCAAGTAATTTCATGTGCCTATAAACAGATTGCCTTATCCTCTGTCCTACATTTTGCAGGTGCCCATGCAACAAACTAGAGTTTTATAGGACAAAGGATAAGGGTTGTACTGGCATCTGCAGGAGGTATAACAGACATCAGCACGACTTATAAATATCAGCCTGCTATTGTTTATTTAAGTCGTGGAGAGAGCGGCTAGATGTCGCTGAAACATGTAGCAGCAATATCTCTACAGTGGACTAAATTATAGAAATCAAACCACATTAAATTGTGAAGAGAGGGCTTTTAGAAACAGTTTTGACTGACCTACAAGCATATTGATTGAGGCATAGCGGCGACCTCTTAAGTCTACAACTTTAACAAAAATTCAAAGTCCAATGTACATACAGAGATTTATTTACAACAGAAGTAAAACTATTTTGAACACTAGTTGTGGACGTCATTTATTGGCATTGGTGGGGTAAAGTGCAAATGATCCTACACTTCAGTCTCATATACTCATTTACCCAATCCTCTGTTCCCTCTCATGTAGCAGTGCGGATGTGTCAAGTGTGAGGAGCCGCTGTTAAGATTCACAAAAACAAGTATACCACTGCTCACACATGCACGCAAAGTGAGAACTTGCGACTTCCCAGACCACTTAGACTATTCCTGTAAAGGAAGTGTTGACAGAGAGCTGCATGTGTGGGATTGTCAGCGAGTTCATTAACAGCCCCGTTTTCAGCCTCCCAAAGGGAAATAACACCTGTTGGGGGGGGGGGAGACTGTGTGAATCCTATCTAACGCATACAAAATCTCACCGATAATGAATATGCGTCGAAGTACCACACAGTGCAAATAACTGCGAGTGTTAGTGTTGTTTGTGTCAACTAATTCCCTGCATGTATTGCTTCCCTCTTTATATTCAAAGTAAATTACAGAGCCAAATGATTTAAAAAGCCCTTTGAACTTTTTAAAGTTGATTCTGATGTATGTGTCATCGATTTTTGCTGCAACAGTTTCAGTGTTTCTCTCTATGAATTTGGTTGTTGACACTAATTAATTAATTTTCTAGAGGTCAACCAATTCTTGCAGGTTTAACTTATTACAGTAGGGTAAAATGCTTCACAACAAACAGCTGCCTTGACAGCATATTTGCCCACAGCCACAGACTACATTAATTGGTCTCCTATCACTTGAAAGTCCCTGAGGATTTGCTCCCTCGCACAAATAAAATCCAGGCTTACATTTGGCATGTTTGTTTGCCCTCATGAATTAAGAATTAGTATATCTTCAAACCTGAGACGCAGTGATAAACATAGGTGAAAATTTCCACTTTCATTTCTATAGCTGACTCTATGTCACCGGTGTCTCTAATTAGAACAAACAAGATGTTTTTCAGATGGGGTCAGTGTGTTGTGGCTCCCCTCTATCCTGACATCTGAGCCAAGAAAACAACAAGTCCACAGATCTCTATAATGAATAAGAACATGTTCCGTTTAATTAGGTTGCTCCTCTGGATGTCAAATCACTTTGAAGATGTCTAATTGTGAAAGTTCTCTGACACCTCGGTGTTCTCCGTCTGAATTTGACAGAACAGTTCATTTCTTGAGGTTCAAGAGTCTATCATCATTTATTGGCATCATCCAACAGTAATTAGTGACTGTTCATTTTAAATTATGTCACATCATGTAAAGGAATTTCTTCACCAAGAAAAACATGAAAGCCAGTTTAAAGAATAGAATACTACAAAATAATCCAAATGGTTGCGTATTTACACATCCAGCATCCATGGAGCCACATTAGCATTCATTTGGAGTTTGTGTGCAAGTCCAATATTAACTCTTTTAAGCTTCATTTTAGTCTTCACCCACTCATGAGGAATATAACTACTAGCTTGTTTTTATGAGAGCGGTGAAAGTTAAAACAGTAAAACGGTGCACCAGAAAACCAAAACATAAAGCTGAAAGATGCCTAAATGCTGCAGAGCTGGGTGATAGCCCTCTGCATGTTTGTCATAAGCAACACCTGTCGTCATTTGAATCATTCTATAGAGATATTGAAGTCTAGCTTTAAAATCTTATTTTCTTTTTTTTTTTAAAAAAAAAAAAAAGCAATGATAAGATACCCATAGTTGTTGTTTTTTTTTGCCCTAACCACAATCTTTCCCTGTAACTATCCCATAGTTGCTATGAGTAAAAATAACACATTTTTTAAATGTTGGCATTGAACATAACAGGGTTTTTTTGGATAAATAATATCAACATTTTGTCTGGCAATATGGTTGTGCATCATGCCATATTCTTGTTTTAAGATATATGCACTCAATTCTAGAAACTCTGTAACTATTTCAAACAGAGTGAAATACTCTTAATGCACTGGCAGCGTGTAATAGTGCATTGAGAACTCAATTATAGACTAACCCTATCTGATAAGATGGGGATTTTGTGCAGTAAATAGAAAAGAATAGAACAGTGATTCTCATATACTTGGAATTTACTGCAAAGAATATTGTTCATCTGTCCCGCTGCCAACAAAAAGAGGCGCATGAATGGGACACATCATATCTATGGCTACATTCAAAGCAATCAGGCAGAAACACCATGCTAAATGATTAAGTTTCATTCTTTAAAGTTTTCTGCTCCTCTGTACTGATAACGAGTCTGGGCCAGTGCACTGTAAAATCTGCCTAAATATCAAGAACTGCAAAACCAGCACAGTAATTTATTTCCAATTTCTTTCACATTTTTTTATATTCATTGGAATCAAACAGAACAGAAAAGTATCATAATTTATCACACATCAGTGGTGTTTAAGTGGCAGACACTGGCAACTGTGCAGTTTTAAGAAATGACTCACAGCCTAGTGAAATCTGGCATACTGTGAAATCAACATCATTGACTATAACCGCTCACAGCAGACACAAAGACAAATTCCATCTGATACTACCTCCAGATTGGAGTTCACCAGTGTTTAAAGAAAGGCGAAGAACCAAGCTGTGAATAAAAGAGAGGAAATATTCATTTCTGCAACCCACGTGAGGTGTGGTATGATATGCCTTTCATTTCTCTACAGCAATCAAATTTGAGAGTGGAAATGGCAACAAGCATCCAAAAGCCTGCTGGTAGCTGCGTGCCTCGCAGACAAAGGCGCCGCTGGTGCCCTGCAAACGGCATGCTGCTTTCAGCGGCGCTATGATGCCCTCACTGAGTAACAGGCATAATAAATCAACTGCTGGAGGAGAGATGGAGAGAGAGAGAGAGAGAGAGAGAGAGAGAGGGAGGGAGAGAGAGATGGGGGGGGGGTTGGATGGGAGGGCATCAATGGCAGATGCAGCTTTTTAAGCAAGATGGAGGTGGGATTTGGAGATGGAAGTGTGCTTGGAGCAGGAAGAGAAAGGAGGAAAACATGAGAGACAAAAGGTCTTTTTATGTTCCGTTTTAAATTTTGCTTGATTTTCTTCTGTGTTTGTTTTCTACACAGAGCTTCCTGGACAGCTTTTAGCTCAACACTGCTTTGAAAATGTGCATAGAATATTGGCGTTAGGATCCTGTAGGGAAACTGTCTTTAATGTCATCCCTATGCAATATGAATCAGCCCAGTTCGTCTGAGTGAGCACGGACAGGAAGCACTGCTATATTTAGGGAGCAGGTTCTCTCCCATGATTAAACACAAAGCACAACAATTAACATTTTAAAGCATCTTCATAGAGAAACATGCATGTTGTCCCTAGCACAGCACATATGGCACAGTCTCTGTTCTACTCTGCTTTCCGATGCCAGCGTTGTTTACTGCATATCTTAAGAGTTTGACACAGTTAGGATGGAACACGAGCTTAAGGTTCAGGGATAATCCCTCGGAGAGAGGGAGAGAGAGGAAAAAAAAGAGTAAGATTATGAGAAAATGACGAAAAACTGAGTAACATTCTGCAGGAAAGCAGTGTTTCGGCTATGTTTCAACATAGGTGAAAGGCGAAAAAGCAGACATCAATCAAGTGATGACTAGAGTGGGTCCAATAATGCTAATAAAAAAAAAGGCTCTGCATTGTCTGATCCAACAACGATTGCATGCAGTTGCCCTCAGACAAACTAAAAAATAAGACAGACAGAAATGGAGGCCCATGCAGATTCACTGTCTGTCTAGATTCAATACAATTAGCCTCTGATGCTTACTGTCGCCGTACCACAACCCCGGAGAAATGAAGGTGGGCAGAAGAAAAGCCGATGTGAATGAGACCTGAGGTAGGATCTGTCTTTTGTTCTCTCCCAGACGCAGTCGACTATTCCCACTCGACGCCACCTCTCCACTTGCTGTACATATTGCAAAACTTGCTCAGATGGTTACAGAGGCCACGATTCCTCTGATTCACACCAAAGTCTGTATCAACACACGCGCATAGTAAAAGGATTATTAAATACTGTATTGCTCACAGCAGTCAAAATAAATCACAGTTAAATAGGCACTTCACTTAGCCACACATTTATTTACACGACTTGTCACTTGCAGTAGAGTTTGGTTGGTGTGATTGAAACATATAAATAGAAAGTTAGCGAGGAGATACCTCAAGTGCCCCACGGGCACCAGAAAGTGGCACCTCTTCCACGCTGTATGGCTGCCAATACAGCTGTTAGTTCACACACGAGAACACAGATGTACGCTCACCCTTCCATTTGTCAGAGAAACCCCAGCAGACACACACACACACACACAAATCATTATGAGAATGCTCTGAAATCACATCATACTGTACCATACACACATGTACAGTACACATGCCTGGGCTTCCATTCAACCCTGCCCATGGGATCATGGATGAGCAGTGCTGGAGATGGTGGGCAGACATTTTCTTTTATTGGCCTGCCAAGAAATGTCATTGTACTATCAGTATCAATCGGAGCACTGCTGTTGTCACACATCGCGCTTTATTGTAGCGTGACTGCCAATGCTAGAGTGTATTACCCTCATCCCTCGCTTGTTGAAAGCATCAAGACTAGACCGGCACATGAAAGAACGCCAGCAGGTATATTTCATTATTTGCTGGAGCATCAACTGCATACGCTGTAGGAGGGCATGCAGTTGATGGCTCTTGCTGCAATCACAAAGGACATACAATCGCCATCTTCGTCAGGTGAGTGCTTAGAGCAAAATATCGCATGTGCGGTAACATGCTGTGGTATGTCACGCTAAAGCTTATTTTATTTCACATGATGAATTCTGTTGCTGTCATCAACATTTATCTGTGGATTGTATTGAGGTACATATTCTATGAACAACCTTAAATAGCTTCTATGGGCTTTAGTAAAACTGCCTTTTCACATTGGAATAATCTACACGACAAATTTCATTTGCCATTGTATCATTCAAACAGTGCTTCACAAGGAATGGGATTGTTTTTAGCAGATGAGGACACTGTATTGATATTAGAAATGTTTTTTTTAAACTATTTTATTGTGCTACATGTTGTTCACATACTGAAAATTTGAAGCCACTGAAGCTGTGCCTTGTGCTAAATGCTAACATGCTCACAGTGCTGTTGTTTAGCATTTATAATATTTTCAATGCTCCCTATCTTAGCATGCTAGCATGGTAACATTTTCTACTTAGGATCAAACACAGTTCTAGTAGTGCTAAGGCTGACTGTCACTAAAAAACAAAAATAACAACCACATAGTGAGGATTGAATACTAGTCATGGATCACCCAGGTCAGCAGGATTCATTCTGTTGAGATCTTGAATGAATGTTTGCATCGAATTTCATGACAATCCCTCCAGTAAACTTTGAGATACAGTATTTGAGTTTGAATCAAAGTGATGGACTGACAAACCGACATTGCCGTACCTCTAGTCAAGCCGCTAGCACAGCTTAAAATAAATCATGTGATTTGCTAGCATGCTTTCAAGTGACATTTCCACTACTTCTCCCGTCTGATGAAGACACACCACTTAATCTACATTTGCTCACATGACAATACTCCAGGGCAGCTGAAATAGAAAGGGGACCTTGTGGGGAGGTGGAAAGAAGAGGAAAAAAAATCAAAGGATCAGATCAGTACTGTGCTAATCTCATTGCCATTTAAACCAAAATTGATTTCCATAGGAAGGAACCCCGGCCTCGGGGTCTCCTCAGTCTCATCGTTCAGAGCCCGTGGCTTTATTCAATAGGAGCTAAAGGCCAGCCTGGTGTTTATGAGGGAGGTAATTAGCTTAGTGTCTCGCCATGCTAAGTAGCAGCCCCTCCAAATCAATCCAGTCACTGTGACCCACTCTACAGGGTCACCTGCATCTGTTACTGACTGAGCAGAGGAAGTAGTAGTAGTACATTTTTGCATCCTGTCTATTAACAAGTAGTTGCACTTCAGCAGTATATTTCTTGAACTGGTCTTTTTAATTTTTAAGAGTGACTGAAACCATTTCTTTAAGCTAGAGAGGGGTATGCAGAGCTGAGTGAAAGTGTTATAGATGGACCTGGACAAATGGATGCATGAGTTGAGGAACAATAAGCAAAGAACACAATAGGCAGAGACACAGTGTGTAAAATTACTAAGTCCACGATGCAACAAAAAAAGTAGTATCCATGGCATGTACACTTTCTGCTAAAAATTTGAAATGACCTTGAAGCTGAAAGTGATGACAAAATAATGATGACTGATATATGTCCTAATTTTTAATTTACTGCTCAACTACGACCATAATAAATAATGAATAAACCATTGAATGTCTTTTGTATAGGAATGAGTGAATGATGGTGTGTTTTGAACACAGCCTCAGGAGGAAAAAAAAATGTTGAAAATAGCAGTTTGAGCCTCTATCATACACTGAAGCCATGGCAACAGTGATTATGGTGAGAATGAGATCTGAAAAAACAATTATCGTATATCTATAGATCGAACTTTCCGTTTGGCTTCATGTGTTAGTGGAGGCAAGCTGAACTGAGTGCCTGTGAGAGATATCTTTGGCAGCCTAAGTAAATAAATAGCATCATTAAACCAACAACTATATCGCCCATCCATCGTAAACTGTCAAAATCCTTTTCTGGTGCAAAGGACCAACAACAAACTGACGTGCACACCCTTTTTGCACTCATGTCAACCTCTATGCCCTGAAATATGAGGGACAGGCAGACACATTGATACAGAAACTGATAAATAGGCATATAAAGCAAAGGCTGTGGAGGGTATTCACAGTCTGAGGGGGTAAACAGAGCGAAACCACAAGAGAAAAAAGAAAAATCGAGGTGCTATGAGCTGAAAGGTCCTCCAATCTTACCGGGCAGCTTGCTGTACTGTAAATATGTCCCACTTGGTGGGAATCAGTGTAAAAGGCAGCTAGCAGCTGGTGCTTAGCAGGGTCCTGCTGGCCCAAGCCCACAGCCGCCCCGGCTCACTGATGAAGACAGATGGATTGGGCCACAGCCTCAACGCAGGAAACACCCCCCCCAAGCCGGCAGATTAGAGCCAAGCTTCCAATGGAGCCCGATAACCCGCTGAGGGAGAGAGAGCAGACTGGGCAGAGAACTAATGCTCTGTTCACCGGCGCCTCTTCACATGAACTTTTGAACCAAGAGATGATTTGGAATGAGGTTGGCTGAATGTCAATGGTTAAGTGAAACATGCACAGAGGAAATGCAAACTGCAGAAATTTCTGGAAGTGTGAAAAGTTATCAGCAGCTAAATAAACAGCGACCCATGTATCCAACTCATTTTTTAGATTGATCATTAGTGCTTGAATGGATGATTTTGAATGCCAAGGTTATTTTCAAGAACTCATTACAGGCTCCAGTAAACTGACGCTTGTAGCCCAATAACACCATGGCGCTATGTTTACACAAAACTTTCAGGTAACACTGTGCATAAAAGTCATGTTGGGTGTGTTGTTTCTCATAACTCACAAACTAAACCAGCAGACTTAGGTTAGGTTAATTGATAAGCCTTTTTAATTTTCCTTCCTCTAAAAACCCTTGTCTTTACATCACGGATGGATGAAATCCAAACAATGGAAAGTTATTTATGCACACTTCAAGTTATTAATGGTGAGAGAAATATCACTTTTCATGCAGTCTTGTTGTGTTACAGAAGGTCTCTTCTGCTGCTTAACACGGAAAAGTCATACTCTATTTAACACATTGCATGTATTATTTATTTTTCAGTAAACAAATGGAAATCATTAAAAAAAGCCACCCACTAAACAATAAATGAGCCAATTAGAAAGTATAAGTGGGAAGTTTTCTTATTTATAAGATACTATAGGACCCTACGTTACCCCTCGGATTACTGTCAAGGAGTTGTATGCTCTGGAAAATCCAATTTGTTTTTTTCTGTAGGATCCTAATGTTTAACTAAAATACCACCTCTCTGAGATAGCCTCGTGTTAATCTGTGTTAAGGTTCATGATATAAGTAGCTTATATTGCTGGCACTCTGAGAACCCACGCAGCTCATTATTTTTAAATACACTTTTTTTGTTCGTTGCTGGCTTCACTGCTACCACTGCTTTGTGTCAACAACAGTTTGCTCAGCCTGCCGCTAATGTTTAATGCAACTGATGTCAAGCTGGACGCCTTGAAAATGTCACATACAGCTATGCAAAAACCATACAAGGCGGGCCAGCCAAAATTAAACTCACATCACCACACTTGAGTAAAATAGGTTTTTGAAAGCACAATACACACATCATTTTTCTAATTTTACATCCACCGTTCTATGTGCACTGAAGCAACGTGGTGGTCAGTGCGGGATCACTGATCATGAGATCAGCGAACCATGAGAAAGCTATACTGTATGGGATGGAATGCATGCAAAAACGTATTACCACTAAATGACCACAAACATAATATCTGCATATACAGCTTTCAGATACAGTGTGTGCAAACATGTCTTTTAAAGCACCTCTACAAAAACAAGCCTTGTGCCGAGACTAAGTGACTGCGAAGGACTGAGCTGGTCTAGCTACAGTAGTCCTGGGAGGATAGTTTATTGATCCGTAAAGCCCCTGCTAGGTGTGTTACAGTTGGCTTAGGCGCACCTCTGATTGACTTAGTGTGATGAGAGCATAATTAAGACTGTAGCACATTAACAGATGGCTGCAGTATCACACTGAGAGCGAATGAGAGAGAAGATGCCTGGTGTGAAAATTATAGCATACCAGAGTGTGTGCAATACAATGCAGATGATAACTGAAGTTTTCAGACTCAGTATATGTGTGCTGTGCTGTGAAGTGTGTTAGGTGGTGTTAGGTCTGCCTGCTCTGTCGGGCGAATCAACCATTGACTGATGGGAAATGTGTCACTAACTGCGCTGTTTGTGATTTGAATGCATGGCGGGAAAATCGCCACCTATATCCAGTTCATAATGATTATAATACTGAAAATATTTCATCAGCCGGCCACAGACTCAATCACCATAGTGTTACTTCATTTGGCAATGGATAGTGACTTAACAGGCATTTATTTAAATAAAAATTTTGGAGATTATAACTTTAAATCTTATTCACAGAACAATCATCTTCACACACTTATTAGAGGGCTTGAATTTAGTGATTGAGACCATAATGAACTGTTGAAAAAAAAGAAATTCTAGAGAGAAGATGACACTACTTTTTTTTTTTTTTTTAATGAAAGGGGAGCCAGGATCTTTTGGAGCCAGCATAGGCTTAAGCCTCAAGTCATGGCTTTAAACAAAACTTTGTATCTTTTGCTGAACAGCAGCTACTGTAGTCACAAAAGGCGATTAATCTGCATAATAATGGCACATTTTCCCGATTTATTTTAATTGTATTCTTTTTCAAATCATATTTATGTCTTTTTATATCACCTTGCACATCTTTTAGATCTCATCTTACCTTTTAAAAAGTTGCAATATAAATAAACTTGCCTTGCCTTTTACTTCTGTGATAAAACTGTTTATTTGTGACATGCTAGCGCAGAAGTAGAAGAGAAGTCATAAATACAGCAACTTCACAGTAATAGGTAATAGGTAACATCAACACATCATGTGTCTGTTTTGTAGCCTAAAATTTACAGCAGCAACAACAACAAAAGGTTCAAGATTAAAATCCATCAAATTTCCTGGAACTTTATTGAACAAGAAGACTTAAATATCAGGTCTAATCATTGTGTTTACTTCGGTTTTCCAGGTTTATTCAAGCTTTCATTCTTCTCACCTTTTGTTTAGTTCTGCCTCATCCAAATAGGATAAAAACTTTATAGAGGAGAGAAACCTCAGGGAGCAGATGAGAAAACAGTAGTCACAATTCAAGCCACATACAATTTGATGACATGACCAGAAAAATCAATAGGAATTCATTGTGAGAAACCCCCCCAGAGCTTCACTGCCAGAACAAAAGAACAATTCTGTGCTGTCTAACTGAAGCGGCAATAGCCCAGTAAACTCATTCTCCTGCAGGAATCAAACCATGCGTGCTCAAGCAGTGCATTATCCTTCCTGTGGCTTACCCCCCCCCCCCCCACACACACACACCCTACCTTCATCACATACTTGGGCTTCTGACGGTGCTCTTTTTTTGAAACACCATTTACAATTTGAGGGCAGTAAAAAAAAACAAAAAACAAGCTGCACAATGAAAAGTATGCAGAATGCCATAGAAACAAAAGTCTTTCTGCTGTTCTTTTGGCAGACAGTTAGCTGCTTTTGTTGAACTCTGCAGAAAAGGCATAACCACTTTGTAAATTCAAAGGAGATTCACACAGCTGCCGTTAGTTCTGCTGCCAAGCTCTGATTTGAGAGTCTGTATGCTACACAAAGCACTGCTGAATACTAGTGTAGATAAATTTTGAATGCTATATGTATTCACAGAACCAACATATCTTAAAAAACACCCACTACTGTTAGTGCTGTTACTTTTTTCATGTACAGAGATGGTTTCTACAAAGTGTACACTGCAAAGTCTTTGTTCTGAAATCTGACCCCTCTCGACCGCGATGCCACCTAAAAACCTCTTCCTGCAACTTCTAAAATTATTCTGTATTCCCCCGTGGTTCCTTCTTCCACAGCGTCTTCACTGTTCTCTGGTTCAAATATGGATGGATTTCACTACTCACTATACTGTACACTATGGTTTGTTCATCTCTGGGGCCTAAAATTTCCAAATATTAAATGGTTTAGCTAGTTTAGCAAGCAAGGCTGTCTTTCCCATTCAACAGAGTCTAGTAGGCTAATGCAGCTTTCATGTCATATCAGAATTATCATAATTATGAATTTTCTATTCGCAAACAGTGTTCACGTCAACATCCAGTTCCCAATTACGATTGGATTTTTTTTTCTGAAGATTCAATATGTCCAACTTCATAATATGGAAGTTCCTGAAAACCAAATGAACACAGAAGCCTCACATCAGTCAAAGACTGATATTCACTGTAATAAACCCACATTTAGTTATGTGGTGTTATATTGTCAATTAACCTTTATATAAACAACTCTGTGATCATGACATGAATGACATGAACGTGGCATCAGATCGATGACCGTCTAAACTCAATGTCCTTTCAGGTTGTTACAGTTCCAGTTATTCATCTGTCAGGGTTCTGTGATAAAACACCTGCAACAGCAGGAAAATTACATCAAACATTATGTAAAATCTAAAAAAGTTATGATTTCTATTATAAATGTCTGTTATTTTAATATAGTATTAAGTCTAGCCTAATTATACAGATAACAAAGAAGACTTGAGGCAACAACATCAGTCCTATCTGGCAACACAGCTAATGCACTTGGATACAGTCTTCTAGCAGTCTACAATGTGGAACGTAATGAAAACAGTATACCTTCATCAGATTGAGCAGTTCTTTAGAGCTGCAGAAATGAATTACCCTATAGTTCAAGTGACATTAGCATCACTGTTAGTGATTTTAACACTAGTTATAATCCACATCTAATTACTGTATAACCATTTTTTGTATCAATCCACAATATTACAGTAATGAAATGCCTCCTAAAAAAAAGACAGTGGACATAAGGAGCTTTTTCTCCAAAAGACTGTACACAGTGTAAGCAACAACTGCAGCAACAAACATATTGACAATGTAAGCTTTCCACACTGAAAGCTAACTAACTCTGAGCTGACAGCCTCAGAAACATTTTGCTGTACAGTAGGCTTTTTTTTTTTTTTTTTTTTTACGTGCAAAGTGTTTCTCCAATATGCATGATTTTAGCTGAGGGAAACATTGGAAGCAAGCGGTTGAACAGAAACAGTATCATGCATGATTGTCCCTATTATGTCACTCTCCATTCATGGCAGTTATCCCTTTAAGCATATTAAATTGTACTCTCTCTCAAGCTACTCCAGCCCAAAGTACTCCACTTAATGCTGGCAGAGGTTTACTTTCCTACTGCCCCTGAGCTGGTTTTTCAACAGCAAACCCTTATGGGGGACAATGCTTAAAAATCTCACCTGACCTTATGTTTATTCATGTGTGTAGGAGAAACAAGAAAGGCCTCTTCACAGCCGAACTAGCCAGGCAGAACTAAGGCGATCACCCAAGAGAGCAGAGGCGGAGAGGGCCTAACATTTAATTAAATATACACCCCAAAGAGAATGAGGTTGGGTGACAGCAAGGTTAGATAAGGGCAAAAGAGTACCTTTTAACATGGCTGGCCTGATGCGAGTCTTGATGTAGCTGCCCTCTGGTCCGACTACACGGACTACTGAAGCACGAGGGCTGGACTGGAAGCCAGGATCGACAATTCTCAGTAGGCACGAGAGCTCGGTAAACAGGGTCACCATTTTTCTGACCTTCGGAGGATGACTCATTGGGAAAGACAGGGGCAAATGAAAATGAGAGAACTGCAACAGTGTGATTCAAGTGTTGGATAAAACAGGGACAGCTTTTTTTTTTAGATAAAATGCCTCCAGTTGTATTTATGTCATTTACCAAAGTACCAATATAAATTCATTTAATTAATCACCGTTTTGTGAAAACATATCTTCAAAATCATCAGGTATTAGTGTGTTTTTCCATCAGATTGTAAAAGCATTGCAAGCTTTTGATTTGGGTTAAAACACACAGTTCTGTGGTTTAGTCTCTAAGATTGAAATCAAAACAGTATGTACCCTCATACACAAGGTGTAATGAATATAGTCTGGTTTGATATTTACGCCTAAAGTTCAAGTGCAGACTGTGTTCCACTGATTCTTTTTATTAAAAACAAAACCTTCTTTAACCTAGAATCTGAGATGAATGTACAGTAGTAGAGCTACACTGTGATGTGCAAAAGGATTTTTTCCAAAATCCCAATTTTCAAGCAACGTCTAACCTTTAAGCTTACAGAGACTTGAGCTTATACCGTTCTTCAGGGTTTTTACTTTGTTGAAAGCATACTTAAGATTCTACAATTTTTAAGAGCTTTAATCCAACATAGAGGCAGAAATATGAAAAAGCTGTGCTTTTGTTGTGTCAAAAATGGTTTAATACATTCAGATAACAAGAATCTGGTGATGACAGTGAGTAAAAAACATGAAAACGTTAATATTGTATTGTCTGTTATATTGGTCTTATTTTAAGGTGCATCACTTATTGTCTAAACAAAGAATTGAATTGTTTATTTACCACAATAAAGTACTCTTTAATTATGGAAGATATTTACTTTGCCACAAAGTGTGATAACAGAAGGGTTTTTTGTTTTTTTGTTTTTTTAACATTCAAGTCATTTTCCTCCATCTAGTTAGCCCAAATGTTGAACACTGCCCTACACCTTCCTGCAGTGGTTTAAGAAAAATACTGCACAAATCTGCACATATCTCTTCCAAGAATGCACGCACACACACACACACACACACACACCTGCATTTCCATGATCTCTTTTTATCTTGTACTCGTCTTCAGCATTCAAAGCATTTGGAAATCTGAAACTAGCAGTCAACTCCCCGTTCAGCTGAGGCAATAGTCCTCCTCTGAGGACAGCACAAGTCAAAAAATTAAACTTCACTCATCGTGCCATTAAAAACAACCTGCAGTATTTGAAGTTGTCAGGTGAAAATCCCCCATAAGCTGCTGAACACAACAGAGCAGATATAGGAGTGGAGCACAAAGATAAAACACGCCATCTATTCTTGCGAGTTTCCCTTTGAAACTTCTCTTCAGTGTGCCTCTGAGATGGAGGTTCTTTGCTCCCTGCAGTGCTGCTCCAGCTTCTCCTCTCCCTGGAGAGATGTGCAGAGCGAGACAAACACCTTGGGTTTCTCTGCGGCTGTGTGTTCTCCAAAATTCGCCTCAGGCAACTTTAAATTAATACCTAGCACTGCCCGTCCCCTGATAATTATATATCATCACCCATGAATGCTATAAACGGATGTTTAGTGCTAGTATAATAGGGCTAAACTGCTCTGAAAAAACCTTGTGCTGGATGTAATGAATGCTGCGTCTTTTAGAAATGTGCTGAACATATTTACAATTACAGGCAGCTCTGCAGGTTCATAATATTTACATGCTGTTACAGCTGCGTGCCTGCCAGCTATGCTTCCTTTTGTTGTAAGGAAGCTATCTGTGCCCACAAACGCAAAATGTCAATGTCTGGGATCAGCAGAAATTTGTTGCCTGCTTAGCTCTCTCCTGTCCTTTAACCGGGCTTTGTTCCCCGCTACTACAAGCAGAATGCGGCTCTTCTCTCAATAATGGGCAGATTGACAAGCCCGTGGAGGTTTGTAACCGACAACAATTCTCCCAGGCACGCTGAATGGCGGTGGCATGCCTCTCCTGTTGCTGCAGTATGCGCCCTGTGTTGCAAGGAGACTCTGCGATTAGCGGGGAATTCATTCCTGACATGATAATTGCTGTCAAATTACAGCCAACCACCAACAATTATGATGAGTGCTGACAGGTGAAGTGTGCTCGTCCCCCCAATCACCACCCCGCATACACAGTATGTTTATAGGGAACATAATACGTAGTTAGGGAATACACACAATTTGCACACACAATTCGCAATTGTTCAAGGTCCCGTGGTCAAGCAGTGCGGCTCCATCAACACAAAACTGTTGTGCTGATTATACAGCCAGAGCAGTCTTCAGTTCAACTGTGGCGGTGGGGTAATTAGATGCTTTGTGATGAAAAGGGAACTTGCTTCCCTGTGTGAATATGTCTTCTTACCACACAACAGTAACTCATCCACTGCCTCTGAACTGCATGTACCAGAGGGAGATTTCTCTACGCTTTGCCCCTTTGCTCGGCTGGATGTCCAATCATATATAATTTATGGAGAGGAGCAGATTAGTGTGTTAGCTAATTACATCTTTATGTAGAATGGAATTTAGTGTCAATCTGGCTGGCACAAACTGAAATTGGACATTAATTTAAACTTTTAAGAATAATTTCACCAGCTCACCTGGTCATGATTGTTTCTACAAAGACATAAATCAAGATTTGGTCATTTCATGTATTGGTGGCCCTGTCTTCAGTGTAACAACTACACAAATGTAGGAGTCTAACATATATTTAGGTTATACTAGACAGTTCTTAAAAGAGTGCAACATTCTTAAAAATAGTAGTTTTTACCTGAAAATAAACTCCCTGTAGAATTGCCAGTGATGGTTGTTGGAGGGAAAATGATCATCAACTTCCTGTATATGAAGGACAACACAATAATTCAACAGTTATAACTAGGGATTTACGATATCGTTTTTACTTCTTTTTTGTTCATAACGGCCTCAAACTCTACTGCTCCAGTTCATTAAAGTTTTAATAATGAGCTCCTGAACTCCAGTCTTCCTGAAATTTTCCTTCCTGTGTTTCTTGATCATACTTAGTACAATCTATGCTTGCATGCATAATAGTCTCCTCAGCCAGCTGGAAAAAATATGTGCACATATCAGTATTGGCATCGGCAATCAGCCACAATGAGTTGAAAATATCACCATATCGAATATCAGCAAAAAATGCACTATCGTGCATCCCTAGTTATAACTTTTTTGTACGTTCATACCATGGATGTATTATAATGTCTAGAACGCGCTTCGCTTGTTCACTTAGCCCAAAGGCATGATGGGATGAACACTACTGCGCATATTCCCTGGGCCCACAACGCGGAAGTAAACCCGGAAGCCAGAAATTTTTTCTGCGTATGCGCTGGGCGAGCAATTCCTATTGGACTGAATGGGCGCCATTTTTGTCCGGTATCCAGTGCTTATAATACATCCATGGTTGATACTCTACCTGAGGACTTCCACTTTGCTTTAACAACCATGCTAAGTGACTCTGTGGGGCTTTACAGCATTTAGCTTTGAGCTACATGCTGATGTTTAGCAGGTGTATAACCATGTTCAACAGCTTAGTTTAGTGTGATAGCATGCTAAAATGATGGGCCTAACTTTAGTTTTACCATTCCACAAAGAGTGCATAATTCCCCAAAATAGGTCTCCATTTCTCCATGGAGAAATGCCCTTATGCCTTGCACACTAACCAAGTTTTTACCTGAAAGTAGACCCCCTGAAGCATTGCAGATGTTTTTTTTGGAGGGAAAATGGTCACCAACTCCATGTATGTGAAAGCCAACATAATAATTCAACGGTTATTAACTTTTTTGTACTTTCACTTTCTGGCTGTGGACTGCCACTTTTCCTTAACAACATTAACAACATGTCTACAGCAGTGCTACAACAACTCTGTGGGACTGCACAGCATTTAGCTACAAGCTAACGTGCTAACATGCTCATAATGACAGCAAACATTCAAACGTTTAGTTTGGTGTGTTAGCATGCTAAAATGATGGGGATGTAATTAGTTTTACACTTATTTTGTTTAAAAAAGAAAAAAAAAAGAATTGGACCCAAAAAATAAAAAAATAAAAACCTAGCATTATCACCTCTAGGGCCACTCAATTAGTCATAAGTTACTTCTTTTTTTTTTTTTTACAAAACAATAACCTAATCAGTTTGAAATACACTTCTCTGCCTGTAGTGCAACAGCGGTGCTACAGTAGGATTCGCTAAGTTTCACCAACAGGAAGAAATGGTACAGGTATGTACCTTTCAATTTCTAAATATAAATAGCAAGAAAAAGTGCAATTTGGGGATTGAAATTCACTTTTGGTGTGTGATTTGACATAACTGGTGTTGTGTTTCTGTTTTCCAGTCCCAAACAGCTACTCAGTTTCCTCAAAAGATCAATGTTGTCTTTTAAAAGTTCCCAAAGCAAAGTGTGTTAAACACTTTTGCTGATCCCAGACAAAAATAATTGATTTTACCTGATCTATGGGTCAATCTCTTTAGTTAGTCCCAGGAAACAGTACTTTAGCTTAACAAGGTTGAATACAGTGCTTAGCTGTGCTTTCAAGTAGTGATGGATTTAAAATCCAGGTTTCCCATCAGGAATTGCTAATCATTCCTCCTCCTTAAATCATTTCCTGCTTCCATCCAGAGCAGGAAGTGACCTAAAAGGTGTGGCCATTTAAAGGAACATTTCTGGCATGATTTTTGGTTTCACAGATTATGTTAATGACTCTTCATTTTTAGTTCAATAAATGTTTTCTTCTTTTAGCCAAATTAATAAATCACAGTTAATCATATTGTTCAGTTTTTTTGTGGATGTGTCAAATGTCTTTCAACTCTAGTTTAAATCGTAACAGATACAATTTAGTACTGTATTTCTTTATTCTTATTCTCCAGAATCCCTAACATATTATGCTGAATTACCACCATTGTACCATTGTTTGCTACTGTGATACACAAGGGAAGGACTGTTATACATATCACGTTACATAAATTGCAACCAACTTTCACCTTTTTTGATAGCCATCTTTCATCCTTATGACACCGAACTACACCTGTAAGAAAACATTTTCATGGAACTGAATGCACTCTTGGGTTCTGTTCAATCACTGAGTGACACATTTACCACCATGGGCCTCCTAAAATACACAAACCTTCCAGCAATTTCCTTAAATAGTTTTCAATTCACTTTGTGTTCACCAATCCTGTTAGCATGGTGAAAGTGCATACTACTTTGTGGCTCATGAAGTCAACTGCTACTTATTTTCTCCTGAAGAAGTGTGTGGTTTTACTAGAACTGTGCAACATGTACTGAACTATACATGATCTGCTTCAGATCCCAAACCAAGAGTTCAATAACACATTGACAACTACATGATCCCTAACTGGCTTCCCACCCACAAACAATACAAACCCACTAGGGTTTGCTGGAGCACTTGGCCAAGGCAGAAACATCACTGGAGTGGTTTTCCTCTGTGAAACCTCAATACGCCATAAAAGAAGACAAGCTTACAGTAAGTCTAATAAACAGAAATCTGTTGTTCGATCCATTTGTATTACATAGGGTAGTTTATTGAACTTGTAAATGTGTTAGGTGTCATAATGCATGACCTTTGTTTTTCTACACTCACAAAACCATAAAAGTTTGAACATTTATAATAATAATTTGCTGCTTCAACAATACATTCAAAGCTGTAAATTGTTATAGCTACATTTTTGTTAAAAACACCATATTTACATTAATTGTAATACACAAATTTAATATTTGGCATACTTACATTAATCTCATCATATAATTTACAAGTTCTCAAGTACTGATTAATGTGAATATTTAATCTCAAAATTCACAACAAATCAAGGAGTAAATTAACCATACAAAAATGAAACATACAAACAATACTAAAGCTAATCCCCCCCACCACCCCGTCTCAAAAAATGTTTCACTGAATTTAAGGTTGATGATTATTTTATGCCAAAATGTCCTCTATTTTACAAAACAGTGTGAAATCTGTCTGCCATAGAATTCTTACTTCACAGCAGCAATGCAGTGTGGTTGAACTGGGCAACTTCTTATAGTGCCGTCAACTCATGTCTATCTTTTTATTCAAACAGAAAGCAAATCTCAGCTGTACAAATATTTGACAATGATTAGTTTGTAAATATTTCTCCAATAGAGTGTCAGTCCTCACGGGTTTTAAGGTCGCTGCTGACAGTGAAACTCTTGTTCCAATTACTGCTTTGTCAAATAGAGAATTCATAATAACAGTACTGGTCATGTTACAGATGATAAAACCTTGTTTGTGCTTGTCTAGAGTTACATCTGATCAGTAGATTATAGTTTAATTAGGATTTTTGGGTGTCAACTTAAAATCACTTTAAAAATTCTTTTTTTCAAATCTCTTAAAAATGTCTTTTCAGATGAGCAGTTCCGAAGCTTCTTGATTCCAGGTCCCAAAAAAAGTTTCTTTACAGCACATTGTACATTTTCCTTTGGCACAATACTTGGTAACCCCCCACCCCCCACCTAAAGATCTGTTGTCTTGTACATCATGCAGGAGGAATAGGGTGTGTTCACATAAATGGCAATGGTCAATGGCAAACTCCGAGCTCTAAGCAAAGCATGCATTGTACCTACATATGCCTTTGTGTTTGGTCCACAGTTCATGGTTTTATTGCTGATGGGGTCAATCTTCACTTGTGTGGAAGGTATTAGGCTGATTTTAATATCCTAAAGAAGGCATGGCAGTAGAGTTGTTTGTTAAGGTGGCAATAACTCAAAATTGCAGTCATTGCTGTGCCAAAGTTTACCAAATGTTTTATTTTGAGTGAAAATGTCATAGTATAGTCAGGCTTAAAATGCAGGTATTATACAGCAGCTCATGAGTGCGGAGAGGATTTAATGGTAATAAATTTAGAATACAAATTCAAAGTGACTTTGTTGTACCATTGCATGTGTGGATATGACTATGGGAACACACCCTTGTCTACTACACTTTACTGAAATGCATACTCGAGGCCTCTAGCACCTTTTTTAGCCATACAGTGTACAAATGTACAGAGTGGTTACAAAAAAAAAAAAAAAAAAAAAAACGTGCAAGACTCACGGATAAAAGACTCTGTTTCCAATACTTAAGGCAAAAACAATTCTCATATATACCAATATACATATATTTGAGATTATTACATCTATCAAAACTGTGTTTTTCTAGAGTGTTCTGGTAAACATATGTTGCGACTGACTGTGGTGACCTGTTGTATGTACTAGAGCTAAAAGTGCGGAATGACTAAGTCAAAGTCAATGCAATGCCCTCTAGTAAATACAAAAAGAGACTTTCATTATTTGACAGTGTCTTCAGTTTTGTGACTGCCTGTCAATCTATAGGCCTGCGTCTTTTATTGGAGTGTAGATCAGGAATGCCAAGCTGAAGATCACAAAAAAAACAAGTGAGTGCCCAGTAGAAAAGTGCAAAATACGCCAGTGTGTTTCTTCCACCTCCCGCCACAAGCCTCAGCCCTCAACCCAAACCAGCACCTATAGCTGGGACACCTTCCTGGGCAGAGGCCTTGGTCTTGGGACTCTGGGGTCAGAGGTTCCGTCCAGCTTCATGCTGCCTGTGCGGAGCTGGTGAGGCTTAGGTGGCAGGGCTGGGGGGTCCGTCTGTGGGGGGATGGAGAGACTGTGTGGCAGCGGCACAGGCCTGCGAGGGTTGTTCCTCTCATACACGCTATAGGGGGGTGGCGTCTTGTTCTCTCTGCGGATCGGCTCGTCCGAGCTGCTGGAGACCGAGTTTGGCAAGGTGGTGGGTGGAGGCAGCGGGTGGGTCGGGTGGTCGCCTGTAGGTAACTCGGTGCCTGACGCCTCTGACACACTGCAGCGACTGAGGGAGGAGATGCCACTACTGTAGCTGCCGGAGAGGACAGGGGAGTTGGAGACCAGGCTAGTAGACTGGCACTCGGTGGGCGAAGGGGTGAAAGGTGGCACTGTGGTCTAGAGGGAGAGAAAGAATGACAGGAAATCATAAACTTTCTTTTCTCATGTCTCTCATGTCAAATTTTCATTGACCCCTTAAAATGAAGCAGTTTAGAGCTGAAACAATTCAATCAATAATTTAGTATACAGCAAATTAATCAGCAACTATTTTGATTTAATGGTCATCAATCAAAGTATGAATGCTCTTAAAATCTGTTTTTTGCTGACCGCCAGTGCTTTAACTTTTTACCACGCTGAAATGATGCAGAAGTCTACCCCAAGGTGTGTCAGCACACACAGTGACATCACTGCTGAGTGTGGTCAGAGGTCACTAGTATAAATGCCAAACAACAACAACAATTTTCTGCTTTTCTTAGTCTTTTGTGCAATAAGCCGATTATATTTTATGTTTGTTTTGGATGTTGGTCAGACAAAAGAAGCAATTTGAAGGCTCTAGGGAAATCTAATGGGCCTTTTTTTCTTTTCTTTTGTTTTTCTTTTCTTAGACCATACAATTAATCAATTAAGTAAGAAAATGATTGGTAGATTAAGTGATAATTAAAATCATTGTATTTAACAGCCCTGAAGCAGTTTCTACCAATTAGTTCAACAAAAGAGGGATTTTGCTTCTTAAATTGTTTCATGTGAAGGATTGAAGTGGTGAATGTATGAAGTATTTCACAAGAAAAAGGCCAAAAAAACCAACTTCAGTAACAGAATCTTTTTTTCTATGACTGCCTAGTATTAATGTTGGGACTGTTGAGGGGGGGGGGTCACAACTCACAAGTTCGGAACCACTAGTATAAGGAATAAATAAAGCATTTTGTTCAGGTACCAGGTCATTTAGGTACCATTATTTAAGCTTGTATTTTGACATTTTTTAAAGAATCACAACAAAATGGTAGTATGACTAAGCTAAGAATACTACCATATTATATGAATCCCCTGTTCTGCTGTATCCAACACGTGTGCTGACAAAGCCATACAGTGACAATTTATACTAAAAACAGTCAGTGAACAGATTGAGAGGGCAGGTTTTTCCACTCCATCAACTGGCACTGTGCACCGAGATGAAAAAAACACAATATGCTGCACTTCCCCCTTCAAAAATCCGATCACTCATCAAAATGTTTTTCTAAGCAATTACACCATTGTGCTATTATATGTACTAAAACTTAATTGGATCTAGTGGAGTATACAATTGATCTGTAAGGTTGTACTGTTCATGCTACAGGGGGCATGCACAAAAAGGTATCCATTTGACATGCACCACTAGACAAACCTTTTCACATTTGGTGCCAGCATGATGAAAATTGGTAGATTTAATAAAACGCTGCCAAGAAGCTTAAACTCCTGACCCATTTTCCAGACAGAGGCTACTACTAAATATCATTTCTACCCCTAGAGATGAGTAACTGCCACCCTGTCAGACTGGCACCATGTGTTTTCTGCAGGTTCACTACTGTCTTGGGGTTTGTGGTCTGGTAATGGGCCCCTGCTTGCTTTGAATAATGTGTATGCTCAGCGCGTGTGCGATCATGTGCCAGACAATGGGACCTTCCGGAGGTCCGCTGAGGACCCGTCACTGGCTGTGCTGTGATGGGCAGCTTGGTACTTTGCTCCAGGCCTCTTCTATTGCCATAGCACTCACAGAGAACGTGCACACGCACAAACACACACACACAAATCTGATTGACAGAGCATGCTGAGTGCCAAGCTGTCACTCACACTTTGGTTTCCAGACTCGTTCTATCTCTTTGCCACACACACACACACACAAACACAGACCACACACAAACATCCTTGGTAGTTGTCACATGTAAGAAGACATCACACCCGCAACAAAGCTGGAAGCTTAGCACTGTTGCTTGTGACAAGCCCACAAAGAAGAAAACAGTCAGCATGAGACAAGCTTTGGATCACCACTGTTTCAAAACAACTTTTTACCCTCATTAGGAGCTTACTTGACGCTTAGTTAACCTTTGCTGGACCTCTTTTGCTTAAGCAGACTGTTATTAACTACTAAGAGGTTCATTAGCAATAAATCAGTGTTTGGAGACAAAGTGAGAATAATCAGTTTATCTGTAGATAAACAGAAAAACACTCGAGGTCATAGATATTAAAAAAAAAATGTTTCAACACATTTCATTTGAGAGCTGCTGAAAGGAACATTCACTTTGAAATTCAAATTCATTGTCAAGTACATGCAGTGAAGTTGAATGAATCCATCTTGTTTTGCATGTTTTTGGCAAGCAGGCCAGGTGATATCCTCTCACAGTGGACAACAGTTGGCATCTACCAGGTGTGCATTTAACTAACACGATAAATGCCCTCAAGCCAGTCCTGTTTTCAGTCTTCTTTGGGACAGCCAAGTCATAAGACTACAAAATCTGCAGCTCTGGAGCAGTTAGCAGCTTCAGTGAGCAGTAATGCAAAGCTCCCCAGTCTTGAGTTGACACAGAGTAGGATAAAGACCCTGGAGCTGGCCGGTAAGACGTTAGCGGTGCAGGATGAAAGCCTGAGGCTGTCACTGAGCAGGGTCAGGCTGTCTCAGGCAAAGAAAGGGAAACTAAAAAAAGCCCAAAACTCGTACCAGTGAACAAACGGACAGAGGGAGTGAATAACACAGACGGAACTAACCTTTTGCGGCGATCTGGATGTGGGGGCAGGGGACTGCGACCTCATGTTTTTAGCTGAGG
Source organism: Euthynnus affinis (assembly GCA_029490765.1). Classification (NCBI taxonomy): domain Eukaryota; kingdom Metazoa; phylum Chordata; class Actinopteri; order Scombriformes; family Scombridae; genus Euthynnus; species Euthynnus affinis. The sequence continues at coordinate 14,887,115 of CM055860.1, read as the reverse complement.
AGCCTGCTGACAGCCAGATGAAAGAAAGTAAGAGAGAGAGAGAGAGAGAGAGAAGAGGGCAAATTCAAATTAGTGGATTCGTTTGCTTCCATTCCCCAGGATGACACAGTATGAGTCACGCAAACATACACACGTGGAGCTGAGGGGGTCAGTGGCTTAAAGCATCAATGAATCAAATAAGCGCTGATGTTCTGCAGGTTCTTTAGGCTGCCTTAAGCTGTTTCTACATCCAACAGCTGTTACTGTTCTATGCAACCAGGGCAGAAAAAGAAGGGGGGAAAAAAACCCAAAAACACTCCATCTGCTTATTACGCTGCTGGGTAGTGCAATACATTAGACTGCACTGGGGAATAAGTCAAGTCTGTTGCATCTGTAAATAAGTAAATAACTAAAACAGAGTTTGATGGTGGAAAAAAACTGTTGTTGACATGTAATGATGAGCTTTTCTCTGCAGTACTGAAGGAAAAAACACAAATTTGGGAATTGACTGGAATTTCAATTGGGGCTATCACACCTCATACCAGAAAATATCAGCATTTCAAGCAGATGTGCATGACATAAAGAGCAGAGAGTCAGTAGCTGAGAGCCTCAGATGGAAAACGCTACAGTAAGAAGAAGGAGGTGTCAAAAGCCGGAGTGGAAGATTAGTATCATTCTTCATTAGAGGATTTGGATTGGCCAGTTTACCTGAGTATGGTGGCCTAGGAGGTACAGGAGGACATAGCAATTTGCCAACAGAGTCAGAGAAGGATGGCGCGCCCTCTTTGACACTGTCTAGGCTCCAGCTACTGGGTGTGGGTCTCACTTACAGTACACAGAAACATCACAAGTCACTCAACAGGTTATGGGATAACACAAGACAACATAGAGAACACAGTGAAAACATGATGTGGAACCATGCATGTTTTAGATGAATGGTGGAACATAAAATATATATATATAAAACAGTGAGAATGATTGATTCATAGTCATTTATTAAGATGGTATTCTGCATTGCAAAGGCAAACTGCAGTAAAGCCTGTTTCACACCAAATGTGCCTAGTTTGTGCAATGTAGAATGAGGCACCTTACTGTGTGTAAAGCATTACACTTCCTATACAGTAAATGCTAAGAATCACAAAAATATTTTTTCAACCTGGTATCCCTCGTTCTCTTTGCTATTTTCTGTAATTCTTACATCACAGAGTTATATCAGCCATCATAACTTCCCCCTCTTGTCATTGCTGGATTGCTATTGGATATGCATTGTGGAGGTCAGCTTCTTAGGGGTCAAAGTTCATACTAGTTGGCCACAAACCTTGGCAGAAAATAAGGCCTGTGGCTCATGCAGCAGGTCAGGAGAGTGCAGCCCAGTGTCATTCTCTTTATTTGATTTCGTTCTAGTCTTTGGCATAACAATTTTAGTCTTTAGTTTTTATTTTCTTTATTTTCATTATTGATCAGTCTGTTGATTATTTTTTCAATTAACAGATTACTCATTTATTCTATGTAATGTCCAAATATTGTCGATCACTGTCTCCCAAAGCCCAATGTGATGCCCTCAAATTGTCTTCTTTTTGTCCTGGCCAACAGTTAAACCTAAAGATATTTAGTGTATTATCACAGAAGGTGATAATACACTAGGTTAGGCTGAAATTTAAAAACGACTCAAAATTATTACAATGATCGTTTATCAAAATAGTTGCCAATTCATTTGCTGTCAATTGAATAATTGATTAATCGACTAATCGTTGCAGCTCTAGTTTTAGCCATATGTTATATGGTAGTTATTTCACAATTGTTATTTTTTTAAATCTGGTTTTATGCATTTTTGTGTATTATGTGTATGTTATATTTTTATGCCTTCTAAGCATGTTGGTTACATTGCGAGGCTGCTGGATTCATGAGATCATGGGAGAATTCATCTTTTTAGACTTTAGGTTAGGCGCTTGTGGCCGAACCATTCAGCGTCTGGCAACTATGGGCGTGGTTTAGGTGGGATGACAGCGAGAAACGATAAATAGATGGTTCACCTGCCAAGTATTTTTGCTTAAGTTCCTGCCATTTTCTAAACAGTTTCTAAGGACGACTTCTCAGCTGGTTCTGTGTAATAAACCATCTGGCATGTCAGGTTAGCACGTTGGGGTTTGTGTTAGTCTTTGTTGTTTGATATGTCCCAGCTGTTTTGTTGTCTTAGTTTTCAGAGGGATTGTAGATTTAGTTAATAAAGCTGTTAATCTTTTCTTTCCAAGACACACTGACATCAGTGAATATTTCCAGTAGAGACATAACATGGATATGCAAGATGTTAGTGCAATAGGTCAGTACATTTTTTGCATCAATTAGTTCATATTTCCATTAAGTCGTCCTTCACATTATTATTTAGTTTTTATTCACTGATAAAAAATCGAATGCTTTTATCGGAGATTTGTTTACAAAAATGTCTTTTTATTTAGTTTTAGTTTTGTAGTTGCTGGGGTGAAAAAAAGCCATGAATATAGAGAGAAAATAGAATAAAGAAAAGTCTTCTTCTGTGCAATGCCGCATTTGGTGTGAAAGTATATAACTTTGTCAGAATAAATATTTCATATCAACAGGACTAAACTGTAAAATATAAATAACCTTCTACATTTTCACTGACTTACTAACTTTTGTTAGTAATCTCTGATTGTCCTTGTGTTGTTTTTAGGTCACATTCAATCAAAACTTTGCTGTTAAGTAGCTACTTCAAGTCAAGGAGCTACTTCATGTGCTGATATTTCACTAAAAAAAGAAATGTAATTATGTTCAGGTCACAGAACATTGTGGAAGCCTGATACACAAATCGGCACAAAAGGCTGTTTTTCTTTCCTATGTGGCAAACTAGAATCTAGTGAGAATCATACCGCTCTATATTTGGTAACTGGAATCATAATTAAAAGTTCAAGACAGAAGATGTGACAAAATACACTTCCATACAATCACAGGTTTCGTGTAAATTCTTGCACCTTTCTTCACTGTCACATGCATAAAAGTGTCAAATTACCATACTGTCGCAGTTCATCTATCCCTCACTGCATTATTTACAGATCACACATGGAAAGGTGTGTTTGTGTGTGAGTCACAAGGAAACGATCACATCCACACTCCTCACTCTTTATTACAAGGTGTCTCTTTCGCATTCCTCTCTAATTATTTCACAAACTGTTCTGAATGCTGCTCTTTTTTTTGTTGTTTTGGTAGCAATGAACAGCGCTGATGAAAGGAAATACATTTCACATGTTAACTGTATATTCAGAGTTTTATTGAAGTTCAGAGCAAAGCAATCAAACTTCAGGGTTTTTTTAATTACACATAAGGGGGTTCAACTTTCAGCCGCAATTCACAGGCATATTTCTGTGAGAAAACGCAAGAAATATGCATCTTCACTCGATTACGCTGAGCAAAATGACAACGTGGGGGCTTCACTAATAGAGATGCAGTCATACATATGAATGTCTCACACGTCCATCAGTGATGCAGGAACTGTACCTGCCATTTTATTACTCTTCTAGGATGATGAAAAACTGTAAACTAGGCGGTGTGGCTGGTTAGGAGTCGGAGGAAAATGGGAGCCCAGCATGTGTGTGTGTGTGCGTGAAGAGGCATTTGTGTGTGTGTGCGCATTCTGAGGAGGTAATGCTCCCTGAAGCAGCTGCGTGAAGACAGATGCCTCCATTCACGCTGTGGTCAAACTGTCACACACACTGCATGTCTGGACAGATGACCGCCACCCTGGATGCTTGTGTAAGCATCAACGAGTAATAGAGAAGCTGCCTGCTATGCTGCAGATAGAACTTGTAATGGGAAAGAATGATCCTTTAAGTAACAATAATGTACACATGAAACAATAAAAATCTTTTAAAATTTTACAAGTTTAATTAAGTGTGCCTTCCCATGTTGGCATTATTATTCTACTGGAGGGGATTCCCTGAAAGGTGAGTGTGTATTTCAAGGCTTTTTTGTGAGTGTATGTAAGTGAAGGATGTGAAAGAATATGCTTAACACAGTATTTTACCTTTGTCTGGTGCTGAGAGGTTGGGGTCACTCCGTGGTAAAGTGGTATCGCCTATCTGATGAGGAGGAGCTCTCTGCACAAGGAACAAGTAGTTCAAGTTTACTGTCAGATCCAAACAGAATGGCACAGTGTATCTGAGATAACGATGTGTGTTGTGTGTTTGTGTGAGTGGATGTGGGGTTGAGCGGTATATAACAAGGAACAGCAGACAGGCAGAGCCAAAGAGAAAGAGTGTTGACTATGTAAAAACCTTTATGTCTCTGTGTTTGTAGAAGAGGGTGAGTGCTTCTTACCTTTTTGCTCTAATTACAGTTAAGTGATCAATGTTTCTAATAATCAATATTCCATTAGCAGCTAATAGCTAATAGCTGCTGCTGTCAGGTTGGAGAAAAAAAATGTGTGGCCACTCTGTTCACCTGCAGACTTAAAACAACTCTTTTGATTCAAACACGACATCAGAGCACAATAAGGGTAAAGAAAAACAGGTGAACAGTGCTGGCAGCAGCATCAGCACCGAGTGTTAAGAGATGAATGGCCATGAAAAGCCAACGCTTTTCTGTTGCAGTAGCTTTGTCACCGAGGATGGAGTGTGTGATTGCATTATGTGCTGCCCTTCAGCTGGAGCAGGGACGAGGTTGTTCTTGGTGGCTCTTGTTATTTTGGCAACATTACTGTTTAGCTTGCTCTACTGGAATGTTTTTATTCCATACTGAAAATGAGGCAATGCTAGACTGTCTGAAGGCCAACTTTAATAAAACATCTGAAAAACTGCTATCCTATGCTACATGAAAAAATGCCTTATGGCATGTGACCTTGTCCTGGAAGCAAATATTTCCCCTTTAAAGTCAAAAGTCTTCCATTGAGATATATTGTACAATACAAAGGTGGCCTCGTTTTCTGCCCCAGTATGCACCTTATGGGTGGCTGCACTGGTTGACAAATATGCCTGTAAAGAGCAGTGTTTCAAAAATATAGACCCACTTTTCAATTCGTCTTTACATCACAGCCACCTTTTATTTTTTTAGGACCTCCTCTATTATGATTATTCAAGGGTGTCAATACGCTAAAGGACTACTTGAAGCCCCACAAATTTGGATTTTTTTCCTGCATCCTATCTCACAAAACATTTAGAAAAGATTAGATGGGTGGCATGTCTTGACAAAAATGCACATTCATGATGTGACCTTCTACTGATGGCTTACTTTTTCATTTGGAAATTAAATTTTTTTCCCCCTCTAAACCACCTGACGGAATACAATAAGACTTTCTTCATACTTGCAGACATGTTTCTTCAGCATTTGGTTTTGCTTCAAATTTTTGCATATGTGTAATTACAGTATCGTCTGCATGTATCTGAACCCTGTGCAGAATGACGGTAAATAATTTATATACAAGCTGAACAGGAGAGGTCCCAGGATGGATCCCTGGGGCACACCCATTTCAAAGTTCAGGAAGGGTGATGTTTCACTATACACCCTCATGTGGTGGAAAGTGATACGCGCACAAACTGCCTCAAGCGAGGAAACATCTGGAAACACCGGACCACCATCTGGTGGGCCATGCCATTTCCTCCATGATCATGATAGACCGCTTTTTTCCATCCAAATAAATGACGTAACTTACCAAAAAAACACTGCAGTTGATTGGACAGACGTACTGTGAGTTGGGCAGTGCTTGGTTTGGGCAATAACAGAATCTTGATTTATATTTGATCAGAACTGCCTCGTTTGACAGCTTGATCAGACTCATTTGCATAAATCTGAGGCTGAGTCACGTTTATGCACTGCTCAGCCACATCTCCTGCTTTCCACAGAAAATGAACAGAATCCATCGACTTAACATACTTGAGATAGGACTTCATCCAATTCAGCATGTTAGAGGAGAAATTAAAATGTGCTAGCGTACAGATGAGTATTTGGTGGTTGACAGTATCAAATGCCTCCTTTAAGTCTAAAAATATAGCCCCAAGAACACCTCTTTTGTGCATTTTTAGTTTGACATTCTCTAAGAAGAAGCAATTTGCTGTCTCAGTGGAATGGTTGGCTCAAAAACCAAATTGCAATGTGTAAGGGGTACTGTTGAGATGAGTGGTCAGCTGTTCAGCAACACATTTCCCTGTGATTTTGTAAATGACGGGTAAAATGCTAATAGGCCTGTAATTGCTCACATCAGTTGGGTCTCCTGATTTATGAACTGGCACAACGATGGCTGACTTCCCGTCCTTTGGAAACTTCTCTTCTTTAATAGAGGCATCAATTATCTTCATTATTGGTTCAGTGAATGAATTTATACAGGTTATACCGCCTACCCTTAAGTGTGAGCATAGATGGTATGTGTGTGTGTGTGTATGTGTGTGTGTGTGTGTATGTGTGTTTTAACCTGTGCAGGGTCCAGGGGGTTGGGGAAGATGGCACTGACTGGTCTCTCTCGTGGAGACAGACAGGCGTTTTCTCTGGAATGCTTGTGTTTTTCTGCCATCTGCGGTGAACCTGGAATGGATGGTATGAGATGTTAGAGCGGTAACAAACACTGTGCATGTGCTAACACATGAGGGACAAAACAGCAGCAAGGTGTTAAGAGTATTACCCACAAATACTGGCAATCAGGAAAGGCCAATCTCTCTTTCTCTTTCTCCCTCTGAGCCTCTCTACCATCGTTTCAGCCTCACTAGGTCCACAACATGATAAATGGCCCCCCCTACACACACACACACCTGTATCTCCTTCAACACCACTGGTTCCCTCCCCTATTTCTGATAACACTGGACAATCATGAGAGCGACACGTGCTGAACCTCGACTGAGAAACATATGTAACACACAAACACACGTATGCAAATACTGAAACCCTCACACCCCATATGACATGAGCTTACTATATGGATCTCGATCCATTAGCGAATGTGATAGCACTTGGAAGGCTATCATATGAGGATGAGATACCCATCGTTGGCTCTCATTCAGATAAGACCACACGAGCAATAATTCTCTACAGGCTTTATGGGTAGACAGAGGCCACTTTTATAAGGGCGCTGCCCGCTGCCAGCAGCTTGCCAAAGGGGAGTGTATACGCTTCCATAAACGTCTTCATATATTCTTACTTTTTATGATGTGGGTCAGGCAGAAAGGCGTTTGCACATTTGAGCAAAGCGAGATAAGAGGGCAGTGAGAGAAGAGCATTAGATATTCACACTTCACTGTAGTGGAGGCTTGGATGGCAGAGGCCAGGACTGGACTTGGAGATTGTATTGAAGTCCAAGAGGGATACTCAACAGAGCTGTAATCATTTCTTACTTGTTCTTGCTCGGTCTTGCATTTTCACTGACTCCATGTTTCTTTTAGCAGCATTTGTCTCCACGTCTTGGCCCATTTCATTTTTCATCTCAGCTAATTGTGTATTCTCTCTATTTTCAATTCTCTATTCAGTCTCTGACTTTCCTTTCAACCCTCCTTCCTCATTGTTCTTACTTTATTTTTCTGCTCCCTCTCCTTCATGTATCCCTAGCTGTCTAGTCTAACCTCACTCACCTCAGTGAACAGGACGCTGCGCTGTCTTGAAAGAACATAGTGCCACTGAAGGGTCAAAGGTTCAGTCCCCATGTTCAGTGTGTCTAGCTGAGCCCCTGTCTGCTTCTTACGTGTGAGTCCCTCTGGATTGAAATATCAGCTAAAAGCCAACAACAGTATATTGAATTCTAAAATCCTGCAGTCTCACCTCTGGCACTGGAAGGGGCTGAGCTGGTGACGTTGGGGGAGGCAGAATGGTTGGAGCTGAGGCTCGAGGTAGACGGACTGGGCTGTAGGTGGGATGACAATGATAACAATAATTACATCATTATTATGAATATTATGAACATTACTATATACATTTTATAAGCTCATTTTATATATTCATATTCATACAAAACAAGGAGCTTACTGTAATGTTATATGAAATTGAGCAACTGTAACGCAGAATGTTGCTTAAAAAAAATGACTTACTTAACAAGTTAATGACGGTTAAAGAAAAACCAGCAAAATACCAGTTACCTATTAAACGAATAGTTAGACAGAGTTTGCGAAATTCACTTGTTATTTCAATCCGAGAGTCAGATGAGGAGATCGATACCACTCTCATGTCTGTGCAGTAAATATGATGCCAGCAGCCAATTAAGTTAGCTTAGAATAAAGGCTTTAAACAGGGGGAAATGGCTAGCCTGGCTTTGAGCTGGACTATTTCTTGGCTAGGTGCAGTAACTTCCTGGAGTCGTCGCCTGTTGCCTGGCAACCTCGCAATGACGACAAGGCTGTGCTAATTGGCTGATGGCTGGTGCTTCATATCTACAATACAGATATGACAGAGGTATCCATTTTCTCATCTAATCCTTGGAATAAGCATATTCCCCAAAATTATCTGCAATTACTATTATAACATTATAAACATCATTATTGTAAATTACTGTATAATTAGCTAATAGCTCTTAAATTAATCTTAAAGCTCTGTTTATACTGATATTAGCCATTAGTTTATTAAGGTAGTGTGCTAGTTTACTAAGCTAAGTTAAAAATAGGGTGTCTCCAGGAGGATGGGGGTTAAAGTGCACTTTGTAAATTGAAATGTGCCAATATAATACTCATCTTTAGGATCACCTTGCAGTGAATTGTGCTTGATCTATGGAATAAAAGCTATGATGTTCAAAAATAATATCATAACAGGTTCAGTCACATCCCTGACAACAGCTTTTTTTTCTCTCATGATTCTCTCTACTGCCTGTTACTTCCAGGCCTGCCAGGTGCGGCAGACAGCTTGCCAGGAGTTGTCGGCAGCTGAATTGGCCAAATCTAGTTTAGATTACTGCCCAACTCCAGCGAGTTCCCTGGACAGACCACACAAAGCAGTGTGTCCTTATTTGATATAATCATGACAATTTGTTTGGCCGGACAAAGCCCCGAACAAGCAGGGAGGAAGACACAAAGAGAAAGGGCAGAAAGGAGAGACAAACGAGAGTGAGAGGCATTAAAAAAGGTATTCTGTAGGGAGCAGGAGGGCAAATGTTGGGATATGGACTCAATCTACGACTTCAACAGCCTTTGTGTGGGTGTACTGATTGGCAAGTGCTTGCATGTGTTTGTGTATAGCAGACAGATAGAGACGGGGAGAGACTACCTGCATGTTGAAGACTTCATCTGAGCTCTCCGATTGCCCTGTGATGTTGCTGACTTCGTTGGAGGCCTGAGATGACAGAGAGGATGAGGAGTAGCGGTTCACCGCAGGGTAGCTGAGGAGACTGAGGGTGAGAGCAAGACATCAAGAGACGGTTATGATGTCTTTCAGGAAACGGAGAGAGGTTTTGGTATTATGTTTCATCATTCTCAAGAGGTTTGACTCACCGAAAATTCAGTGAGAGCCGCGCAAAGACAGACGAAGAGGGAGGCAGGGAGGGAAAAAGACAAACAGAGAGACAAATGGGCAGAAAATGTCAGATTAAAAGATGATAATCTATGCAGGAATCACAGCATTTCATCAAGCATATTTCTGCCAAAAAGTAAAAGGGTAAAAGAAAGGTTAGGGAACAAACACAAAAGGACAGTTAAAACAGAAATCTTTACCAAGAAGATGTAACCTGGCTTTGTGTTGTCAAACAGAGCACAAAAAAGAAATCAAGACTCAGTAAGCAAAATGTGAAATGTCACTGGGAGATTGCTGCGATGTGTGCATCTGAATCTTTCTGTGTGGCTGTGCCCCTCTGGGACCAGACTGTGGAGGCAGAATGTCGCAGGTAGACAGAGTGGCAGGGTCACTGAACACATCAAAAGACACACACACGCAGAAACACACATATGCGCACAGTCTGCCTGCTGGCCTGGCAGCAGCCACGCAGACATATCCCTGTGGGTGCCAGCCAAGCCGCCCCCGCCTATTGTATGCCCAGATGGAGCCACACCGGTAAAGAACAGAAGAAAAGAACAGAGCAAAGGCACAGAGTCTGGTGTTTGAGGTGATGTGGGGACTCAAGAAAGTAAAATAATAAAAAGGAGGTAAGATCAAGACTGAGGTCTGCAGCGAAGGGCAGCACAGGAAGGCTAGACAATATGAAGGAGTTTTAAAAAATATATCCTGTGACTCAAGTGAAATCTCTTTTTTGATGTTTTTGATCTTGAGTAGAATAGAAAGAAATAGTAAGTGACATTGTGTTCTTTCAATAAAAAAAAATAAACTAAAGAGAGACACAACTGAATCAGACAAAAGACAGATCTATTCTTAACTAAACAGAAAAACAAAACTAGACAAAAAAAAGGTTGTCACCTTCGCCTGGCAACCCCTCTGCCACCGTCTGGGCTAATGATGTTGGGCACAGAGTTTCTGCACGTGCGTGGGCTTCCATTGGTGAAGTGCACCGGGCTTGCGCGCACATAAGCCGGAAACTCCTGCAGTTTCAAATTGAAGAAGAAGAAGTGCACATAATTAAATGCTTCTTCATGCCAGCGTGAGGTCTGTAAATAAAATACACAACTGCAGACGAAGGAAGTGTGTTTAATGAGGGGAAGCTTTCTCCTCGGAGGACTAAAGGGTTCATTCACTTGGAAGTCCAAACACAGCGGTCGGTTTAAGTCGACACATACAGCGCGTGTTTCTCTTAAAGACTTCGGTTAATGATTTGAGGAGAATGATGTTACGCAAGCGGGATTGTTTTAATCTTCCTAATACGTGATTTATGGTCATTAACTGAAATAACTTCTGTTTAACTTGAAATTTGAATCCCTCATTAAATCTGAAATGTGCACATTTTGAAATGCTCTCTTTAAAATGCAGCGTCATCATGGGAGATGTCAGAGATCACGAACATGGCCTCTTGCCTACCTGTATGCCCAGACTGGATTTCATCAAATGAAACTGGTCCACTAACTTCTTGTGGAGAGGTCTCATATCCTGAGGAACAAATTTCTCATGCACGGCGAGGCCATACTCCAGAATATGTGCCTGCAAGATGAAAACTGGTTTATGTCTTGGACAACATCTGAAGGTAAATTAATTCAAAATGAAACAACTCTGTCACCTGTGTCAAATGCTAAATATTTGCTGATTTGTTTGCGAGCTTGCTCTGTTGGAATAAATCTGAAATTTAATGGTTTTGCTTTACACATAATTATATGACAATGGGATACATATTTAAAAATAATGGGCCATACCAGCAATATCAAGTCAATGCAGTTGATGCATACATAATATTCATTTCTCAACTAAATGACATGCAAAACAATCTTAACTTAAGGTCCGCATACTTGCTTTGTTTGGTAAGTGGACCTTGAGTTGAGATTGTTTCCAAGCTTGAGAATGAACTGTCAAGCTCAAATACTATAAATAATTCTGTTGTCATATTAGAGGATAAACATGCTGTTAGATATATGTTGGCCCATCTCTGCTCATCACATTTTAAATACTTTTACAGTATTTCAGATTCTTCGTAAATTCTGTTTTCATCTCCTATTACAAACCTGTTCAAACATGAGTTCTCTCAGTCGCCCGATCTTCTCTCCATCCTCAGGATGATTCATAATGTAGTCCTTCACAAAAAAGGCCTGCATGGAGACAAAATGCACAACATCTGTTATGCACACACCAGGAGCTGAAGCAGTGGGCTTTCTGCACTGCGGTGTTACCTGAATCCCCGCTGGGCTGACACAGTGAATTAGTGTCCACACTTTTTTTTTTCTTTTTGGTTGAATCCTTAAAAAAACATCCATGAACAAACTGACAAAAAAAGGCAAACAAAGTAAACTAACATCTGACTCAAATGGGGAGTAATACTCCTTTCTGCATTCCTGTGTTGTGATATTAATATCAAGTTCAGGGACCAGAATAAAACAGCTAAAAATAGAGAAAGAAAAAAACGGTGCCAAATGGATATTAGTGATCTCACAGGACTGATTTTACTTTGATTTAGGAGCCAATTTGGTTGGATTTGTAAAGCTTTTTATGTCACTTTTATTCATGCCACTGCTTCCTGTTAAGGATCATGTCTCTTCAGAAACGTCATACTTCTTGATTATGGCTTACAGCCTTTGCTTTCTATTCTCTTCTCAGACATTTCCTTCAAAAAGGCGACTCAAAGGAGAAACAGATAAGAAATATTCCCTGGTCCACTTTGAATGATGATAACTTTTTTTTTTGTTGCATCCAGACAAATAAATGCCAGGTCCTTACTGTTTACAACGCCATCAACACTTGTGATGTGTCTACAGATTATGCTAAATCCTTTTCAATCTGCATCGGAGTACACAAAGAGAAGACGACAAACCGATGAAAGATCTGGCGAAAAATCTGTTTTGAAATCTGCCACAGAGGGAAACGCAGACACACACAAAAAAAAGAGGGATTGAAAGGTAAAGGGGGAGTTCACAAAAAGATCGGCAGGGCTCCTCTACCAAGGACACAGCTGTCTATCTCCAAAGAGACAGAGCCAGATGACAGTTAAAGAGAAAAGATGCTCACTGTCATTTCAAACGTGTGCACACAGACACACACAAGAAAACACACGTAGATCCCCATCAATGAATGCATGCGACTATGGCTTGCAGACTGTGAATACTCAATAAAACAAAAAATATTATTCCAGACAAACATCCTCAGATGGCGATCCTTATAATTAGTATTAGCACTGAACATGATGTCACTCTCCTCTCTTATAACAACACCGTGCAGCACAGATGGACACAAAATCAAAAATAACTCATCACATAAACGTTATTACACTCTATATAGTTGATGTACTATAAAGTACATATGCAACAGTGCCAAGGTAGTAATTCTAAAGAGAGAAGTGCTGCGTTTCGGCAGGAAATCCCGTCCGAGGACCCTCCAGAAACGGCAGCAAAAATAATCAATAAACTTCTACAAATGATGGAAATCTCTCATCAGGCGGCAGGGAGTGAGACCCTGCCATGGAGTGGCTCAGTTAATCATTAGAAAAGTCCAATTAGAGATGGAAACGCTGAGGGGAGAGGAAATAAATCAGACAACATTCCCCCTAAAGGGTTCCAACTCAAACTAAAGCAATAAATCTGAATATTAATAATGACAATTTCCCCTTCATTTGTAGCCGAGCGAGCTTCAGCAGCTGTCAATCGGCATTAAGCGGGGAAATTAATAGGTTTGCGTCGCGCTCCGTGGGGTCCTGCATGCGAGATTCAGGGCAGAAAAATGAGTTTTGAGTGTTTGCTGTGTCCGACCCGTGCAAAGTCATTGAAATATGTGTCCGTTTCTATTATGTGTGATATGAAAATACAAATTACAAACTGTTGAACGAAGTCCGTTTTTACCCAGAAGAATCCCATTTACACATTTATGTATACATTAAAAAAAATGACATGAACCATCCGACAGTAGATAAACGTAAAGGGCTGCTCTATAAGTACATTAAAAGCTGAAAGTCATACCATATGCTATCATTTTTCTAACAAAATAATGGCAGTAAGGGAGGAAAGCACTTGAGCGACCCTTGCCTTTGTGGTTCTATCAAGTATCCTACAAACCTTAATAGGCTACTTCTACACAGAGGCACGCTCTTCTGCACAAAACCAATATACACTCACTCACATACAGTATATGCCCACACAAACACACACACACACACACACACACACAGGCATGCATGCACAAACACGCACCCCCACATACACGCTCTCAGTGGAAAAGGGTGGTTGCTATGCGACACAGAGCAAGTCGCTTAGTCCACTCAGTTTGTTGAGGGTAAAAACCATTTTCTTGAGTAGATTTTTAGTCCTTTTCCGCAATTGTGCTCTTCCTACTTAGGAAATTGCACTGTAGCGCAAGAAAATGATGCTCTCCTGCAACCGGAGCTTTCAGAGATGTAGTAGATTCAAAAGCTTGTCGGTGTATTTCAGTTTTTCCTCTATCAACATGTGTCTGTCTTTTATAACAGCTGCATAAACACGCCCATCTCAGTCATCCAGACATTATTAGCCATCCATCTCTCTCTCCTCATTCCTCCCACTCCTCCAGCTACCATTTTTTGACCTGACCCCTCTTTCTCCCCACATCTATCCTTCAAACCATCCATCCATCAACCCAACTCCCCCATCCATCCACCCATGCGTATGTCACCCATCCATCTAATTTTTCCCGCTTCCACCTTCTTTTGCTCTCCACTCATCTATCTGTTCGACCAAACCTTCACCCAGCCATTCATGCATCCATCCATCTGGTCATCCACTCCCCCCTCTGCAAAACGGTCTGTGTCCATACATCTCTCTGCTTACACCCACCTTCATGCATCATTATGCAATATCTATATGTCATCGCTTCACTCTTGCTCGCTCTCTAAAATCCTCCAACCTTATCTTTCATCTATCTGTCCATACCTCTTGGTAACGGGCCAGCCCCCCATTGACAGCGGCGTCGATGACCCCGTTGAGGCACATGGTGAGGGGGTTGATGTTCTGCATCTGCCGGTTTTGACACTGGGTGATCAATGTCCGTAATTGTAAGTTCTTGTTCTCGATCACCTCGATGGCATTCTCCAGCGGGCTAACCTCCACCTGTGAAGAGGGAGATTGTAATAACCAGAGTTAGTTAATTGACAAAGACTTTTACTTAACTCTCTCTGAAGATGTAGGAGTTCATCTTTAAAAAAAACAAACAAACAAAAAACATATAACAATAAATTTGTGCTTTTACGACAGAGGACAATCTTTAAAACTATATTAACACATTTTTTTTCGCCACTTTAACTTGTAAACATAGTAGTGACATATTATCACTTTTTTTTAGTTAATAAGGCAAACTTGTTAACAAAAAGCAGCTTATTTACACATCAAGCAGATGCGGACCAACATTAGCATTTGTTTGATGAATGTCAGTCCAATATTATCTCCCTTTCGATCACAGTTTTGGTCTCCACCAACTGCTAAGGGAAGCATCAGGCTCTTTAGCTGCTAAATACTGCATAATGTTCACCAGATGGATGCTAACTTTGTCTGTCTTAAGTTTGATGCAGGTAGTGTACAGTTGATTTATCAGAGCTTTTTAAACAACTGCCTGCTGCATCTAGAAACAAGAGAGGTAAGACTGAATCAAAATAGTAATGTTGTGGGCCATAAAACCAAGGCTAAAAAAGTAGAGCTGAGAATTGGGTTTTAATTCTCTGTGGTTTTATCAGTATGAGCAACCCATTTCACATACCTATAGTCATTTGATTTATAGTTAATATGAAAAAATGAACTATAGCAGCTTTAAGTATACTATGGCATATATGGTCACTTTTGGAAATGGAAGCATTTAAAATGTTCTTTCCTTCATCCTGCAGTTCTTTTCTCTCTTTTTCCTCCTCTGTCTCACACAAAGCTTAATCCGCTTGCTAATAAGAGCTTTTGCCAGTTCCATATTTCATATGCTATTGCACTGCATAACCATCACAGAATAACACTGAGTTCACAATCCACAATTTCACACCGCGCTCAGCAGCAATGCACTAAAGAATATGTGCTGAGACCCACAGAGACAGACACCGTCTTATGTTTTGCATACGCTGGACAAAACATTTAAAATCAAAGCAGTTAAAATCCTCCCACTCCTTAGAGATCTGAAAGAGAAGATCCAAGACGGAAAGCTTTTGAGGGGATTTATGTGCAACACAGTGAGGGAATGGGTTTGATTCGAATGTGATAATGAGTTCAGGCTAAAACATGAGAAGAAGTATTGGAAAAAATTCCCAATATAAAAATCAATTCCAACAAGATTGATATTTTTGTAATCAAAGCTAAGCAATTCAATTTTTAGGGTTAGGGACATCAAATCTATCCAATGGAGGAAATGAAATGTGTCCAATAGCCCCAAACTCACGACCTAGGTCATTATTGATGTTCAATGCAATGACTTGGATCAATACTTGGATATTGGCTGGCAGTGCTCTAAATTGCAACCTGAAAAATAAAAGCGTATTACCGTGTCTCCTGTGTGAAATGGATGTGTGTTGTAGTTATGTCATCATGGTTATTTCATCAGAGGTGGTCAAACTCACCAGTTCTCTCTTATCCACTTCAAACCAGCGTGAGATGCCTGGAAGACTCTGAACCAGAGTCAGGGTTGTCCTCTCCACCCACAGGCTCTGCATTAACACACAATATACACCTGAGTATTAGCTGATTGCTAAACATGTTTAAAAAACATCCATAGCTCCATATGCCTGATGCCCACATGCACTCTATCTCTACAGTCCACAATTTAATTACCGATATATAGTTTGAGAAAAACATGTTGAGCACACCTACTGCCAAACACCCACTTTTAGGTGTAGGTCAGATGTCATGTCTTATATCTAATATCATCATTCATGTTGCACCACTTATCCTGTCAGCCAGCATGCTTGTCAATATGCCAACATCCCACAAGGTCATTCTGACAGCACGTAAACTATGGAAACTCTAGCATTCACTGCAGGCTATTAACATAATATATTCACACAAATGACTTGAGCACCTAAGGAAACACTTCCACTACAGTATGTTTGTTAGAAACACGTCGATAAACAAAAAGAATGTTGTATTTTCTGTATGCAAGATTTCTAATACCAACTTATAATGTTGACTTCTTGACAGTACAGAAACAATTATCAACAGTCTTTTATCGAGTCAAATGTAAAGCATTCCATGGCTCCAGCTTCTTTAAATGCTACTTTCACTGTTTTATTTCACTGTAAATTGAATATTTGGGGGATTTAGACTGTTTTATGGACAAAGGAAGCAATTTAAAGATGTTACCATGAACTCTGGGAAATTGTGATGGTCATTATTTTGTATTTTCTGGCATTTTTTATACATTAATAGATCCATCAATTCATCTGGAAAATAGTTCAGGTAAGGTCCAGTTACTTTCCAGAGCTTGTTTTGGTCAAGTTACTGTTTCCAAGATCCAGAAATAACTGTCATGCTTAGCATAAAGAAATAAATCAAACTAATTGATAATGTGATGGTAATTTTTCTCTATTTTTTGACATTTTAAACATTATGTAATCCATCAATTCTTCTAAAATGTGTTATGTTTAAGGTCCGGTTACTAGCTTTTTCCAAAGCTTCCAGGATCCAGAAATAACAGTCACTCTCAATATAAAACATTACAACATATTAGTTAATTGCAGCCTGACTTCTGGATCTCTTTCAAAATGAAATCAAACCTCTTTACAACAACCTCTACTCATCTTTAGTCCACATAGTTTAGTTTTATTTTAAAGGACATTAACTTTGTTATATTAATATTCTTCTTAGCATCAGAAGGACTTTTGTCTTCTGTTGGACCCACTCCACAGACAGTAGATAAAGTGGAGCTTAATTTATTGTAAGCTTAGTTTAGAGTCCAGCATTTTGCTCAAGGACCCTCCAGCAGAGCTGATGAGTGCTGACACAGCCTATTGATCCAGTGTCCTCAGGTTGAAGAAGGGTCTTCCGACTCAGTACACAACCCAGCTGCCTTTTATTGATTTTATGCTTTTTAAGGCCAAGAAACCCACCTGAACACCACTTGAAAAAAAAAACAGTTTAAGAGCAGGAAGTTGTAAGGAAAACCTGACAAAAATAAAAGCCTTGACCTTTCTGCAAAATTGTTTTTTTTTTTTTTTGCAGATAGACACTCTTTGTTGAATTTTAGAAGCTTGTGCAGCCTTTTCACTTTTTTTTTTTTTATTGTGACTGATCGCACCATATCCTGGTTGCTTCATACTCTTGTCACCATCCAAACGTTTATCATACATATTATTCCCACCCGAGGGGCAGAGATATCCAGCCTAGTGGAAATGTGATATCATGATTAAATTTGGCCAAATAGCCTTAATGGAACCGAGATGAAATGACTGCGTGGAGTGTGTGTGTGTATGTGTGTGTAAGTATTGAATATTTATGAGCCTAATATGAGGGTCTGTGTGGTGTGTGTCTGTGTGTACGTGTTTAGATTGTGTTCAGCTGCATTTGTGCGACTAAATTGACAGTAAAGAGTTCATTTTGGCTAAGCTGTACACAGCTCTGACTCCAAGTTTCTGAGTATAATTAGTGATACGGGTGCCACAATGAATAATACATGCACTACACACACACTATCACCTGAGCGCAGGTTCAAACCATCACTACTACACAAGCTCACGATTGATGAAAAAGGGTAGAGAGGGAAGAAAATGAAGCTGTTTCACATCAGTCTGCAGCACTGAAATGCTAATGATCATAAATGTGTAATTCAAGCTTCTGCGATATTCTAGAGAACTTGATCTTCCTGCCTGTTTATTTCATAGCAAATGGCATTTTACAACAACAAACATCTGTCTTTGCATGTGTCTATGTAGTGTACACTGTATGCATGTATGTATGTGTCTACATGCTGTGCTGCATATATATTCTCTTTTTCCACTACTTGTAAATTTCTCTTTTTTTTCAGTACCTTGAACTCATTCTCTTTGTCTTTGGTGCCCTTGTGGAAGGGCCGGTCATATCTGAACCTCCAGATGTGATTGAACTTGTAGAAGCTTTTGATGTTGTCAGGCACTCCGTCTCTCTGCAGCACATCCTGACTCTCTGGGATGGGGGTTACGGCGTAGATCTGCAGGTCTGGAGGCACCGGAAGTTAAGGAAAGAGCAAGAGAGCGACAGAGGGAAAGCGCCACAGCACTAAAATGGAGAAGAATTCTTCAGTGACCCGAAAGAACATGGGCATTCGCACACAGGGGACGAAGACACACACACACACACAGGATGGTGAGGTGTGTGGCTGTGTCTGTGCACTTTGACAACCACACACATACACAAACACTACATAAATCTTTTATTTTCATGCATGTGGAAAAAATACCTTGCTAAGGGCAAATTTATAGGCACCAGAACAATACCCCTGGATCCAAATCAGAATACTACACACCAAGACAACAAATGGTTCTCTATTTCTAAAGCAACTATTACGAATAAGACTTTGTAGTTTGACCACAAATCGAGAGCACAGATACTAAATAGAGAAACAAAAAAAGCAAAGAGGAAAAAAAAAAGTTGGAAAGCTTTTTGTCATATACAAAAGAAGAAAGAAGAAAAAAAACAGACAGCACACAAAGACTTGTCACTGTGAGCAGTGGAGAGTGTGTGTGGGGGTGGGGGGAGTTGCAAGTCGTAAGTGATTCAACGAGGAACCCCTACACCGCAATGAGCAGCGCCACCAGAGAAATATGAGTTGACACAGCTAACGTACATAGATTCACATGCATGAGTGTTTGCGACAAGGATATACAGATGGGTGAGCAAGAGAGACTCTATTGATTAGCATTATGTGAGAATAACATGGCGGTATGCTAATTTATTCAGATGTAAGCTGTCTTTCCTAGTATGGAAAGTGCATCACACACAAAAACACTATGAAAGGGACAAAAAGGGACCTACAGAAAAAACTTCAAACATGTATCTCTCCCCTACATCTAGTTATGTTTTAGTGCTGCTCTCATCAATCTTTGTGTCATTATGCCATGGACTCTGCCTTTTTCCCCTCCCTCTCCCTCTATATAGGCCAGCAGTTGTCCCATACATTTGTGTGAATAATTAAAAGGCCTGCCCTATAGTGCAGCTGAATTTGAACACAGTGCATGGAAATGAACAATATAGTGTGGTGCCTATTTTTCCCTAATAATGGGTTAAGAGATTAGAAAGGTTATTTAAACCACTATAATAGTGAGTAGACCTATTGTTAATTTTAACAGTATATCAAAATATGCCCCCCCCCGAAAAACAGTTTTCAGCCGTTAGTAGTGTCTTCCTGTCAGGCTACATAAAGCCCAAAGTTAACCTCTACCAATCAGAGGGATATGATTGTCAGTATGTAGCCTGAGAGACAGAGCCCAGGATAATAGCCTTCCCTGCTGCTAGTGAAGCTTAATGCGAGAGATAATAATTGATGTGACCTGAATGAATGCAACGTCTTTATCAACTTGGAGTTTCTCTCAACTGAATTGTGGCTTCTGGATAGCGAGAAGATGCTGTTTAGGGAGATTTTAGTGAGTAAATCCATTAAAACCGTTAAAGTGCAGTGGTGTAGTATAGTAAGAGTGTGTGCATTCCTGTGAATGGGCCTTTGATAATGACAACAAAGAGAAAGAGCGAGGCATGATCTCTGATAGCGTGTGTCTCCTTACAGGCATGTGCATGTAAACAAAAAGCGTGCTGTGTGTGTGTGTGTGCATACATATGCATGTGTACTGCACTGTAGTCAATCTGTATGCATTTCTACAAGCTTGAATGAATGAATGAATTTGTATGTGCCACTCTCTATAGTCAAGGATACACTGTGCGTCTGCCTGGTATATGGTCTGGTCCGGCTGGTTGACGTGCTGCATGGCGATGGCATGGGGGAACTCGTTGAGCATCCGCTGCTGGAAAGCCTCCAGCCTCTCGTAGTCATGGCCGCGGCACACAAACTCCTTATTCTGCAGAGGGCGAGGAAAAGGCAGCATGGGGTTAGCTTGACATCTAGTGGTCGCACACCACAACTGCAGCCTCGGCTGCAAACTCTTCCAAGGACAGACCCTGTTACATCATTAAATGGCATTGAATAAGAGTTGCTGAATGTCACCTCACACTGAAGGAGTCTTATGTAAGAGAAATTAATTCTTCCTGCAGGCCTGTTTCTTCTTTGGAAAGGGTAGAATTAATACTGTATTCAACTTGCTATTCATGACACGGTGGGAAAAGGAGATTTTTTTTTACCCGCAAGAAGAAGGGGAACTTCTTTCCATAGAAACCCACTCTGAAGAATTCAGGTTCAAGTCTTTGCTGGTCCATGATCTTGTCATAGAGAGAGGCCTCCATCATCTAGCAATGGAATTCAATGACAACATTATATATAAACCAACAACAACGAACGTGCAGATTTGCATGTAGGTGCATAATATGAGCAAAATTACTCTGTTTACATGGTAGCTTTTGTGAATCAAATGAGTCACTTAAAACAGTCTTTCTTCAGGAAATGTGTCTCTAACTTTAACTCACCCTCATCTTGCTCAAGTTCCTGTAGTCGTAATAAGACTCATACTGATCAGCCAGCTCTCTGCACAGGATGATGCCATTCTCCCAACACTGAGGACAGAGGCACAAACACACACCCACATACACTTAAAACACAGTGAGAGCAACTGAATAAAACACGAACACTTTGTTCTATTAAACCTTGCGTGTGCTCTGCAGTGGTGCTGCTAAACTGCATTACCTCCACTGGATGGCACTGGTGAGTCAACAATATCGTGGTGAGTCAAATATAACCTCTTCATGCA
Organism: Euthynnus affinis; assembly: GCA_029490765.1. Lineage (NCBI taxonomy): Eukaryota > Metazoa > Chordata > Actinopteri > Scombriformes > Scombridae > Euthynnus > Euthynnus affinis. The sequence goes on along the minus strand of CM055860.1, from coordinate 14,865,817 downwards.
GGTACACGCAGCACCCAGCCATCTTGCTAATTAAATGAAAAGCTTTCCTTTCCTGCCGCCTTCTAATCCCTGTGCAGCAGCACCGCAGATGGCATAGCTCGTGAATGTGAAAGAAAATTGGACTATGACTAACGAGGAGAGCAGTTTTAATGATTCCGCCGAGCTATGTTATTTCATCAGGGAAGCTGAAGGTTTTTTTGTGTGTGTGTGTAATTTTGGAGGGTTTCAATAATGACACTTTTCCCTGAGTACAGAACAATGAGAAGGGTAGTTAGGATAAAGAGATAAAATTAGAGGAGGGGAGTGAGACGGAGGAAGACAGAAAGAAAAAATAATATGTGCTTCCTAAAGAAGAAGCTGTTAAGTAACAAAGTGAAATGTTGCAGCACCCTGAATCAGCTGAGCTGTGTTTAAGCTGCCAATCTCACTATTCATTCTTTGCTGATGCCTCAAACCGCCTATGCACATCACGCTTCATCTGTCAGTCTCGCTGTCATCATCTCCCACAACGCTTCTAAAAAGGAAAGGTGTAGGATACAGTGGGACGCTATAGATCCATCTTTAATTACATCAGCCCGCTATTCATCTGATTAAACCGAGGAGCTGTTGATGCCTCGAGCCACTGTCACAGCTCATGACAGGGAGAAATTGAATGTCTGACCAGCAGTGACATGCATTTTTGTAGCTCTGTACAGCTCACAGCCATGCACTACTTTTCCTCTTAAGTAGGGATTTTCATTTCCTGTGAATAATGTCACATCGCCACTAAACAAGTGCGGAACTTCCATCCTGCTGCTGCTGCTACATTTCAGCATTAATGTTTAATGAATTTGTGCATGCTTGTTATGTTAAAAAAAACAGGGTATTGATAGCTAACATGGATTTTAATCTCAATGAACCATTTATAGTATGGCTGTGCTTCTTTTTCAATGCCAGGTATGAATCCGATGTACATTTATATTTTTGTATTTTAGAATATGTATGAGAAGCTGACGTGCTGCTGGTTGTCAGCTTAGCAAAACATACATGCACTGAGCTTGAAGCATACTCTTGCTTCACAGCGGCTTAGCATGTATTAACTTGTTGATGTTGTTGTTGTTGTTGAACATGTCTTAAAGCTGCATGTCTGCCTGAAAGTAAACCAGCACTGTGCTACAGAAGTGCTGAAGACAGGAATATTCTTGTTTCAGTTTCATAGTCAGGATATATATATATATATATATATATATATATATATATATATATATATATATGTACAGTACCAGTCAAAAATTTGGACACACACATTTATTCAAGTGAATGGGAAGGCGTGTCCAGACTTTTAGCTGGTACTGTGTGTGTATGTGTGTTTCAGCTCACCTTCCCTCTGTCAAAGTTCTGGACAATAGTGAGATGCAGATACTCTTTTCTTTGCCACTCGCTCTGCATTGGGTAGTTGAGAAACTCTCGTAGCGGCCTGTCTGACCACTCCAGTAACTCATCATACAGCAGCAGAGTGTACGATGCCTCTGTGACACACAAACACACACATACACACAGACAGACAGTCATCATCATACCTCAACCTCTGCAACACATACTGTCAAAAATATTCATCTCAAAGCAGCAGTAGGCATTTTTTTTTTAGAGAAACATGACAGATTCAGTGTCTCGTCTTTCTCTATATGAGTCATGGTAGCAGTTCGGAACGGCTATGCAGACATACCCTAAGGATAAAAATATGAAAAGACAGTAAGGATGACTGGCAATTCTGGTTAACTTTTCATATAGCAGCGGGGTGAAAACACACCTGTACACACAAGGCAACATTAGACCAATGGATAACGTATCACTCACATAAATATATACTGTATGTCCGGGTTATTGCTTGAGGCATACCTGTGTAGTTTTGTGCTTTCAGATGAAGGTCGTACAGTTTGTGAATGTAGCGGATGTACATCTCCTCTTTGTTCAACTCCGTTTTGTAGAAGTTCTACAGGAGCAGCAGGTAGTTCGGGGATGATCGAGGACAAAAACAATCAGGAAAGAGAGAGAAGGGAATCAGGATCGGAGGATTATGAAAATTGTAGAGAGAGTGGGAGATGCAAATGAGGACACAATTTAAAAGTGACAGATTGTTCTATGGCAGCACTAGTGTAACAGTATATTTCAGCTGCTGGTTTGTGACTTCTGATCCATCTGCCTACACACGCAGGTGCTCTTGCAGATGGCTGCAGTTACATAAGGATAACCTGACAGGCAGAAGGACTCACTAAAGTGACAGCAGGGGAACAAATATAACAAAAAACAAACTTGTCTTTTGTCATGACAGTAATGGAAAGATTTAAATGTATTCATTTATATAATTTCATCTCTTTAACCAGAGAGATTAATGTATCTTACAAGATATACGATGAAAGAACATTAAAATTATGTTAAATGGGCTTAACTAAATAAATTAACAAGTTCATGTTGGTTTTTTCATACTGTTTTATCAACAAAAGGATTAAAACTTCACAAGATTTATTAATAGCACCAGAAGATTAAAATTAACCTATTAATTATGATTATAACACTCATACATTATATTCTCTGCTCTTTAGAACAAATGAAGATTACTCAAATATGTTAAGAAGGTAAGACCTACAGAAGAGAATTTTAAAAAGCCTTTAGCTCAATGCAAATATTAAGAAACAGGTTCACATGCAGGAGTAAGTTAGCTTAACATAAAGACTGGAAACAGGGGGAAATGGCAAGCCTGGCTCTGTTCAAAGGTTAAAGAAAAGTCCAACTATCAAAGTATCTACAGCTCACTAATTAACATTTCATATATACTTTGTTTAAACCGTACAAAAAAGAAGTTCATTAGTGAGCTTCCCTGTTTGTATTCTAGCTGACTCGCTGCTGGCTGTAGCTTTATATCACACAGAAAGATATAAAAGTGGTAACAATTTTCCCATCAAACTCTTTGTGAGAAAGCCAATAAGTGTATATTATCCAAAATGTCAACAAAATGCATTAGCAATAACATTTCTACAATTCAATTGACCTGAATATTCTAAGTGTGCATTCATAAGTTGACTTGACTGGTTATTATGAAGATACATTTAGTCTGTAATTCTGTTGAGGTTTTATAAATCTTTTTCAAATAAAACCCGTCTGAAATCAGTCTCTAGTGATACTAATAAGCTTAGGCAGTTTTAGGACACCCAAAACCAAGAAACATGAGTAACTGCTACTCACCAGTAAACTGACAGTGCATCCAATCTTTTTGCCATCCACTTCTCCCAGCTTCATACAGTCCCTATGACAGAAATATAAGGTATATAAGATATGACTTATGAATACAGTGGAGAGGGGGAAAAAAAAGATGTCTTAGCGCTTACATTTAAAAACAAGATTAATAAGTCATAAGGCATGTGTGTTTGTGAGAGTGTATACGTGCACTCTCACCTATAGTCTAGCAACCTCTCCATTAAGCGAGTGACAGTAGCGATAAGAGAGATTCCACTCTCCCTCCAGGTCTCTCTCTCAATCTTCTTCAGCAGGCTGGAGGACAAACGGAGAGAAACAGTACAAGATAGAGAGATGTCAAGACCAAAAGAGACGACGGTAAAAGAGAGCAAATGGGAAAAGGAAAGGTGACGTGGGAGGGGAGAAAGAAAGAGGAAAGTACTAAGAAAGAAAAGGTGGCGAAGCAAAAAGAGGAAATCAATCCCAGTCACACCAGTGTCACCTATGCTTGGTGCCCTGCCTGTGGGAGTTAAAAAGATACAATACCATGAAGAAAAGAAGGCTTTATTTATATTTAAAAACAAGGTGGCTAAAAATTTACAGTAGCTGATTTACTACAGTATTTTGCCACCAAAACAGTTCTTAGAATTGAATCTCCAAATGTTGATTGGTTATCTCAACTGGCCAGCAAAGAAGACAAATTTTCCCCAACCCTTCCACCCTGCTACCCCTCACACAGACGACACTGAGAGAACAAAGAGGAGAGCGTCTTACCTAGGGTACGGACCAAACAGAGGAATTCTACTCCAGGCGGGAAGCATAGGCGGAATAAATTTATATTAATACGATTAATATCAGCGCACACTCACACAGGTTAGCTTAGGGGTTAGTGGAGTTAGTAAGAGGGATATAAATGAAATGAAAAGCAATATATTAATTAAGCAAGGTGGGCTAAAATCATAAAAGAAAATGCAGTTTGAATGCAAACATAACTTATTAACTGCATTCAGGGATTCGTAATACATGACTACACTATGTAGATTAGATATATAGACTTTAATAATATGCAGTGATATTACACTATTTTCCGTAATGTTTCACATGTAATAATGGTGGTAAAAAGAGTGATTGACTATGAAAGACAAAAAGGATCAATTACAGTACACACATACTGATAAAATCTTCACTGAGATCACACTTTGATTCACAGATGTGACACTAAAGGAGACAGTACAGTATGTTAATGATCCAGGCTTCCTTTGATGTTTGAGAGGCTAAACTGAAATGTAAGACTGACTCTGAGTACAGTAGTCTGGTGTGGAAGGCGACATAAAAATATGAACAGGCACAGAACCACGAAAGAAGCAGGGATACATACACACACACACACACCCACGAAATAGCGTGAACATAAACACTATGCATGCAGGAGCACAAACCTGGAAACACAAGGACAGAGTGGACAAGGACTGGCCACAGATGTATTCATGAAGGTGAAGGTGACTGGAGCTGAATATTGATCACTTACCTTTGATTATTATTTCATCTATCTATTTCACATCAACACTTTAATATGAAGAGATAACTAAGACTCAAAACTATTTGCAACATGTTCTGTAATCAATCTAAAAGAACACATTTAATAGTTTGTTTTTTTTTAAACTCAAGTAAAACATCAAGGCAGAGCTTCTTTGAGCCGTAATGTTGTTATCTGTGCTCTTTGGGTTTCAGAGTTAAAAGCTCATTTTCGAGAGCGGCATACTTAGACACAGCAGAACTGTAGATAAAGCAACCATTTACCGAGGTAAACGAGCCGCGAGTTTCAGCCCACGCAGGCATTTACCTGATGAAGCCTTGTGTGGGTCGCGCCATTTAGGCGATTAGACACCATAAACGGCTATTTTCTCTGTCGGTGCAGATGCCACCAGTGTCCTGAAACGGCCTCTGTCCAACTAAATGTATTTCAGCCTCTGTTGTGATTTTACGGTTTATAGTCGAGCTCTTCAGTGGCTCTAAAGGCCATTCCTTTCTTCTAAAATGAATGGTAATTAGCAAAAGGTGTATTCATATTAGATCCTGGTAGCTGCATCTTCAAGTATGAATTCACCCTTTACTCAAATCACCCATAAGCCCATAATCCTCATGGTTTCTGTCCCTATTGCTGTTGTTTTCCCTCTAACTCACATGCTGTTGAAGAGCTCCCTGTATGTCTCGTCTCCTTTGCCCTCAGACATCAGGCTGTCCAGCTTGTCGATCAGTTTGGCCTCCACCTGAAAGGAAAAAGTATTTAAAACTCTAAAGAGCTGCCAGTTCAAACGATACCAATACACGGACGGTTCAGAGCTTCAAACTAAACAGTGTGTTAAATCAAATCACTTAGTGTCACGTCAAAGTCGGTTATTTGTTACAAGATTTTGCTAGAATAAGAACAGTCTCAGACACAAGACCGGTTTTAGGGTTCAATCCTGTACTGATGAAAAAGGTCATGGCGTTTGTTCCTTGTGGCTCACTACTGAAAGCCGATCTAATCTTGTGATTAAATATCAGTTTCAGCGAGCGTGGGTGGTCTCAACAGCTGTGTACCTGTTTGAAATTGCCGCTGCGTCTCTGCTCCCAGTCCATCATGTCATGGAAGATGGGGATCATGACATTCCTGAGATCAGGCTGCGGCACCAGCGTCACCTCCAAGAACGGACCGATCATCGCTGGGATAAAGTTCAACTTGTACTCCCCTGCAGAAAAAAAAGATAGAGGTCAACACAGAGGTTAGGCTCTCACTTTATCCCTGAACACAGCGTATTGTTTATGTCAGCGGTAACTCTGCCAACTCTGGATAGATTCCTTTCATCAGAAATTTCAAACACAATAAAGGCTGCTCTGGTAATTTTGCTTTGAGTGCACTGCACTTTAACCAAATTAAGTGAAGCAGTATGTTCATAAACTAAATAATGACAGTGTTTATATCATTAGTGTAGGGACATTACCATTCATACTGACGTCAAATAAAACAAATATGACTTCAAAATGTGTTTCAAATTGTGATAAAACACATTTGAATAAAGGATAAAACACTGAAAATTATGATTAACACAGAAAATTGTAGAGATCCATCACAGGCTCGACGCAGAACAAAAGGTTCCACACAAAGCAGAACACAAGCATCCAGCTGGTTGCCATGGTGCTGTGTGTGTTTTGTTTTTTTTGGCATTAAGAAAAAAGGCAGTTTTTTAATTCCCATCAGCTCAAGTACAAAGAAAAAGAGAAATGCTTTGCTTTTACTTTCTCTGATGTCAGTGCTGTATGTCATACAGACTTCAAGAAGACTAATCAGAAAAGAATAAATGTTGACTTTTGTGGCATGTTTTTAAAGAGCATTAGGAGATACTAATTGGCTGAATGGAAGACAGGCTGTCTTTAAAATAAGTTATTTTTTAAATTCAATGTTAGATGAGTATAAGTGAGTCTTTTTCTAAAGAATATATCATCTGATAATTCGTAAAACAGTCCATATTAAATATTCATGTGAGCCATATCAAAGTAAATGTCGTCAAGTGTTGAGATGACAAATGTGTTTTATCATCTTACCCAAATTCTGCCACATGCTGAAGATCTCACAGCCCATCATCACCCTCATGTCTCCGTACCTGCACAGATATAATAACACGGTTAGAAATGTGCGCTTGCTGCAGGCAAATACTGAGAGACGCTGCACATAACAACATGTTAAGTAGTCATTATACAGTATGTGGCATACAGTACAGCTTGTGTGTGTGTGTGTGTGTGTGTGTGTGTGTGTGTGTGTGTGTGTGTGTGTGTGTGTGTGTGAGTGTGTGAGTGACAGACAGCTTGAGCAGGATAGGATATCTTTGAGCATCAGTGCACTGCTCGTTACAGGCCCACTTAACACATGCGGCAAAGAGTGAGAGAAAGTGATTGCACGTGTCTGTGCATGCAAAAAAAAAAAAAAAAAAAAAACACCTCCCCTCCCCCAAAACAAACAGCACTTACTTTTCAAGTATCTTCTTTCTCTTGGAGGGTGAGAAGGACTCCAGCTGAAGACAGGGCTGGTTGATAAATATTACAGACAGATAGAAATACGAGTCCCACACCTAAAAACGACAGGGAAAACATCTTGTCATCTTGTCAAAAGTGCACAGAAAATGTCCTCCTACTTCCATTTTCATGAATTCAGGTTAAAAAAAAAAACAATCTTCCCAATTTGCCACTGGTATCCCATGGATTCATGACATTTGAGTTTTCAGATGTATACTGTGGTACATGCTGAACATGAGCTGTCAGTTAAAGTCACAAAAAGTGCTCATGCATCCTTTAAACACACAGTAATATAAAAATACATTAAATATTGAAACTTAGTGTAGAAAATGTAGATTTATAGTATTTGAGGAAGAAGAAAGGTCTCATTATATTTTAAGTAACTAATCTTTTAATTGCTGTTCATTCTGTTTGTTGGCTTTTAGCTAATTTTATTGTCTGCCCTAAGCTTTTGATTAATGTCAACTCTATTTTATATCTTTGTCTCTATGAAAGCTTTTGTTTTAAGAAGTCTGACAAACCAAAAAGAACCCTTTAATTTTTATCATAATTGAATATCTGCCTGTGTGTCAGGGTGTGTGTGTGTATGTGTGTGTGTGTGTGTGAGTGGGAGGTAAAATGTTGCTGCAGTCTTTTAGAAGTAAGGCTGTTTGATACTCAAACAGCTTTGAAGCAATGTAGCACTACATGATCTACACACACACACACACACACACACACACACAGGCACATTTCTCCGTACCTTGTAGTCAAACTTGTCACTGAGAAAGTTTTTCCTCAGAGCGTCAGAAAGGTAGAGGACAGTTGTGATGATGACACTGAGAGAGAGAAAGAGAAAGAGGGAGAGAGAGAGAGAGAGAAAGAGAGAGAAAGAGAGAGAGAGAGAGAGAGAGAGAGAAAGAGAGAGAGAGAGAGAGGGGGGGGGGGGGTTATTATGTCACCTTGGAGGAAAATGCACCATAAATGATTCAAGTTATTCAGATGGCTCCTTTTGTAGAGTAATTGTGCAAGGGTGAAGTAATAAAACACAAAGACATAATACAGAAAGAAACATTTGGAATTACATTACAAACCACAAAACGTTGTTATGTTCCAGTTTTCTGAATTTTAATACTTTTAAGGCTTTCATTACAGAGTACGTGCAAACATTTCAGTGACCTTTATGAATCGGATCATCTATCCACTGCATTTGAAAGTGTCCTCCAGAGTGACACAGTGCAGTATCCTTGGATTCTGAGAGCACTACATCAAAATTCCCTGACAATAACACAAGCAGTGTTTGGGATGTTGACAATTTGATAAATATATTTTACTTGTCTTTGTATCTCCACTGTGAGAGGTAAATACTGCTGATATATAGTCGTGCTTTTAAAAGAGAACGTTGAGAGGTGGGACACACTGTCGCTGAAGAAAGGCACTATCAGCAGATGAAAGCTTTCTGATTGAACAAACTGTCATATGGATGTTTAAAATTGCATGTCTGTACCATGTAAAAGCCCTTGTCTGGTTCTCACTGACAACATTTCTTGCGTTTCATTCCTCTCTCTGAATTTCCACCTGTCCTCTTTTGAATTTCCTTTTTTTTTAACTTCTGTGTGTCTGTGAGTGAGTGTGCATGATCTTACTTGTTGGTGACCAACCGCATTACAGTCCAGTCTTTGGGGAACATCTCTGGTCGGATTAGGATCCTGAAGACTGTAAAGATCTGAAGAAGGAAATCCTGGAACACACACACACACACAGATAGCACGGGCATGTTATCATTGGGTAAAATACTGGCTTAAGGCTTCAGGCTGAATTTTGGCTTAAACATTTTGCTGGCTGTCAGGCCCAAAACAAGCTCAAAAGGTATAAATGAATCAGACTGAGTTTGTTCAGTACACTAAATTAAAGTCTTTCTCTGTGTCTCTCTCCATGGTGCTGAAACCTTTAAACACAGCCTCTGTCCATGGTTCTGAAACGTTCAAAGTCAAGCTACATGCATCGGAATGATCTTAATTGGCCAACTATGTTAATAAGTAAGTACACATACAAGGAATTGACTCGAGTTTAGTGGCTCTCAGTGTATTTATGCAGAATAACAACACAACAATCTTCAGAAATATACACAAGGAATGACTAGATACTGTTTCTGTGAACTGTGAACAGGACACAATAAGAGCTATGCTGAACAGTAGTTTCAAATGTTTCAGACACTTCCTTTGTATCAGTGTGACAAAAGTATGGGAAAAATGTCTTCCTCCAGTAAGTGCTTTCAAGCTAACAAGAGCATATAACCTCTTTACAGTGTCTGACATTCAGAGAATTGATCGTAATTCTCACTGGAGTGAACTTGTGACCTCATTAACTTTGCTGGTCTCTCTTTCTCTCTTCTGTGTTCCCATATCTCTGCTTTTCTTCCTGTGTCCTGCCACTGCTGACCTTGCAGTACAGCTCCTTTACTGTACAGTCCATATTTGTGCACAGGTCAGCATAAAGACACACAGATACATGTGTCTACATGCACAGTAACTATACATAAATATATGTGTATGTGTACATGTCTTAAAATTAATTTCTGAGACAAAAAGGCAGACAAGTAGAAAAAACAACATACGTATGGCAATTCTTCTTGCACTCTCTAGCCAATATGTATATACCAATGGATATATTTATCTATACATAAGAAAAAGCTGTAAATGTTGCAAGACTGGCTTGGGAGAAGTACTGACAAAATGTATAGTTATGTGACTAGGGAAGAAAACATATCTGAAAAAGATTGAAATGGTGCCTGATACCTCTGGTTTTACACTGGAATTGGCTGGCAGGCATTTCAATTAACACTCAATAAATCTAGTACTACTACTATAGTAGCACTCCTACCCAAATCTGTAAGTACCACTCAGCCTTATTTCCCTTTTTCTACATATAAGCCTGATACCTGGCAGCAACCGCCAGCTAAACCACAAGTGGGAGTCAAAAATCCAATCCAGTGTCATTCATTTCATCATTTATTCATTTTCGGAGAGACACATTCATTAGTACAGAGTGGGAGAGAGATGGATGCGACGGTCTTACCCTCAGGTCGTCTTTGCTGCTGAATGCTTGCAGTAGCTGCTGGTAGTGTCTGTCACTCATCTGTCGCAGCAGGGCCAGCAGACACGCCACAAACTCTCCCTGGCAGGACAGCACACACAGAAGAGAAAGGAAAGATGGTGTGTTCATCAGTATTAACACTGCAGTATGCTGTTATCATCTTTATCTTCGGGGGGTGCCCTTGTCTACACTGTGAAAAAGAGCTGTTCTGAAACAGAAACAAAGCTAAGTACAGACATGAACTGAACTTGTAATGTGTTTTAGTGCATTTAGGGCTTCACATACTCTAGTAGTTTAAAACATCTGTGCAGAAAGTTGTTATTTAGTAATAAAATGTAAGTAAGTTATGATATGAGGTTATGATATCCACTCTAAGGGGATGCAAATACTAAAAAAAGCCCCTTTCCTTTCAAGTTCAGAAAAGATGACAATGGCTCTGTGTATTACTTGTTGAGGAAATAAACAAGGAAGCACTTTGACTTATCAAATCTGTGCCCTTTATTAACCTTTATTGGCAACTGGAAAGAAATTGTAGCAACATTAGTAGAACTCTATTACCAATGGAAGCACTCCCACCTACCACCCCTCCTTGAGTTTCAATCAGCACACAATGATGATGATGATCTCATTATTATCCACTTTACCATTCCCCCTTTTGTGCCGTGTTGTATTAAAAATCTTAATTATTGCCATTAATGTTAATAATGTTGGTGGAATTATAACGTCCACAGCAGCAACTCAATTTAAAATGCATAATTACTCTTGTATATTTTGCTCAGTCCTAAAACAATTGAGCGTGCGCGCGCACACACACACAATATTATATATAGGAAAAACACACATACAGTGACATCCTGAAACTGTAGCCTCATGGCAGACCCAGCAGGCTGGGGGCGGTTGCTAATTTCCAGGATGGTCCTCAGTAAAACTCCAAGCAGGCTCTCCACAATCAGCTCCACCTCTTCAGAGACCACTGGCTCCTATGTAATGGAGGAAACACACACTCATAAAGTTACATGAATGTTCCCCCACTGTTACCTTGAGTAATTTGTATTCCCCTTGTGTGTTTTTTTCTGCCAGCACAACCTTGAACCATGATTGACAAGGGACGTTACTCACTCACTTTCATCGCAGTTTTAATGAGTCTTGAACTAGTGAGTGTGGAGATTAATAAAAAGTTTCAAGGCCATGAGAAACATTTAGAAACTTACAGAGAAATAAGAGAATGGAAAGGAATGAAATAAGGTAGGAATCAAAGAGAAAGAGACAAAGATAAAAAAAAAACAACTCAAAGAGAGTGGAGAATAGACTGGTTTGTGTTTGTGTTTGTGTTTATATATGTGTGTGTGTGTCTCTGTGTGTGTTTGTGTGTGCATGTATCTCCCTCTAGTCTCTACCCCTGACAGGTCTTGGACAGAGCGATAATGAGAAGGAGCTTCAGACTGGCACATTGGCTGCCACCGCTGTCACTTCCCTTTAGATGTGGTGCCTGTCTGTGTGTGTGTGTGTGTGTGTGTGTGTGTGTGTGTGTGTGTGTGTGTGTGTGTGTGTGTGTGTGTGTGTGTCCTACTGGGCGCCTTTACCACTAGCCTCCCCTCTGGCAGCGATCAGTGCAAGCTAGGCAAACCAAGCTGCTGCACAGAGACACAGAGACACACACACACACACACACACACACATACAAGCAGCTCGAAGTGACTGTCACTTCAACAATGCCCATTGCTAAATTGATGGGTCTCATTACTGGACTGCACTACTGCAAATGTCCCTGTTACCAAGACTAATTGACTATATATACACACAACAAAGCAATCTGCTATTGCAACATATTGGCTAGGAAATTGCTACAAGATTAATTCCTCTAGCTTTGACTTCCTTTAAAGTTATTTTCCAGTTATTATGGTGGTAATTCAATTGTACAGTTGTACTGTAGAAATATACTGTAGAATAGCAGAGAGAATTCATTGCTACTGCACAGGATGTAAAGTCACTTATTTAGTTTTATGTAAAAGTCTCTCATCTATAACTTGGAGATCTTATACAATTCATCTACTTTCTAAAACTTTGTGCGACAATATACTTTAAGTTGAATCTCTTCTGCTGCCACTGCAATGATGAGGCAGGATAGTCTAAAGGAATGGTTCAACATGTGGGGAAATACTGCACACTTCTTTGCAAGAGTTTGAATCTTTTTTTGAAACCACTCCTGTGTCTGTACACTGAATATAAAGCTAACGCCAGCAGCTGATTAGCTTAGCCTAGCACAATGACTGGACAGGGGATGGGGGGGTAGGCTTTCACCTGGTTAAATAAAGGATAAGAGTAACAAAATCAGCCAACCAGCACCTAGCACGATCATTAATTAATTGCTTCTCTGCTGGTTGCCTGGCAACCTCACAGTGATGACAAGACTCTCAGAGGTTATTACCCTGGCCACGAAATAGTTTAATTAAATCATTTTTAAAATTTGGTTTTTGTACAGATGATGATTTGCACAAATGAGATTAGTGAGTTTTAAAGTATTGGTGGGTAGATAGAGCCAGGCTAGCTTTTTCCCCCTGTTTCCAGTCTTTGTGCTAAGCTAAGCTAACTGTCTCCTGTCTTGAGCTTCAACATGTTTATTTTCCAAAATGTCAAACTAGGATGAGGGGGGATTGTATAACGGCAACTGTTTATCCCTTCAATACTCACCGCGGTGCCATTTTCCTCCTTCTTGATGAGGGACAGCATGCTGGTGAGGATGCGGGCACACATGACCAGGTCTCTCTGCTCCTGCATGTGGGCCTGGAGGACACGGAGCACCACTGGCAACAGGATGCACCGCGACTCTGCAACATGCACAGACATCAAAGATAATACTGATGCATGAGCAAAAAATGGAAAACACATTCGTTTTCTGTGGCTGTAAAAGCTCCTGTTTGCATAATGTTTGTGTAACATTAATGTGATTTGCATAAGGGATGTTTTTTCTTGCTATGTGTAGCTTTTGGGAGCATGCTTGAAATAGTAATATGCTTCAGTGTACGTCTTTATTAAAAACAATTTAATGACACAGTGTTAGATGTACTGCAGGGGGACAATTAGCTGAGTTGTGTTCTCAAATGACTGCACAGCAGGAGTGCAAATCTGAAGAGTGTGATATGGACTAATAGCCTCTGTGTACAAGCTGCAGGACAAGACAAACATACAAAGTATTGCTGATCATTGTCTAAATTTTGTGGATGAATCTAGTTGTTCAAATCTGTTTGTTTCCCTCTGTGCTGTTTATTTTTCCTGTGTGTTCATAATTTGTATTCATGGATTTATGTTATTTGCTCAAGTTGATTCCCTGCATTGGGTTTTTTCAGCGTGTTTACAAGCTTTAATTATGTATTCACATCAAAGTGTACAAAAACTGTGCATCTGTTTGTGTGTATACCTGGGTTAATGTAAAGCTGGCTCTCCACAGTCTTGGCAATGCATTGCAGTTTGACAGCCTCCAGGGGGCAGTCGGCGTGAAGGGTGGTCGGCAAGCTGCCCAAAGTCTCCCTGACGAAGCCGGCCACCTCTCGCACAGTAAAGATCTTCAACAGCTCGCCGTAAACTGCTGGAAATGTCCGCAGGAACACCGCCTAGGCAGAATGAGGCAATATTCAATCACATGGACACCTAAAAAAAATCCATCATCTTCAAAATAAATCCTCCTCAAAGACAGGAATCCCTTACTTCATACCAAACAGCCAAAAGCAGTCAAGCTGCAAATTAGACTGTAGTTCAGCTGTTCAATATTTAAGGAAATAAATACATGTGTAAGGTTAACATTTTACTGGTGTTTGTACAGTAATGTTGTGCATGTTCCACTACATCAGCATTACATAATGCATATTTAATCTTATCAGGGGCCTGGTGTAGAGGTCCTGTGTGCCTCAATGTTCATATAAAGTGCCTCAGTGTTTATGGAGAGTTGTTTTGTTGGGAAAACAAGTAAATATTTATTTTTGTGCCATGAATCACTGGCCAGGATTGGATTTGGTTGGAACCCCTGGCGGTCAGGGATTATGTGGATTAAACTGAAGGACTGCTCCAGTGGGATTGCTGACCGACGGCGTTGTAGCTCTCCGTCCGATGCTCTTTATTGCTGTCAGGTTCTGTCAGATCGGAAAAATGAAGATGACTAAAATCCAGCAAAGTGTCTCGATGTCTCACTCCCTACCATTATTTATCCAGGAAAGCCTGGCAGAGGGTAGAAGCTGTTTTTCAGCAACACCTCCTTTCACTGTTGCAGATGTTTGCTTTTGAGAAAAGAGAAATTCAGATGGAACCATAAGAAGTTTTACAGTATTTCTACTTATTAAAGGTTCCTAGGTGGTGACTGATAATAAAATGGGGTAGTCTAGATATTAAAAGTACATAATGAAGCTTCCTTCCATCAAAAAAAACACTATGCCAAACACAAATTCACACATAGACACAGGGTCGCACATCCGAAACGTTTGAGAAATCTTGTTTTAATTGCTTAGAGGATATAAGTGTCCCCTGAGCCAAATGTTTCCAGCTGTGCAGAGATTTCAACTTGACATTTACTTCACAAACGCAACACCAATCAGGGGAATCTAACCTGTTCCGGTGAGATACAGTCTCCAGTATTGGTGGAACAATATAATTGTGTGCGTCATCCTGTGATTCATACAGCTCATATGATTGTGCTCTTTATGTGTGCATACATTTGTGCCTGTTGACCAGTATTTGTGCCACATGTCACAGATTAACTGGGTTTAGCATTAGCCTGACCTGCATCCTCCCACTGCTGTTGTTGTGTTGAGAATAAAGATTAGTCTAGATCAGAAGTCAGTGGAGGGATGAAGTGGAGCTATTCAGACAGGCTTGGAGAGGGCATGACTGAAACAGCTAATATTACACTAATAATCTCACTCTTATGGCCTCAAGGTGCGGAGATATTATTACAATTGGCTGCATTCATTTAAAGTGAGCCAGTTCCAGCGCTATGTTATTGTGTATGCTCACCGACATGGCTTACCAGGATAATGAATGGAATAGAGTCATTGTTAATGTTGTTATTTACATCTGTGCTTTCCCTGCTTTGACGAGTCAAAATGTCTGCCATGAAAAGGGCATTATTCACACACTTAGGGGGATAAGCACGCGCACGTCTGATTTGACAGCCAAACAAGAAACAGGACACGGAGACGGCAGAAAAAAAGGGAAGAAAAGAGGAAGAAGAGACGCAGATGCGCACACAGGTGGAGGCAAAATCACAGGTATTTCCTCCCCGCACACAGCTGTTTCTGGTGTGTAATTAGGATTATAATTTGCGTCTGTAGTTTGTTTGTTTGGTCTTATTTGGAATCAGTGAAGTCGGCTGCCCTGCTGTGCAAGACCTCCCACCGGAAAAGGAAAAGCTGCCACGAAATTTCCCTTTTCCGACTCCAGACCCTCTGGCAGCATGAAATTCAATTACAGCCAATTTCTCACCTATCACAACTGCGTTAACAGGAGTCCTCGAGAAAGAAAACATAATGTGGTGCACATGCTCCAACAGGCACAGAAAAATACACACATCCACATATATGCACAAAGAGACAGAGACAGAGATGCATGTACGGGTGCAGGGGAATTCATGAAAGACTTCTGCTTATTCACACGAGCACGGACATACACACATACATACCTGTGTTTGTGCGACAGGACTGGTGCCTTTGTTTTCCTGCGAGAGGAAGAAGCGGATGGACATGAAGAGTTCGTGGATGCAGACTCGGAACTCTTCTTCGTTCTGGCTTCCTGTGGCCAACGAGAAGAGCCGGCGAGACTGGATAATGTACTTGAAGATGTACTCGCTGGCCTGGAGGACAGAAAGAACAATCATTTGTCAGGTGGTGAAAATAGGAAACAAGTCGCTCTTTACTTCCAGTGAAAGTGGTCAAAGAACAATGTGATATTTTAATTTTGCCCCTGATCCAAAGTTTTATGACTCCATGGAAGCAATACGCGATGTATACTAGTGTTATAATGATGGTTTTGATATTCAATTAATTTGCTGATTCCAGATTCTCAAATGTGATAATTTGCTGTTTTTCTCTATTTCATATCAATCATAAATCTTTGGGTTTTGCACAAAAGGTCAGACAAATCACCAACAACGATGTTACCTTAGGCTCTGGGAACTTGTGACAGACAATTTTCATGATTTTCTTTCATTTCATAGATAGCATGTTTAACTAGTTAACTAAAAAAACAAACATTTTAACCCATAATGAAAATATCTATTAGCTGCACCTTTAGTGTGCAAACTTTACTAATTAAATAGAATGGTATTGGCTACAATCAACTGTCAAGCTCTTGACAGAAGACAATGTTCAACAGTTTGTCTGTTGTTCTACTTTCAAAGTGCCCTGTTTTTATTAGAAATGTATGACAGAGTTGTCTAAAGATAACCCAATTCACATTCTCGATACAAAATTAAATCTGTGAAAGGGAAGTGCAATAAAAACCTAATGAAAGACATTCTATAGATCACACAAAGAAACCTTGCAAATACATCTGCAGTGTATCACTAATATATTATTTACTGAGTGACGGTATAATATTTGCTTCTGGTACAGGATGTATTCCGTGAATAACAAGTGGGAAACCGCGCTACAGAAGCCATAATGTGCTTCTCTGACGTGTTTCTGCATGACTCATTAGAATAATGTGATGTGGATTCCTAACACCGGAGGCATTTCTGCTGATTAAAATTGCATGCGGTGTAATAGACAGAGGAGGGGGATAATGAATGACAGCAAGATGTATTCACTGCTGATGGGGAGATAAATTAGCAGGAGTGGCAGCGAGAGGAAGCAAGTTTGTTTGTTTGTATTTCTGGGTGCATCTGTGTGGATGGTGAAACGGTGTTTGTGTGTGTATAAGGGTGGCTGCGTGTTGAGTTGCGTGATCTGAAAACAACACTGGAAGCCTAAGTGTGTGTATGTGTGTTAAGCCGTATTCTAGACTAAATCGGGCTCTGTGGTACACATCCGCAGGGTGTTGCAGGGTGGGGGTGTGGGGGTGTTTATTTGTAACTGCTGCAAACAATCAGGAAATTATTTCTTTCATTCACCGTCTTTTTCACTAACACTGCTAGCGCTCTTCATTCATTCTCTACTTCTCTCCACCACCACTGCTCTCTCTCTCTCTTGTGCTGGAGGTCTCTCTCTCTCTTTTTCTCTGTCTTTTTTTAAAATGAGTCAGGAAGCCGTCAGCAAAGCTTAACTTTACTTTCAACATCATCAAACTAATACTCCCTTCTTCTTAGTAACGTCTTTGTCCTCCCTCATGGCAGGGTTGTACATCTCTAATCAGTCTGATGTCCGGCTGTGATTGGCCACTGCAGCGTGACGTCGGGTTGCGTTTCTCTGAGTTGATTCTGGTTCAACTTTCTCGCTACAGGCCGCTACGGCACCCCTGCGGCGCTGAGCGGCCCCCGCCCCCGCTGCTCAAACGCACTACCCTCATTCAAATTAACTAGAGGACTGGCGTTTTCGCTGATTTGGTGTGAATTCAGCCTTAGAGCGAATGCCTCACCTTGAGCACCTGCTGTATGTGATCCTGATGCTCTGCGTCAACGATGCGGTCCACGTACCACTTCAGCACTTTGATCAGGTCCCTAGGGAAGACACACACACTTAGTATCACCATTCACCTCTAATAACTTCTCTCACTGGATTCAGTAAATATGGATGAGGCAATGCAGCGTTTTAAAATGAAACACTTCATCACATAAAATCAGTTGCAGAGAAAGTCCTTTGCCACTCATTTTATTTCACAAATAAAGCTGATCTCAATGTTACAGCTGGAAGTAATGATCTTAAAAATCATTTTTACTGTGTTTTTTTTTAAAAATAGTTTAGAATGAAACTCCTAAATCTAGACAAATATTTAAAGAGAGGCGCCGTCTTTGTTCTCCAGTAAGCTGGTGACAGTGAGGACTGAATGAGAGGATCTTCTCATTTTACTCAAGACCGGATGACATATTGGTTCCACACTTATAACTTGAGACAGCTATGATAACAAAAAAGCAATCAATGTGTGCAGTTTGTTTATTAATTAATAAAAGTGTCACACTTGTACTTTTAAACGGCACGATAATGTCACAGTTAAAAAGAGTTCAAAAAAGATGGATGTGGCAGCAGCGTTTTGTGTGTCTGTGTGTACCTGAAAGCTTGAAAAAAAAAAAAAAAAAAAAGAGAACACAGCATCAGCACGCTATCTTAACGGGTACAGAGAGTGTGAAGAAGACAGCCAGAGAGAACAGCAGGTTGCGAATATGTGTGTATGCATGTGATGGGTAAGAGGAGAGAGGCGGGCAAGGAGAAACAATTTCATATTCCACTTTTCATCAGCCAGGGGGCACCATAAGCATTTTATTCACACCTCTGTTGACTAAATCAAAGCACAGAGCTGAGAAGCAATGCCTCTCATACTGCCTGGCCATGTGATATGTGATTAGAATACAATATGTGGGTAAGGCTGAGATATTGTACACTCAAGGTGCTGCTTCATAGCCTTCACACATCTGCAGGAATGAAGGCTGAAACATAATATACCTGTATGACAAAGCTCCGGCGAAGTGGCTTTCGATGTAGGTGTCCATGACCGGTTTGAAGTGCTGGAATTTGCTGTCCTGGAGAAGGTTGATGATGTGGACCTGAAAATAAGCATATTACTGTAGCTTTATGGTGTTTTGAGTTGCACTCCACAGATACACAGTACTGTAAATCATTGCCATTTTCAACAAATCAATTCACTTCATTTCTTCAACAGAAAAAAAATACATCAAATGCTTAAGAAGAAAGAAAAAACAGAGAAAAAAGAAGAAAGCTGATGTTTAGACAGTGGTTGCACATGTTACTCCGTATTCCCCGTGTGTGCAGGTTGTTGTGGAATACACTGAATTTTTCTGACCACAGAAGATAAGTCCACTTGTCAGACTTGTTGGATTGATCTCAAAACCACAAAAAGGAAACTTGATGACTGCACTGGCTCACTAGACCTTTTCATCACTTGATAACGCCACGCTGAGAGTAGAAAATGTGTTCATGTGTCAGCGTGAGACAGATGTAGAGACAGAGAGAAAAGAGAGAGAGAGAGAGAGAGAGAGAGAGAGATCGATCAATGGCCTCGCTCTATCAGCGCAGTGCAGCATGACCAGGGTGAGATTGGTTCACTGAGCTCTGAAGCGTTACATCACTAGATCTTTCTCCACTAGTTGGTTTTGTGTTTCTGTTTTCTGTGGTTGACTCAAGTACGATGAGAAGGAAAACAGGAAACAGAAAATACAAAAAAAAGACCCATTTGAATTAGGACTAATTACTTACCAGTGAATCGAACACCTTAAGCCCATATCTCTGTGAGCTTTCATCCAGAATACCAAAAAGAGTGTCCAGGGTGTCCTGTAGAAACTGGGAAGGGAGCAGAAAAAAAGAGTATATGTTTGTGCAATCTGGCACAGAGCTGCAGCATGAAACTAACTTGACTTTTCATTTTTTGAAAATCCTCATCCTCTCAACCTCAACTTTAAAAAAAAACAAAAAAAAAAAACGTGGACTGAATGAAATCAGGAACAATCAATACTCAGAATGCCAGTTATAGGAGGAGCAATTCAGGACTGAGAATCTGATTGTGGGCCTACTTTGACAATCTCCGAGCCATCGATCTCCTTCAGCTTAGAGAGGCTGTCGTTGATCCTTTCGGGGTGGGCTCGCCACTTCAGCAGGTCCAACATATCACCTGAGGAAAGACAAAAAGAAGTAGATATGTCGAGAGATGGTTTCGTAAAAGAGGGAGATAGAAGAAATTGAAGTGACAAACGTAAGAGATAAGGAGACGTCTTGCGTTTGTTTATAAAGAAAAGCAGGATCATGAGAGCGATGTGCCCCTCTGATCATAAAGCATCACCACACCCTTCAATTATTGCCCCAAAAACTCCGCCGAATCCAAACAAAATATGATATTTTCAAGTGGAGTGGGATAAAGAAGATAAAAAGTCATTTTCCTGAGCCAGAGTCCCCAGACATACCCATGAATAAAACATAACCCCGAAGAAGAAAGTCTTTTAGCTGTCTCTTCGGATTCTGTTCAACCTGAAGCGTGTCTTTCTGCAACTTTATGTGTGAATTTGTGCCATGTGTGCCGTGTGTGTTTATTTTTTGTGCATGACTGGCTTTGTTTGTACCAATCTGTGAAATATATTTATTTCTATAAATGAATTCACCAATAACATCTCTTCTATTCAGGAAATTACCAGCCTGTTGCAAGTAAATTGTGCCTGTAGCTTTTTTTCTATGTTTAGATATTCTACATTCTACTGAATGGGGTAAAAAATAATTAATCATTCACAGCTTTTATGCATTCTGAAAACACTGCTGTCTGGTAAAATAGTAACAGTGTCTATTGAAGTTTGGAGTGAACCAATGGCTGATCATGACTGCTATGTTCATTCATTTTCTCACTACATAATGAATGAGGGAAAACGTATTAGTGGCCAGCTAGTTCTGTGGAAATAAAACCACAAATCCCACTCTGCAAGCATATTCCTGAGAACAGGAGGATTTACAGTGTTAGTAAAACTAGAAGCTGTTCCTGCCCCCCCCCCCTGCATATTCACAGGTTTATTCACACACTTGGATGGCTTCATCATCACTTTCTCACTTGCACAGTGTACAAATGTTTTTTTTTTTCCCCTCTTAAACATATGGCATTTGAACATTCCGCTAGCCTTTTGTGAAGTGTTGATCACTATCTTTGGCTGGCAGCACTACTTCTATCCTCTACACAGGAGCACAGGAAGAGATAGCGCGGCGCCGTACCAACTCCAAATCAAAACGTGAACATCGCAGCCAAACACACCTCATCAAGGCAAGCGGAGCAAAATGTCAATCCTCGAGTCTCGCTTACCGTTTTGTGTGAGCTTGGTGGAGCATAGGAAGCTGGTGATCCAGAAAGACTCTTTGGTGCCTTTCAGCGTCTGGTTGTTGGACGGAAGGTTGGCCTTGGAGAATGGCAGTTTCAGGTAGCGCGAACAGTCTGCCAGGTTGGTATTTTCCTCACACTTGGAAAGACGATTAAAAAGAAAAGGACACATTTTGTGAACTGGCACAGTAGAACAATGTGATACAATCAAATTTCTACAGTAATGCTGCCAATTTATCAAAACATTTAACTGAATCGTATGTGGGTGATTACAAAAATGTCACTGGTATGGGGCTGTAGGCTGAACACTCATAACAGAACACTGACATCAGTATTAAACCTTCTTACTTTCTTAGACAGAAATGCAGCCTGCTGGGATGATAAAATTGCATAATTCCTCAATGAGATTTTGATATTTTGATGATATATTGTGCAGCTTTAATGCACAGCTGAGGCTGTTTGAGCCTCAAAGCTACCACACAGTTTGGACTGATTCTTCCATGTCTATTTTGGGTCTGAGGAGAAACTAGGCCATGCCAGTTTCCTTGAGCTTTTCAGCAACTTCCATCTGGCACTAGAACGGGCCTTTTCCCCCCACAACAGTGGGAACACACAAGCCTACCAGAGTTGTCCAGAGTTTGGTAGGACTAAAGCTGGCAGCCTGATCGGAAAAGAGGACAATGAAAAGAGTTTTTTTTTTTTTCATAGACAACTGAAATAAAGTACAGCCAACGGCAGCATAAATAATCAGACTTTTTGGTTACTTTTCTGCCTCTCCACCAATAAAATGTATGAAAGCATTCCATGCTTTTCACTCCACAAAGCCCGAGTTCATGTACACACCCTTTGCCTGCAGATGAGGAAAAGCATGTAGTCTGCAATTATTCCGAATTACACCCAAGCAGTAGCTTTTAACTGGGGATGTTGGCCATTTTATTTACTGTACTCTTTTGATGTGTCAAAACCAAAATGTGTGAAAAGATGGGTGTTAGTCTCTTAAATTCAGAAAATGGACATAAAGGTCATGCTGAATACAGAGACAGAGTCTAATACAGTATGTCTGTGTTACAAGATCTGTCAACTTTGCCTCAAGGGAAATGTGGATGCAAATGTTTTCTAACACAAACGCGCACACACATACACGAACATTCACACTTTTAAAATTACATTCACTCATGGCTGAATTCAATCTCACAGCTTGACAATGTTACATAAGTGGACATTGCTCATTGGCCTGTCAGTTTGTAGCAGAGTGATGAGAGCTGTTTGTCATCCCGTGGTGCCAAACAGGGACAGAATGATCACATTTTGTTATTTGATTCACATAATTATATACAATGTGTAATCTGGTCCAAAGTAGCCATTGCGACACCTGTGTGATGCAAAATAGTGAGTGTGTTTGTGTCTGCAAGCTGCAATTTACAAATCCAGAGGATGAAAATGGAACTTAGTTCTTTTTTTCACAATGGAAATGCATAGTTTTAGAATTGCACCTTAGCTGGTAGATATAATTTCAAATGTGTCGTTAATGGACATAAGGCTGGACAGGAAAGCACACTAATAAAACTAAGGAATGCACGGGAAACAGTGGAAAAAGGCTTTCCAAATGGGTCAGTTTGACTCAGAAGAAAAGGAAGGGAGCTGTGACATGTAAAAAAGTGAGATCATTTAATATGCTCAATATGTGCATGAATACAGGCCCTTCCTTCTTTCTGAGTAGAAACTAAGGAATGTCCTGAAATAAATGAAAATACATTGGAGACAATGAAATGATCTAATCCTACGGATACAAAATAAGACTTCATTCTTGATATAGTTAGAAATCAAGACAGAAACAGTACAAAATATGTATCCCACAAAGGCCACATGTCGCTCAGTCCAAATCTTTTTTTTGATGAGGGTATGCAGGCCTTACCTTATGGATAATGAGCTCATGATTGCCATCAGGCAGAGTCCTGCCATCCTCCTGCATCAGAGGAACGAAGGAGTAGCCAAACAGTTTCTTCTCTCCCTTGTCTTTAGCTGTCAAACAACAACACATGGACATGATATTGAAACCAAAATACACAAAAACAGGCTCCATGAAAACAAACAAAAGTAACACCTATAGTCCTCCTCTAAGGTGTAACTAAATACCAAGATGAATTGATAAGTAGCCTGTGAAATGTTTGACCAGTGGGTCCCCTCTTGTGATGTACCAACTAGTGTACTATTAACATCATAATATCATTATGTACCATCAGTGTTGGGTGTGATTAGAAACTAATGGCACCTGTTACCACAAACAACTGTGTACACAAGAGTGCACTGAGCATGAGTACACATCTACAACCACTAGCAAAAAGAAAAATCAAGCAAATACAAGATTTTTAGATGCTGTTAAGAAAGTCTTCGAGGGTGTGATGAACTGGTATGTTTTGAAGAAGCTTTCTGAAAGCTCTGGGCATAATTTGCATTATGAACACATGTAATCTGATTTATCTGTTGCCTTAGCTAAGTGCTAAAGTGCGCTTAGCAGGAAGTGAGGAGCGTAGTGCTAGAGAGGTTCCTATTTCCTTTCATTCCAACAGCAGTGATTCATTCTACCAGTCTGCTCTGCGCGCGTGTGTGTGTGTCTGTTTGTTTGTGTGTGTGTGTTTGCTCTCTCAGGAGAGGCACAAGTTGTACTGTATTAAACCTAGAAATTGGTGCTGCACCACTGCTATTTTATTTCTGCCTCGCTTTGTTGTGATTAGGTTTTATACCAGAAAAGTTATTGCTTACAAGACTCCGAAGATTGTGCACTTTTACTTTTTGTTGTGTGTGGTTCTCTTCAGACAGGTTTTCCTAATCTATAAACCCTCATAGCCTTAGGGCACCGAAGATTAGTAAAGATTAGGGGTACTGTGTGAAACGCCAGCTTAGCTGAGCTTGGCAGACCTGGTAGAGATTGATGTATGTTATATTTCAAATCTGCTCTACCAAATACAAAAAGCTATTACCTGTATATACAACAGCAGCTAGTGTAACTAACTATCTAATCTCTCTATATAAAGCAAGGAACCTCTGTCTTTTTGTCTGTCTGTCCGTATGTATGTGTTTCTCCTTCACATATCTCAAGAACCATTCGTCAGATCTACTTCACACTTGGCAGGTGCGTTGCGGGGGATACAAGAGAGTGCATCGTCGAAATTTGGTGCAATTTGGACACGCGTCACGTTTAATATTAATAAACTTTGAATAAATGAGTGAACAGCGAGCCGCTCAGCTCTGTGTCCTAGTGCAGTGGGCGCCGTTTGATATAAAAACCTCCATATCACAACGGGGCAGGGCTCCTGGGCTCTGACTTGCTGAGCGGAACAAAAGCACGTGCCCTGCTCAGTTAAACTGCCTGAGAGAGAAGAACGAGCATACACAGGAGAAAAAACAGAGACAGAGGCAGTAAAACTAGCCGATAGTCACGCAAAGGACATTTGATGGGCAGCAGGATGAACCAATTGAAGGCCGTAAACTGCTTCTACGGTTCACCCTCAATTTAATCTCACTGGTGAAGATTCTGTCTGGATTTAAACCATTTGACAGATTTATTCATTCATTATTGTTTTAACTGATACATTTGTCAATTGATACATATACATGTGGTACACTTGGCAGGTGTATGGCTGGGGACCCAGGGAAATGCAGTGTTGAGTGTGAGCTCATTACACTCATTATAACAAATAAATTATTGAGAATTATTCAATTTTCAGTACCGTAAAGTCTAGAAGACTTTACGGTACTGGTTCAACGGCCAAGTAAATTCACAGACCAATGTATGTGTTGTAAATCATCTCACATGATGCTATTCAAATCTGTGCATTCCGATAAACACACAGGCAAGAGACAAGAGACTGTCACTATAAGTGAGTTATAGAAAAGTAATTTCACATGGAGTGCCCTTAAAAGAAAATAGGTGACAGTGACAGCTTTTAATCAAGAATGGACATAACATATCTAGAAACAATCAATTGTAGTAAAACAAATAATTGTACTGCTGACACTGACAAGTCCCTACAGCCCCACTTAGCACCATTTAGACACACTGGACTACCAACAAACAAATTAACAATTATCATAGCTGCATAATAAGGGCCAAATCATAAGGCTAATCATATCTCTACAGGCAGGTTGTCCCTAAGTTTGGGAGCCCTAATAGCATGTGTAATATCATGTCCTCAGTTTGGTGTCACCACAGGCCTAAATTGGGCTCTTAATAGAAAGCCCTTGGGTAGCAATGCTAGCACTGCTAGAAGTAATAAGGCTATTATATCTACTGCACACAGCCACACAGCCTCCCAGCTTGGCTGCAAACGACATAATAATATCAGCTTGTTATGAGATAAGAAACTCGGCCTTCCTCTAACCCTAACCCAGAAAAAGGATGAGAAAGAGTGAGAGCAATATTTTGGTTGTAATTAAAGTTTTGTCTCATTAGGAGGTGAGAAGTTGGACAAACTAGTCTCATTATGAAAATGCTAAAACAAGCATATATTTATAAGCTTGTACAAGGTCTGTTTGGAAGTGGCAGCAGCCTCAGGGCTAGAGGCTGGAGGGTTGCCAGTCTCAGGTGGGAAGGTGAATGCTCTTCTCTCGTAACAACAGCACCTCTTTACCTTCAACTCCCCTGGAGAACCAACTGAAAACACAGACTGTTGCACTGGGTGACACTTCATGCATTCATACCCTGGGCAGCTAATGTGTGAAAGTGTGTGAAAGCGTTAAGTGTTCACTTAACCTTTAGTGGATAAATTACGCACATCCTCATTCCTACTTACTAGAACAGTGTCGGAACTCAAACCGGACGTGCGATCCCCGAAACATGTCGACAGGGATTGGCAGCTTGATCTGTTCTGCCCAGCGGGGGCTGTTGTTGTGGTACAGCACCAAGGAGTGGTAGTCGTCACCACCTGGCTCACCGGAGCCAGCAGCCACGTGACTCTGAGTGAGGAAAGAGGACAGAAAGAGGAAAGTGAATGGAGACAGAGGTGGAGAGGAAAGAATGATAGAGAGAAAGAACAGGATGTGAAGAGAGGAAATGAGAGGCCAGGCTCAAGGGTTAGATAACAGGCCAGACAGCATGAATTAATGTGTCACAGACATGAAAAGATATGAATATACTAGCTGTGCCTCCATGTGCGCATGCCACAAATGAAATAAAGTGAGAATGACATGGTTCACATGTGTGTTTGTGTGTGTTCAATTGTTGCGTGCCATGCAGTGGCAGCAGCGGTTATATTTGAGTCTATTTTCTGTCCAAGGCTGAGGCAGTGCAGGAAACCACAGAAGCAGACTGTCACAGTGCTGAACCAAGTGGGCAACACACTGGAGAGACACTTAGCTCTTATCTAGGTCAGCAATATTTAAATAAAGAGTTTCTTTCCAAAATAGATACCAGCTATTAAGAAAAAATAGAGTAAACTAAGGACTTAAATAAGGTATTTACTGTCCTTAAACATTTAGTCTTTAAAAACAGTGTATTTTCCCAATGTTTCTTGAAAAATGGAGACAAAACAACTATGACAAACAGTTGCTAAATAAGACAAAAAAATGCACGTTTTTACCTTGAGGATCTGTCCGTCGATATCCAGCACATAGATGGTGATCTCTACATTCCTAGCAACGCTTTTTCCACCCTTTTCAAATTCTCCCTTCTCCAGTGTGACGTAAAGGTCATTCCTCATCTCTCCTGCAGGAACAGGGAGGTAAAAGAGGCAACAAGGCATTTATTATGCATACAAGCAAGCATTATTAATGACCTCCTAGCAGCTTGATGACAATTTTTAGTGCAACGCTTCATGACAGGGGTGGACAGCATTTACATTAGTAGCATTTAATGATGTATTTTCTACTGACATGAAATTCAGGCCAGTGCTACAATATGTCATTTAAACATTACGAGTGTACACAATTTAAAGTCTGCTGTAAGGAGACTTGAATACATATTCTTTTAAATATTCATTTGTTTGCTTAAAGATAAAAGTGTGATTTTATTAAATGAGGAAAAAGCCATTTGGATGCTATTGTTTTCCAAAGAGCATCAGATATGTCGTGTCAAACTGTCAGCGAGGTTGGCCTCATCCTGTCAGCGAAGTGACAGTGATTAAGGGTGATGAGGTCAAAACAGGCCGCAGAGGGAAGAAGACATTGAATGTACAAATTAAAAAAAAAAAGCAGCAAAACAAAACACTGAGAGCCCAGAGTCATCACAATGACACCAGTACGCCTACATTACTCAGAGTTACAAAAGAGATGATTCATAACAAATACAAAAAGTAAACAAAAAAATATTACGGGCACAATAAATTGTATTGTGCCTGTTATTTGTATGAATTTTGATTTCCACTCCTATCCACAGACGTTTATAAAACTTGTAGTGCAGCAAAGATGACATTAAGACAGGAAGGTGCTTCTTGCTTGGCAATACTGATTTATAACAATAACAAGAGTCCATATAAAGCAACGCACATAATATTATGTTTAATACAAATATATGCATGTAGTGCTGTTTTAGCAGTTATAAGTGGACATCTGGACATCCATATACTATTTACTGTACAGTATGTATAAAAGGATTGATAACGTACACAGTGAAGAAGTGTTTACCCTAGGTTGAGTGGTTTGGCAAAACCACTCACTTATTGCTGCCAGACTGATAATTCACTACTGCTAACCTTTTCCTCTGCTCTGCTCGCATTCACCGTCATTTCTGACGCTAACTTTCTCACTTAACCACTCACTTGCTTACGCTTTGCCCTATTCCTTAAAAAGAGTTATGTTACCTGCAGTTTCTCATGCAACGACAAAGACGTTAATTCATGTTTCGAACTATTTGGATAATTGTAATTTTTTTTTAAGCAAAAATACCAAATATTTGCTAGTTGCAGCTTCTCAAATGTAAGGATTTGAAGGTGAATCAAGAGAATAAGCGTCAGATTAATCAATAATAAAATTAGTTAGATGCAGCCCTAAAATATATTTGAGATAGCAAGGCATAAGAGTTCACCCCGTAGCCAAAAGGTTTTGAGTTCGAATCTCAACTTCAGTGAAGTCAACACTGAAGTCAGTATCTGGGATCCATAAAAACAAAACATGACCTATAACCGCTCGTGTAACTCAGCCTTTCCCCGAGGCTGGTGCTGCAATCTGTCAAAACACTAAAGGAAAATAATCCCAGGAAGCAATATTCTACATCTTTTTTGCTTTGTTACAACAGCAGCTGCATGTCTGGGCCAAGCACACATTTATTTCCTTCTGTAGGGGAAGTGAAAATGGTGCAAAGCGCTCATGGTAAGAAAGAGAATAGGCCTGTTTCCTCTGCAGCCAAGCTGACACATTGTAAAATAGGTTTCCTATATAACCATTGTGTGAATGCACAAGTGTGTGCTCATCATATCTCTATCTCTAGGGTCAACATTGATTTTCTGCTCCTGACAACGGTTACCCTGGCAACATGAGGCATTCTATATACACCCATACTGTACGTTTGCTTCATACGGACACACACACAAAGACTGCAAGAAGGTAGAAACACATGGGGGCAGTTTCCTAATGTACAATGGGAAAAAGGGAAGTGGAAAGAGCGGAGGGGGGGGTGAAGCAGCCAGGTGCAGAGAAGAGTGTGTTTGTGTGTGAGCGGGAAAAAGAGGAGAAAAGATACAGTCAGATACAAATCCAGAGGAGAGAAAGAGAGAGAAAAAGAGGCATAGACGGTTTTCCTTAGCCCAAGGGCAGACTTACACAGGCAGAAAGGGTGAGAGCACTCAGCGTTAAGGGTTTGTAGTCAGACGAAGACAAAGAAAGGGAACATAAATCTGTGTTAGTGAGGCGCTGGGGGACCCACAGTCTGTGTTTCCTCTTTATCTGTGTGACCAGTCAGCGCACCTCACTTATACAAAAGAAAAGCTTTTCTATGGATTTACCAGAAAAAAAATCTGTCCCCTGTGTCAGCCCTCATGAATCAATGTACAAAGAGAAAGCTAGTTCAGACATTGTTTCCTTTCTGTAATTACTTCACCACATGTAAATATAAACATTTACAATTGTGGTCTCTTGTTTCATCTTACATTCAAGTGGTTATACATTTGTTACCATGGCAACAAGGCCTTATCCTGCTAAGCCTAAGGGTCTCAGCAGGGGTCTGCGTCATTTAGAGAAGCAGCTACCTAAGTAATGCCTGTCTACCTGAAACAACCTGCATATTTCATCATTCTATAGGCACCCTTAGGTGTGTAATTCAAAAATCACTTTGTAGGTAGGGATGTCAGGCGTTACCAAGGCAACTGAAATAGATATTATAAGGCAGGTTAACATACACCAAACAAAAACTAGAGAATACATTATAAACTTTAAAGCCTCAAAGGTGTCAACTGAAATATTATTTCATACTAAAAATATTATTTCAAAACCCTGATTTATTTGGAAATCATATGCGTTTTTTTTTATTGTTACTTATCGGTTGCACACTAGCCGGAAGATCCACTTTACGAACGTCTCTCCACACCTGCTGCCAGGCAAGCTTTTCCTGCGAAAACCCATCTGATACACAGGAAATTATATATCATACCTGAGTAGATGAGTATATATTTCTCCTTCAGCAGTACAAGTGGTTTATAGGGAATAAACACAGTGAGAGAGTCCACGCTCAAATCGGCCAGCTGGGGCCTTGTTTACAGTGCTGTGTTACATAATGTTATCTTCCTTAATGTGATGTACTTTCTGCTGAAACAGGGTCCTGGGGCATAACACAGCGAACGACCAAACTTAATTGTGAAGAAATGGGATATCAGTAATGGAGACGATGGCAGTTTGATTTTATGAAGTGGACAGAAAGGTGAAATTTTGACATTTTTTGTACTGTTTCCCAGGAAGAAACAGTAGTTGAGGAAGTTCAAGTCCCTATTTGACTGCAGTCTTCCATTAATTTTTTATGCCTGCAGAAGCTAGCTTCTTAAATTAAGCCCTTATATGAGGGGCAGCAGTGTGCAGGAATAACATGCTCATTCACCAGCAGCCCTGAAGAAACAGTCTTCAGTATGTTGAGCAAAAGGAAAACAGCTGACATCCCGTAGAGAAAACCCACAAGACTGTGCTCTTAAACACACTGAGGGAACGTAGAGTAATAGCTGAAAATGTGATTGGCACTGTATTATTTATGTATGTGAGCTTGTTTGTGGTGTCCTACCCGGCATGATGACATCAGAGAAGCCCAGTTTCCTGGTGATAGACACACCGCGAGTGAAGAGAACCATGTATTCCCGTCTCAGCTGCTCGATGTCCCCATGGAGGAGCTGGAGAGCCACAGCCAGACCTAAAAATGAAATAAATAACATAATTCAAAATGTAAAGTAACATATTCTTCTATACAATCACAACATGGCTCCAATGTTAACTCCTTTATCATTTATTCAACAAAACACTCCAAATATATCATAACTTCATTCCCAACACTATAAACAATCATGTATTGGTGAGCTCAGAAAAATGCACACAGCCTGTGAGTCATCCCCAGCTCTTCTTTATTGAGAGGAAATCCTACATGAAGGCTGTCATATAAAATTAATATCTTTATGCAATAACTCCAAATGTCAGATAAATTAAAAGACCGGTTTGTATTCAGAGCTCAAAATGCATCTCCTTGATGTGCGCGCGTGCGTGTGTCCGATTGCGCGCATACCAAGGAGAAGGAGAACTGCTAAACAGCAAGAGAGTGTATAAGACACAAGATGATGGTTATTATTATTGTTGTGGATGTTTTTAGGAAATTTGAGAGGCAGTGGTGAAATGGTTCATTAGCTGCAAGGGGTTTCCATCACAGAGAGCCAACAACGCGACGTGACTTGTTTGCAAACCTGGTAGCAATATACCAAACTGCATTGCCCTACAATGGCAGAGAGCTGTACGAAGCAGTGAAGCTGAGAAAAAACGGGTTTAAAGTTTTCAGGCCCTCTGGCAAACTACACATCAGATAGAAAGCCTGTAATGCCTTCATTTTGTACCTTTGAACAGTAGAAACATGCACTCAGACTATGGGTAATCTTCACAAGAGCGCAAATAAAACGCATAATCTACAAACAAAATGCTTTGTTTTAGCTTTGTCTATTTCAATGACTTTGCTTAAGAAAATAAACCTATTTTTGATTATTTGCAGTCCGTAATTCACAGGGATTAAATATGTCTCTGTTTTGCAAAGTGTCTGTCCATTAACTACCAATATTTAGGTATAACATCAGTTAAATAAATCATATTACAAAGTAGCTTAACCTCACCAAACCGTGACTCCAAACTGAGGTTAAAAGGTGAGACTGTGCTATGCTACTGCTGGGGTTTTGTTCTTCATCATGGTTATATTTAGCTGCTGCATCAAAATGGATATTCAATTATAGATAACAGTCCAGGATAAATGGGGAAAGGAAATTCACTGAATATAAGTTAGCTGCTTTCGCTATCTAGTTGGCTGTTTCTCTGTGGCAGAGAGTGCAGTAAGTGCAATGGCATGTTCTTGTGTCTACAGATTACTTAACCAAATTCAGTTACCACAGCCTGAGCAGCAACACAAAGCAAGAATGCAGTAACTACGCAGCCAGAGTGTATCTACTGCAGCTTTGGCTTTGTAGGGTTTCAGGCTTTGTAGTTATTGAACACTTTACATCTTTCTTTCATAAAACATACATTTCTGTGGCATAGTCATTTTTTATATAGTAAGACAGGCATCAAAAAGTCAGATTTTGACCAAATTTGTAGTTACTGCATTCTCCTCTATTTTACAAGGATGAAATCTCCATAGCGTACACACACAGAGGGCACGAGAGGTGACTGAGACACCACAGAACAGTCCTCTGATTTGAATAATTCAAAAGTAACACACAGCCCATCAACAGTGTGTTCACTGTGGCACAAAGGCCTGCTGGGAATTGAAAGAAGAGTCCCATTAGGTTCAGTGGAGATTTTTTTTTCTCCTACCCAAGCCTAATCTGCCTTCCCCTTAATGTGGATCGAGCCTTTGGCATTTATACACACATAAACGAACACACACACACAGTCGGGCTCTAAAAGCTACTGCAGGGCAACAATTAGGCAAACCGGCTTCATTACTATTCTAGCCGATAGATGTAGCTGACGCTGACAAAAACAACACCCTCAACCTTTGCTGCCCTCAGCCCACCCGGCCTGCCTCTTCACTAACTCAAAAAAGAGGAAAATAAAAAACTCAAAAACAAAACAGTTGAGTTGTCGCAGCCTCTTCTGTCACTGCCTACGCTTGTATGGAGGTGGGAGCTGAATTATCTACCTGACCTGACTCATACTGAGCCAGATACTTATGAAATCCCTTTTACTGATTACTGGGCTACATGTAAACAAAATTATCTCTGCAACTGTTACTTCAAATATGATTACAGAAGAAGCCTCCATTATCCTCAAACACAGGTAAAGAAAACTGAGGTAGCCATTAGGCTACATGGGAACAAAATCACTATCTCTTTGCTTCTTTATTACCCTGACAGCCTGGCATTCTTGATATTTTAGTTCTTTATATTTTAAGGGCAGTGCATTCATCTCTCCCAAGCTAATTGGCTGCTAATAAGAGACTTCTGGCACACGGCCAGGTCTGTTTAAAAGGAGAGCCACACAGCAAGACACAAGGATACACAAACACTCGTAAAAAGACGAGGCGCGCACACACACGGCAGAGGTTACACATATACAAACACACATAATGTTATCTCACTCCACTGCACA
The DNA here is from genome assembly GCA_029490765.1 of Euthynnus affinis. Lineage (NCBI taxonomy): Eukaryota > Metazoa > Chordata > Actinopteri > Scombriformes > Scombridae > Euthynnus > Euthynnus affinis. The sequence goes on along the minus strand of CM055860.1, from coordinate 14,832,775 downwards.
CTGATACTTGGTTTTAATTGCCCTCCTGACACTAAGTGTAATAAATTGAGGGCCTTAAATTATGCATGGTGTTCCATAACTCCTGCATGAACGTGAAATATTTTCTCTAGTTTGCACATTTTGACGTCGAAAGCTTGACAAGCGACACAAGTATTATCTATCGAGTAATGTTGCAGAATAATTTGCCTTCGGGAGGAGTTGACCTTTCAGATGAAGATGTAGCCAGTTAAAAATGTGATTTTGTGCAAAGCAGCTTTGAATGTAGAATGAGCAGAAAACAGTTAATGTTTATGGATTTAAGATGACAAATTAGAAGCAATCTGAGAGTGTGCGCTGGCGACCATTCCTGGAACACTCCTGTAAGGTATCCGAGTAAGAGTATGTGTATTAGTGTGTGCATGTGTGAGAGAGCAATGGAATTAAAATGACTGAAAAGTTGACAAAGAGGCAATAAGAGAGCAATCCCACTGTCAAAGCTCATAACATTATAATTAATATGTTTGATCCACTCAGATCATTGGCGCACATAAGACATAAATAATACTCAATATTCAGAGTTCATTATCTAAAAAATGGAAATTATTACCTCTAATATATTTCTACTTTGTGATTAAAGCATTTCATTTTGTAAGATCAATGTCAAATTCAGTTAAGTGGTGGGAATGTAATTTTGGAACGAACATACTTGAATTATGCATGCCAGAGTATGGTGACAAAAGACCCGCGGCTCTCCACTAATGCACTTTGAAAGAGAAAGCGCTGAGGCAAATCAGGCATTCAGCTGGATCAATGTCTTTAGCTGACAGCTACTCAATAGCTAACATCCAAGTGTTTGTGATAAACTCGACCCCGCATCCAAAGACTGGAGTAACTCTAAAAAACTGTGCATAATGCTGTCAAATAAATAAAAACACTTAACATGTTGGATCCGTTTTGAGAAAGGGCAACATGTTCCACCATTGATGTTGGCTTTTTTTTAACCAACTGGTGTGATTAATCCTTTTTTATTACAAAAGTTTGAAAATGTCCATACAGTGAACTATGGTGCAGCTATTACTTGGGAAACGAATGTCTGCAGAGTCAAAAGCCAACGTAAAGAGCAACAATGCGCTACCTTATCTGTATGCCTTATCTGGTATTGAATCTGATAATATGTGCACAGCTGTGTGTTATCTATGATAATACAGCAAGTCAACAGTTTAAGCTGATATAAGAACTTGATTAAGAATTAGTTGGAGTTCAATGTGAGATAAGGAAATAGTCAAGTAAAGATTGCTTAATACTCCTGTGTTGGTGTCATTTAGATTTTTGTAGCGCTTATCAACTCGGCTACACAAAACACTCCATGTCTCCATCCCTTCAATGGCAGCTCCGTCATATAGGGTTTTGACTGGATGCTGCCGTTTTGTTATGAACCAACGCCGCTCAGATAACGGTGAATGTGCTAAACGACTGTGTCATTGAGCGTAATTACTGCATCCCTTCACGCTCATGCAAGATTATTCATGATAATTTTACCATCCTAGAGTTGTATGACTTCTCCTGAAGTAATTATTGGCCTTCTGAGGGAAGGTGGAAAGAGAAGCTGACTCAGTAGATCAGTCTCACAGATTCTTGATATTCCTGTAATCCCCGCCCTCCCTTCCATTTCTTCAGTTGCTGATAGCGCTCAAACAATTATAAGACCTTTTCTATGGAACAAGCAATGGTGTTCCTCTAAGAATACATGAGGGAGATGTAAGAAGACGACAAGGAACTCAATGAACACGGAAAATGAGTATTTTCATTATGTAAATACCAGCCTGCAGCAAGTTTGTTGGACCAATTTTTTTACGAACACATTTATGTAAATCAGTATTAAAATAAACTTCTGATGAACCATTGCTGATTGCTTACAGTTGGTTGCATGTTTGCCTCTTGATTCAAACAGCTGCAAACAGGTGTGTATATATTATGTCCTCTTGCTTCACATTTTTGCACCCCTTCAAGCCACATTCACTTTAGGTTATATTATGAAGTCATACTCTTATGTCATCATTTTATGTGCATAGGAATGTTATGATTCATCTGCAACTATACCTATATGTTTTTTTCCATAATCATTGTATAATCCACAGAAATAAAGTATGGATCTCAAACCTCTTCATCTGTCACATGGTATTTCTTTGACGTTTGAAGAACTGAGTGTTCTGATTCTCCACCAACCTGTTGCTATGGGAAACTGCTGATGCTGTTGTTCAGGATGGTGCGAATACAGCTATTTATAAAAATCGTCTGAATGCATTTGCAACAGCTACAGGCTTCCTGCAGACACAAGGATGTGAGGACATGCTCGCTCCCCTAAAGAGGAACTTCGCTCCTACATAAATCCTGACGCAGACTGACCGGAAAGTGACTATCTGACGATGCAACTCAGCTGCTAAGTTTGACATCACAGTAGATGAAACTATTGAAAAAAAAAGTTGTTCTCTGATTTTAAAAAACGTGAAACAATCGCAAAAATGAACCAGTATTTCAACTAAAACCCAAATCACACTCCACTAAGAAGATCAGCTACTAGCATTAATTAATCTTTTTGTTGTTTAATTACATAAGTGTAGATGTGAAGAGACAAGGTGAATGTCATTCTTACCAGTGTTGGAGCCAGACAGGTTGTACCTGGAATTGGCCTTTTTGATGATGTTCTCGTGGATTTGGTACCACTCGCTCTCAGTGTTGCACCTGAGACAGAGAGGTGAGAGAGAGTAATAGAAAATAAATCAGCTTTATAGATTTTCTGCTTAAAGCAATTCGGTATTGCACTTCAATAAAGTCAGGGGGCTCATAAGGACAGGCTACTAAAAGAGAGGTCAGTATTGAGGCAGCAGAGGCTTTGAATTTCAGGCTTTATAAAATGCTGAATCCTACATTTCCTATAATGCATGTTCACAGTTTGTAACACAGGTACAGCTGAAATCACCCCGAAAGCAAGGGTTGTTTTCTCAGACTGCACAAAGCTCCTTAAGAAGACATTATAAAACAGCTTTTACAGGCTGAAAAAGTGAACTGAGTTGCTCTGAAAGTCTCAATGCTTTAAGTAACACTTATAACATGTTATCACTTTAGAGAATGGCACGAGAAGGTATTCTCTTCCACTCTGCCTTGCACCCCTAGTAATTGTTGCATGTAATAAATGACTCAATATAACATAAATCACAGGTGCAAAAAAGAAAAAAAAAACATTTTGGGCATTTACTGTGACTACCTTATAAACCCAACTACCTTATTGTTATATTATGTATTATATATTTAAGTAGGGCAGGTCAATTACTGTGACGTCTAATTCTGAAAACATTCAGCTCAGAACTTTAATGCTAATCTACCTAATACATTCCTGCTGTTCCTGCAGAGCAGGTGTTGTATTTTCTTCTCAGTAAAGTGTATTTGGCCAATCAGCCTGATCCAGCTATAATTTAGGTCAAACTACTATGTCAATGGTAACCTTTTCTGTCCCTCAAGGCATTGAGTAGACCGTGTTGGACCACACAACAGCCACTGGTAGTGGAAAAAAAGCACCAAGCCTCTAAAATACAAGAGTAAAGGGATATTGAAAATATCTTCTCATATTGTAATATAATTTTTTGAGAAATGCTTGTATTATATTATATTTTATTATTTAATTAGACTAGCAGCTTCTAAGATGACTTTAACTTAATTGCTTTGTAGCTTCATAAAAGGGAATTCTGGCATTGGAACTCTGAGGACTGGTATCTGTATTTTGAAATTAAAAAAATGAATTGTAGCTATTTTTAGCAACCAGCAAGGAACTCTTAAAGTACAGCATGGTTAAGTGTTTGGAAGAAAAGAGTCATTAGTGAAATGTTGGCTGTGTACAGTGACTTACGCATAAACCTTGAGCAGGTGGTCATCCTTAGAGTCAGCAGTGAGGAGATCAGCGATGCTGACCACAGCACAGCCAAACGGCCGCCTGTACTGTACACTACACAGGTTCTTCTTCTCCCCGGCACCCATTCTCCCTGCATACACATAAACACAAAGACACATCCAAAGACATAGCAGTGCTGTTATGAAAGCCCAAGAGATTTAAAAAAGAAAACATGTAGTGCTGAGCAGAATAAAGAATCAGCATCCTGACTCCCACCTATTCTTATGATGTGTACAACGATGTAGACATCCTTTCGTAGATCACTGCTTCCCAAATCCTGACAGGAAAACAAGACAGGAAAACATATTTTAGCTTCACATTCGATAAATGTAAACAAGCGACAGAGCAATGGCTTTGCTTTTAGTTTTCAGGGTAATGGAACATAACTTCACAGATCTTTAAATTGCTCCCAATCAATCTTGGCAAAAACTAACTCATGTTCACTACTCACCACAAACAGCGTGCATTGTCTTTCTGTCTTCTCTGGCGACTTGGGCAACCCGCTCTTATTCAGTCTGACAAAGAACCTTTCACTGTACAAGTGAGGAGACAGAGGGAAGGAACACACATGAAGATGAATGGGGTCAGCAGTGATGGCTGGGTTTCACTGTAAACAACTACATCCAAGCCACTGCTAACAGGAACAGAATAAAGATTAGAAACAATGTCAAAAATGTCAAGCGCTGAACGGTGGGCACTAGAGAAATCGCTTCAAAAGTTCAAACTTCAAACTAAAACTGTCTGAAACCTTGAAACAGAATATGAGGCAGGAGACAGAGGGATAGAGGGAGAGACAAATATACACAGAGCTTGAATTACTGAACCGAATCCCAAACAAAGAATGTCTGTAACATATCCGACAACAAGTGCATCCACACGTGGCTCCTCCACGGCTGACTAAAATATTCATTGTGTTGTTGCATATTGTGGATTCCTTCTGACATGTTTAAGCCCAGATACTGGACTGTCAGCAAAAATAGTGATGCGTTACACCAAAAAAATGTGCAACCTCAGTGTTATAACTGCCAAGCCGGTTGTCATAAATCTTCTGACTGTGACCATCCTAGACAGAGAATTAAGAGCAAGGTGAATACAGAGAGACAGTGAGAAAATGATTCTGCTCAGTGCTGATAAATGTATTGTGATGGAAAAATCTTTCAGATAGGCCAATGCATCTTTAAATCCTCCACAACAAATAATTATTCAAAAATAGTTAAAATATCCAAAAAGTCAAAAGTCAATTAAAAGAATCAAGAAATACAGTGAAGCAGGCAGAATTCAATGCAATTATAGATTTTTGTGCATCAAGAACAATACAAAGCAAACCGAGGCCTTGTTCCCACGACAAAGAACCTAATGCAATATCATAAAACTTCATATTATATACCTTTCATATCCCCTCCTAATGTGGAGCCTATTTCCATGCTCCACCTTGCTTTTAACCATACTCAGAACTATTCTACCATTGATGCTAAGTTCATTAGTGACCTTGACACTTTGGTAATGATCCAAGTATGATTCATCTAGGAAACAATGGTGTTTCAGATTTCCCTAAAATGTATCAGTTGCACCTGGCTTGGAGATAAAACTTGGCCTAACGGCCTTCAATCACACCTCATACAGACAACCAAACTATTATATTACTGAATAACTCTGGGTGCAGTCTTTTACTGGTATAAGTGTTATCTTTTCTCAAGAGAGAGCAGCCTTCACCACAGTTGGAAAGCTATTGTATAAGTCACAAATGCCTAATTAACAAATGTTGCTAATATATGCTCATTTTGACATTGCTAACAGGCTGATATTTAGCAGACAGAATATAATGTTCACCATGTTCAGCATTTTAGTGTAACGTGTTGGCATATTACCGTACTGTAACGCTGATTAGCACTAAACATAAAGTACTGAGGCTTGAAAATTGAAATTTATGTGATCACTAACCTGCCTATGATTCATCCTGAGGGAAACACAAATATCAAATTTCATGGCAATCCTGGATGTTTGACTTGTTGTTGGAGCTAGATGAAAAGTCAGGGGATAACTTAAGACAGTATGATTCATCCTCTGGGAACCATGGATATCCGTACCAAATTTCATAGTGATGCATCCTACACTGTGGATTTATTTCTAGTCTGGTCTGGACAAAAGGTGGTGGACTGGCTGACTGACACTGCCAATCCACTGCCACATGGCTAGAAATAAAGCTGTAAGCAGCTTCACTGAGACAATTGGGGAAGTAAATTGTCTGGCTTCCTGTCTAAACAACAATGAATCATACTTTGGATAGATTGTGCACACTCTACAGTTCAACTTTAATATATGAAGAACTTCCCGGAGCAAAATGAGAAGTCTGGAAATAACAACTCTGGCCTCAAAATGCCCTACCCCCCCTTTGTGCAGGCGGGAAATGAAGTGCATGTCAGGCAAAAACAGAAAGGACAGACACAGATCGCCTTTTCATTCTCTTTGTATTCCGTTCTCTCTCTCTCTATCTCGCACGCCCGCTCGCTCAAAGAGAGGCAGCAGAGGCATCCTGCTGGGCCCGTCTCATCCTGGTTGGCGAGCTGAGGGCTAATCCAGTTAGGTGACTTTCACAGTCCACCGATAAGCAGAGAGAAAACCTTGTAATGCACCAGCGCCTGACAATGAGCCAAGTTGCTGGCACGGCTAGCAGCCCAGGCTACTCACACAAGAGCAGACTATAACCCAACAGATCCTGTATAACTTGACTTCATGCTGCATACAGCGACAATGGATTAGGATGTCTTATAATAGCCTGTCAGCTATTAAAAGCTCTTATTACAAGCTTAAAAGTTTTCAAGTCTCTTACAAGATGTAAATAAAAGGTTGCCTCTTTCTCTGCAATTCAGTGTTTTGTGTATGTAGGGCAGTTGGCGCCCATGTTTGAATTAATTAGGATCCTCATTATTAATTATACAAATGCTTATGATTTTTCATACATGTATTCTTTTAGTAAAGTTTTCCTTTAATCGTCCATATTGGAATGAACCAGTTGAGAGCCAATTTGATTTAGACGTGGTTGTTCCTCATTAGCTGCACTCTGTAACTTTCCGGGCCATTTATCCGGCCATAAGGAGATGGATTCCTATGCATCAGGCATGAGACTTTGCGCACGCTTTCCTCAACCCTAATTAGTGCTCTATTGTTGAAACCCCAACTGCCAATTAACAGCCACTCCTGCAAACACACACACACACACACACACACACACACACACACACACACACAAGTGTCTCTCCTTCTCTTGCCACCAACTCTTCTCCCTCACAGCTGCAGCGTGTTGATCACCCGAGCTAAGAGGACCAGTGTCCCCCAATGGGACCTTATCTCACTCTATCACCGCTCGCATTAACATAACATGAATGGCCGATTTCCCTCCCCTCTGGGCCCTCACGGCGTTCACTATTCCCTCTCCTGATATCGATGATTACATTAGGAGCCGCATGCTCACCCGACAAGGGGGCAGCAGGGGGGGATGGGATAGTGAGTGACTGGTGTGTAAAATACTGGATAAATTAACTGCCACTGGTGGCAGACTGCTCTCCTCCCCACCCTAAAAAGCTAAATCTACACCTAGATAATGCATGGAAAGATGAGAAAATGTCTTCACAATAGAGCAGCAGAGGAAAAACTTATTAAACACAAATATTCAGAATTGACAAGCCAGACAAGGGCAGACCTACCGACTAAATCCCTCTGTCAAAATATGCAGTAGATACACAATGAACACCTGCACACAGGAAAAGACATATCCAGACATCCACTGGTAACCTTGTAAGAGGTAAGCAGAGGTCAAGTTTGGAAGAGGGAGTGTGAGTGCGTAAAAAGTTGTCATAAATGTGTGTGTCTATTGTCAAAGAGCTTCAAAACCCACAAGTCAGCGTGAGCGTGTGCGAGCACAGTACAGTACGCCACTGTGTCCGTTTGTGTGTCCTGCTGAAGAGCCAGACAAGGAGTCTGTATTGAACACAAAGAAGCTGCCATGGTGCACAGGGGCTGGTGGTGTTGGCATGGTACTGAGACAACGGGTCGGACCCCCATCTGGTCTGACACGCACACACATACACATACACACACACACACACACACGAACCAGCAGCACAGAGGGGAAGCATCGAAATGGCTCCCTGCCAGGCAGCTTGCGTAAATGTGTGTGTGCATCTCTGTTTATGTGTGTGACCAGACAGTGAGAGACAACGTTGGCAAGCTGCCACTGCGAGATTTTCCTCGAAGACAACTGATGCGATCGCAACACAAGCATGCATGCACACACACACACGCACACATACACAGAAAACTGGAACCACAAAGGCACAATGGTCTCTAACTGCTTTTATCCTTAAAAACTGATTGTTGTAATTTTAAAATAGAAAAATGTAATTAGCTGATTTAGGGAGCAAGATAAACTGTTTTGTGAGTGTATTTTTATATTATCTGCCATTTTCATTTTGGATAAATAAGCATCGTGTCTGATGACTTTTCATAGCATACACCAAATGACATCTTCTGCATGACTGAAGCCAAATTCTATTTCAGAAAAAAGCACTGTAAATCGCCTTCAAATGCATGACGGATTTCAAGGAGTCTAATTACTCTTAACTTACTAAGGCACTCAATCTTTCAAAGTAGTAAGAAGACAGGAAGAGAGAAAACGAGAGACAGATAATGACAGAGAGGGAGAGGAGGAGAAGGTGCTTTAAGTGAAACTTAATATGATACCACTGGACACTAATTACCCACTTCAAGAAAAAGTGCAGGGTGGGAGCGGATGTGAAAAAAATACCTTCATATTGTGGAATCTTTTACCTTCAGAAAAAGGATTTGCATGTACGAGTTAAATAAGACAAGAGAGCATATTTAATAAACCTTGTAATTAAAAGTCGTTTGATCCACTGACAGATTCTGTGTCTTTCTCTCAGATAAACCACTTCATGAAAACCAAACAGTAAAAATAGATTTTTTTTTCCCCACACAGCAGTCTGAAGTAACTTCGGTTGACCAAGTTGAAAATATAGTTATGTTTCCTGCCAGTAATGTGCTGAGTAATGAATTGTATTCTAACAGGCATAGACACAGAGTAACTGTACACAGTACAAAATAATAAAACAATGAATCCAATCAATGTCACCCTTCTTTCTCTGTGTGACCCTGCGGAGCGGAAAGTAACGTGAAACACAAGCATGACTTTTCAAAAGAAGTTTCACTGTTCTCATTTTTCAACCCACTCATTTTCTTTGCCTGACGAATCCACTTGTTTGTGACATGAAATGGAATTTCTTTGCTTTGAACTATGAAACCAGGGGATTTGAACTGGAGTATGTTGGTGTATGAGCGTGCATGCAAGTGACGTCTGCAGGCTCCCAGGGTGATCCAAGCTCTTTTATGTGGACGGCGCTGACACTTTTTTTATTATGAGAAAATAGCATGGCCTTGCCCACTTTTATTGGTGCATAAGTGCACTTCAACAGCCTACTTCATTTAATAAATCTTCATGAATATAATTAGAGCGGTCTTCTTGACAACAGAAGAGGAGCCAATAAAGACGCAATCAAAAAAAAAAAAAACCCTCACCACATGACACATGTATCAGTCATACAAAAGCAATGCATTTTTCATCATTACTTCTTAAAGGGGCCATATTATGAAAAAGTCACTTTTTCCAGTGATGTGTAGATGTATGTGGTTCTCTGATGTGCCTATTAATACGCAAACTGTGGAATGTGGGCTGGTTTGCTTTGTACTCATGTGACTGTACTCATAATTTTAAAGTTACACAGTATGTAGACATCCGTGTGTGTAAACAATAACGTTGCTGCTGTATTTATGCCTTTAGATGACGTTATTTTGAGTGTGGATGGAGCAGCTACAATGCTAGCATAGCTCTGATCAATCTAAACTCCATTAAAAAAAAAACAAGCATCTTAAAAGGTTGTTTGCTTGTCATCTCATGGTCCATAATATGGCCCCTTTAAATTATGGGGGAATTCCTCCCTGTAAAGTCTCTACCTGAGTGGCCTGTTCTCCCGTCCATCATAAATGTGAAAGAAGACTTCAAGCTCCTCCCCTAGATTGGCGCTCATTAGACTCTTCACGTGGACGAACAAGTGATGGGTGCTTGCAGCAGCAGGGGTCTCCTTCTTGCGATGCCGATGTTCCATCTGCAGGGGAGGGAAGAGGAGGACAGAGGAGAGGAATATTAGTCCAAATTTCTATTTTTGAGCACAAAAGTGCAAAGAATACACATGTAAATATATCATTCTGTTCTAATACAGTTTGAACGGGTGGATTTGTAAAGGTTAAAAAAAGCAGGAAAATCCATAAGCTAAATAAAACTCTAAATAAAAGATCCTGAAATGCATATTCAAAGCTTATCAAATACAGTTAATGCTAAGGGAAAAAACATGTGGTTCCATTTCTTTTAATACTGGCCAATCACATTCAAGAGCTGCTGTATTAAGTGTTGAGTTTCCCAGTCAAAGACAAATAATATCCCTCTGAGACATCTCACTGTTGGGTGGAGTCTCACTGCAGATTTGCATATATATTTGAAGTGTCTCACAATAAAAAAAGGCTAAGATATAGATTTGGTTGAAATATCAAGTTAATATAGCGCGTAATATCGGAGACCGTGAGCAGCACCAGAAGCTAAGATGTGAGAGATCTAGCTACATTGTTTGACTGATTCTTTGTTTCAGTCTTGAACTCTACCTTATTTATTTACCTCAAGCATTTATCCTTAAGCAGGCTAATTATTTTCTTGACACAAAGAAATAATGGTGTTATGATTTGCATCCCTTTCAACTGGTTGCTCGATCTTGGAGGAATAACAACTCAAGTGCTGAAATTCACACTGAATATAAATAACAGACAAACAATAAAGCACAAAGTCAGTGTCTGCTACTGCAATGGCAACCTCTGATAGTACATAAATCAATCTATATAAAGTATTAATATTTTTCACAGTATGTTGTGTGGCATTGTAAATACCATACAGGTCAATGTGCACATTACAGCTCTGTTTATGAGAGGTTCATCCTAATCTGCTGTCAACATCCAAAAATACAAGGACACACAAATATGCATACACACACATAGAGCACCAGATGGCCAGTAGAGCCACTGCCAAACTGTGCTCCACATTCACTTGTGTAGTAGGACGTAAAAAGATTGGGAGGGGGACAAGCAGACGAGGAGGAGAGAAGAAAAGAATAAAGAAAATGCAAGGACTAAGTACAGTAAAGCACCACAATAAAGAGAAAAAGTAAGAGTCAAGCACACAAAGGTGAAGTTGCGACTTATCACCTTCTGCAGTATATTAACAGATGAGAGGGTGTGTACAAAGAATTCTTCTTTCTGGTGCATGTTTTTTTGTTGTCCAAGTTGCCTGAAATGATCCAATTTGCAGAAAAATGGGATACTAATTCTGCGATTTTGTGCTTTTTTGCTATAAACTGTTTAAAAATTGCAAAGCTATGAGTGGAAACTGCGATTGGGAATAAACTCTCAGATGTAATAACCTATCTGCAAGGAAGTTGGATTGTTGAGGCTGAGGATTGATTTTGACTCGGGCTCATATCAGCGGCTCTGAATTGGATTATTTCATGTAGGAAGTGACAGTGATGGAAACAGATGGGCGAAGATTCTTCCAATTTGACCATTTTCTACAGAGATAATGAAATCAATTACTGGAGTCACAAGATCACTAATTCCTGCTGGGACTATAATGTTGGGAAGTCGAACTCAAAAGACAAGCAATGAGTATCATAAAGTAAAAACACAGTTTGAACTTGGTTGTTTCCTACATTACTAATATACTGTTTGGCAGCTGACTGTCCAGGCACTGATGTTGTAATGTTCTTGAACACAGCCAAGAGTTTTATTACAATAATGGCGAATCCCGAGTGAATTAAGCAAGTGACGACAATGTTGCTTTGATTAAGGCAAGACGATGTTTACCTACAGTATCTCAAAGAAGATTTAAGCATCTGAAAGTTGATTTTCTTGCCATAGTGAAATGTGGGGGAAACAATGAATGCCAACAGGGACCTAAAACTATCTTTGCCTGGAAAACACTGTCAGTGATATAAATACATACCTAAAAAAAAAAAAAAAAAACACTAACACGGTCCTCTAAGACTTAAACATGCAAGAAAATTACACCACAAATCTTTTTACAATTGCAATATCTGCCAGAATGATGAATATGTTTTGTGTTGTCCTGATTTGATCTGCCCTATCTGAGATCCCACAAGAAAACACATTGGAGAGGGATCTAACAACAAGGCACTGTTTTTATTTTTTACCCAGATCAGTTTTCCTCTACGCAACAGGGCTGAGCTCCTACTTTGGCTCAGAATGACTAGGTCTGGGAAAGGCCTAATTTATGCTGTTGGATTTTATTGCAAGGTTATTTTCAGTGTGTCATTTAAGCTGCCCGGTGGGAGCAGTGTGTGGTTATATGACAACTTCAGCATGACTAGACACAAAGGATAGACATGACAGCCTTGGAATAAGGCTAGCAGCCCTGCTGGTAACACATAATGCTCTGGGCTACAAGGAGAGGGCCAGAGAGAGATAGCAGAGCAGAGAGAGCATGACCATGTGTGCTCGCCCAGCCGTCTTATTATTGTTCACTTAGTAATCTTTTCCTAAACAGCATGAAGCAGCACCAAGTGGAGCGACTGTCGAACTACAAGGAGCTTCTAAAAAGGAGATAGGGGTCAGACTAAGGCCACAGAGAAACTTCTAGTCTTTCTACATCCTTCTATCACAGCTTCCATTCAACACTCACTTCTACATCACTATTTAAGCGTCTTTTTTATCGTTTTAAGCTTGTGGGAGGGAGTCCTGTGCGAAAAGAAGCAGGAAGCAAGAGGTGTGTATGCAGGCTTTTAAGTGTGGGTGTATCTCTTTAGTGATGCCTGAAGTAACAGAGGAAATTTTGCTACGGCATGTCCAGGTCCAGGCTGGAGTTATCTATCACCTCTGTCTGATCTGCCGCTGTTAATGAATTCATCATTCTGGGATCCAAACTCTGGTCGGCTCTACATACGCTCTCTGTACTGACCTCACTCTCCACGGGAAAGATAGGAGGTGTAAAGCGGACTTGTCTTTGCACTACAGACAGCCAACTGAGCACACTTAGCATGACATTGGGGAACCAATAGGGGATTTGATAAAGGTTTTTTTACTCACTGTAAAACTACTAACAATAAAGACTGCCCTCAGGGGTCAAGTCAAATAAAAATTAGGCCTCAATCTTCACAGACAAATTTCCTTGTAACTACTATAGAAAGGATGTAGTATTTCAGAGCATTGCCCCAAGGCTATGTATTGATCTGACCAAGGCTCGCAACTGTCCATTTTTGAAGTTACCAAAATTAAACAAATTCTAATTTAATACATAATGGTAATCATTTGGTTTATGGAGATTGTTGGCCATGTTAGACAGTATAGTAGAAAGCACTGCAGTTATGTTTTAGACTCAGTTCTGAGGGAAGTGACATGCTAACTAGCTAACTGCACAGGCTAGCAGCTACTGAGAGAAATGTCCATTGAGACATATCACCTCTAAAAGTTGTTATGGCTAACATTTTAAACTTGGTGCCTCATTAGAATTCATTTGGAGTCATTGCCTCTGGCCACCTAATTCAATTCCAATATTCACCCTCCTTTTAGCTCTAGTTTAGTCTCCAGCAACTCCTGAGGGAATATATCTGGCTCTTTAGCTGCTTAACGCTCCACTATGTTCACTAGTTAGCTGCTAACTTTGTCTGTTGCTGGGCAGGTAGCATACTGTACAGGGTTTTATTCAAGCTCCTTTGCTGAAAAACAGCTGTCTACTGAGGTTGGAAACAAGGTTAATGAGAGTAGTGAGAGTGAACCAATACAGCAATGTTGTCATGAAGCCAAAACGTAGAGCTGAAAGATGCCAAACCACCAATAGAGCTGAGTGGAGCATAGTCGTGTGAATGAGCGACACCTTTCACATCACACATTGATATAAAAATATGGAGCAGCTTGAAACATGATCACATTTTATCACAAATGATGTTAAAATAGTGGCTAATCTTGGCATTATGGGCATTTTGACTGCATTACCACAGAAAAATGTCATGAGAATGTAGGAATTTATTCACAATCAAAATAGTACTTATTTCTTTTCCAAATCATGACATGTCTGTATGAAATCTTACTCCTTCAATTCACTGAATGTCCTTCCTTTATCCTTCTCAGTATCCTCTTTATTTTTCACATGGGCAGATATCACATAAATCCTTGACAGAATGGTGCAGTCAGGCTTCATTTTCCCACAGTAACACCACTCTGCCCTTTTCAGCACACATACAGGGACACACACACATACCACGTGATCCCCATCTCAATTTAATTAATCTACTCTACAGCGGCACAGTGCATGATAGAAACAAAGACGCTGTCCTCATAAACAAAGATCTTGCTGAGAAATATTGATGTCGGTTGGGCTTGATGTGGCGGTGTGTTGTTCCTGGGTGTGATCTAGTGTCTGTGTGTTTTTGTGTGGATGGCAGCAGTGAATGCCTTTCCCTTTATCTTGTCCCAGTATAGGGGAATTTGCTCATTTTGTACACCATTTAATAGAGGTGCATTAAGCTTTCATCCTGCTATGCCGCCTTTTGTTTTGGCTAACAAAAAAAGAAACAGACGGATTAAGAGCTTCAATTACCCCTGCGAAGGCAAAGCCGTCACAGTATGTGTATGTGTGTGTGTGTGTGTGTGTGTGTGTGCGCACAAGTGTGGATGATACAATTGTCCCCTGTACTGTATCAGGGCAGAGAAGTGGTTGCCATGGTAACAGTGGTTGGGGCTTGGAGGAAACGGGAAGGAGAAGCAGGGAGCAAACAGTTGGGGAAAGGAAAGAGAGAATGAGCAAGAGAGGTATGGAGATGGATGGAGGAGGGCAAAAATTCAGTCCTTTAAATACAATACTTTTTACATCTGACAAAATGCACTGATGCTAGAATCTAATATAGTGGCCAATGACTGAGTTTGTTGTTCATTATATGGTGAAAGGTAGATAAAATGCTACAACCCTAGTCTTTTTGCTAACTGCTGTTTCTCAAGGTCAAGAATGAACTTTGAATGTCAACTTCAAATCAAACAGGCATGAGAAGATTTTCAAGTGCTCAGACAAATTGGAAATTCGAACGTCTACAACTGCTGAAGGAAGATCCTGCGATACAATCAAAAGCTCTGGAACAGCTACTTAAAGAAATGGGCCTTATGGTGAAATTTTTCATTGTTTCACCATGAGAAAGATACTGTATCTGATATGTTTCTGGAACCAAAGCCAATCCCCACTTTTCACAGTTAAGGGACTGGTGCGCTTTGGTGGGGAAATAGGTTAGGTATCATGTGGTCTGACAGATCCCATCACTACATCTGCCATTCGAGGAAGAACTTTTCTGAGATTGTTTATAATAGACAACTTCTCACATCACCTTAGTGGTAAGCTTGGTCAGAAAAGATATTCTATGAATTGGTAAACATCCTTCAGCTGTCCGATGTGGTATAAAGTTCATTTGAAATGAGAGATGAATGGTAACCAGCTTGTTGAAACATGATCAATTCTATGTATAAATGGCAGAAGCAGTGCAGTAGTGCCTGTGTTTGCTAGACTGACACTGCATTATAAATAAATAATAATAATAATATTGATAAGGAAAATCATGCATACACACGTGTCAATAGCACTGTTAAAACCTGATGTCATAGACCTTCAGTGACTCACTTTACAGTGACAGACATTTACTTTTTACGAGTTTAAAAATGGATTGTCACTATAATGCTGATATGATATGGTGCTTTATAAAAGGACACTTCAGCAAAGCAGATACTTGCACAAATCAGGGGTTGAAACCAGGTACTATAATCACCTCTCCTTCACCAAGCTGCCTTCTAAATGAGGTGTTTGAGAATAGAGCAGGTGATTACTGCGTGGAGAGTTACGAGGCCACTCACCAGTCTGTAAAGCTCTGTGACACTGATTTCATCTGGGTCCACCATGCTGAACTCTTGTCTCGGGACCAGGTCCAAGCCGAGTTGTCTGTAATACAAAGACACACACATAGAGTGAGATAATGAATTCTAAACAGATCAGACTACATATTAATACGATTCACAGGTTTCCTACTCTGCGGTAGGCAAAACAGACAAGGTCGACTAAATTGAGCATCAACAACAAAGTGAACAAACACACACCAGACATACGCACATATGCACACACAGCTTGACTCACACACAAACAAGTGTCAGTCATCTAAATAAAACTTGACAGATCATCCTCTTCTCTAAGGAACAGATGAAAGGAAAAAAATCCTCTCCTTTTAGCCCCCTGCTATGCCCGCTGTCATCTTTATCCTCCTTCATTCAACTGCTCCCCTCCATCTCTTTTTCTCTCTTTCCTCCAACAGCTTCTCTGCTTCTCACTATTGCCCACACTCCTTCCCTTCATCCTCTACCTCTCACTTTTCTTCCTCCTCCTTTTCCTCTCCTCTAGGCTCTCGGTGGACCAAATCGGCACGCTAGAGTGTGTGTCCTTGTCAGCAATAAAAGAGACAGGCCTGGTCAACCATACAACAGCCCACAGCAAGGGACTGTCCACCCAGCTTCTCACGAAAGAGGGATGTGTGGGTGTGTGTGTACCGAACATTTGAGGACAGCAGGCAGCAGGGAAATGAAGGAGAGTGAAGGGTACAGATAGACAGAGAGAACGACAGAGTTTGAGTTTTTTGTGTTTTTTTTATTTCACCCCCATGGCATGGAGAGGAGAGAGAAAGGAAAGAGAGAGGAAGGATGGAGAGAGTGCTGTCTGTGTGAGAGGAAAATAGTCTTGATTGAGTGAGGAGTGTGGCTGCAGGGGAGGTAGGTGACAACAAAAGAAAGAGTAGCACAGAGAGAAGAAAGAGAAGGAGAGAGAAAGTCTGAGAAAGAATGAGGTAAAGAGCTGAAATAAACTCTAGGAAGGAAGCTTGGAAGACAGAATATACGAGTAACCGGATCACATATTAAGTATTATTACAATTTCCTATTTTTCCTTGAATATATGAAGAAATGTGAGAGGAGACAAGTTCATTTTCCAATCTAGTTTTGTTTACTTTAAGTGTTAGTCAAGCTAAAACACTAATGTTAAATGAACCAACTTGTATCAAACCATTATGGTGGTTTTGCTTATTAACAATGAATCATATATACTTACATAAAGTATAGAAGACTTGCAACTGTACTACTATTTTGTCAAATATACATGCAACTGAGCTGCAATAGTGCTTTTCGAACAGGCACTAAGGAGAACCAGGAACTCAAAAAAAAGGAACTAAAAGTACTCTTTTCTCACTTTTCAATTAGTTATACTGAATCTAAAGAACCTTGAATATCAGGCAAATTAGACATATAATTCAAAAACGCAGAGTTGGTTTATTCTTTGTAATTTGTTGAGGAGTCATGCTGTGATGAATAGATGCAAGGATTACACACGGAGTTGGAAAGGGAGGTTTAAAACCTCAGAACGCTTTCCTCCAAAGTAATGCAATGCTGCTTTGATGAGTTGGGAAGCCAACAATATAATTTTGTTCTTAACATCAATAAACGTTATGCGTGTGAGTGAAGCTGCTGAGTTGTGTTTGACCAGTTAGTAACATTCAGCATTATAAACGGTCTTAATGTTCCCATGCCATTGGAATGTAGTATTGTCAGGAGTTATGACACAGAGAAATAAATTATTAGCCCCCTGTTCCCAAAATAGGTAAAAAAAAAAGCAGCTGAAAGTGTTCCTCGGGTTATTGGAAAGGTTCCTGCGGTAGAAATTGGCTAATGGAAGACAACAATAAGCAAACATGGAAACATAAATTTGGTAGTGTCTTGTATTTAAAAAGACTGCAGTTCAGCGACCAACTTTCGAATCCCTGACGCCATAAGCTTTTCCTAAAAATCAGTCTGAATGTTCTCTGTGATGGATTGCTACTCTCAAGTGAAGCTTGCAATTTGATTTTCATACAATTCTGGAAAATGAGTAGATTCCAATAGCTGAGCACAGGGCAGAAAATCAATCTCAGAACTTTAAGTACACTAGTGGTTGGCAGTAATGTTAACTTCAAGCGATGACTTATTAATGAGTTCAGTCATAACAAAACAAACATAAAAATATGAATACAGTCCTTGGAGATGGAATGATAAAACATGGTATCTGTATATGTGTGTGTTTTGAAAAGCCCCAAAGCCATTTTTGGATTCCTCTACTTACTCGTTGCCCCAGTCCAATCTCGCTGTGATGTGCTGTTTAACGTCCCTCATGCGGTCATGGGTGAGGTGGCCCACCAGCACCTGCCTCCTCAGGTCCAGGATTTCATTCATCACATGCCAAAGCCGGTGGAACAAATCCCCCTCATTTTTCTGTGGAAAGAGGAAAACGGTGGAGGAGGGTTAGAGAAGGAATGGAAGGGAGGCAGAAAAAAAATAAGAGCACAGAGGCAGTCAAAGGCGATGATTGAAAGGGAAATGGACAAGAAGGGTTAGGGTAAGGACAGAATGAGGGTGACAGATAAGAGAGGAAGAGGCAGATAAGGAGATGAAATTACAGTTGCGTCGAGTCTCCCAAAACATAAGTGAAAAAGAAGTGACAGAATGAGCAATAGAGCCAAATCAACACAGAGGAAGAGGGCGACCCAGCGAGAGAGAAGCCGACAGAGGGACTTAAAATGGATTTGTGCAAATTAGCTTCAGTGTCCTGCTGTTTTTTGCCACAAATTTATGCACTTTGATCTGCAAGTATTCATCAGCTCAATTTAATCAGCATCCCAGATAGCTTAATAGACCACAAACACAATCAATCCAACTAATGAATGTGTATGAAAGAGCTTTGGGTGTTTGTGACTTTTGAATTACCCAGGGCCAAATAAATTCACGACAAACCTAAAGAGGCGGCTTCGTTTATGCAGTAGATATTCAAATCAATGCAAACTCTTTGTTTGTGTGTGTGCGTGTGTGTGTGTGTTTAAAGATTCTTACCACATAGAGTTGTTTCCACATGGCACCCCAGTCTCGCAACGTTGACGTCATCTCTGTGATGACAGAGTCTTCGACAGGGATGACTGTCTCGAATTGCCTAGGTTACACAAACACATACACATGTAGAAGACAAACAAATAAAAGAGTACAAACCTCTGCCATGACCTGCACACACACACACACAGAGGAATGCAAGAATAGAAAGAAAACAACATTACTCACCCTTTATTCTTGACGTGGGCTTGCTTCAAGTGGATGTAGCTGCATGGGAAGATCCCCTTTGGACAGAAGATAAACGGGTTAATGAGTATCCGTTTTAAGTGCCATTTAACTGTGAGTATTTGGAAAAGATGCACACATAATCAATGCAGGGCTAAGTGTGTTTGTAGATTAAAAGAAGGTGCATATAAAGGAGTAATGGGATTTTTAGAGACAAAAAGGATGAATAGTGTGTTTGTGTGTGTGTTTGATGCTAATAAACTGCAAGTTGCTCCCTATTGACTCGGGGAGATCAAAGTAGAACTTATGTTTTAAGTATTTGAGGATAAATGTAGCACACTCACACACTTAAGAGTCTGAGCACACACCTAACACTTTACTCCCAACTATTGAAGGTTTATATTATCACGTATCCTTCTGCACAAGAGCTTAATTACCAGAAGTGACTCAGTTTGGTTTAATTGGCTGGTTTCAACAAGGACAGTGTTTTCAATTTTCAAACTATAATCATCCCAAGACTTACTGGTGCCAAATGGTGTTGAATTTGATTTGAAAGAGCTGTCATGAACTCTTTCTGCAACTATTTGTAATACAGAAAGTTGGACCGCTACACTTATAAATTGTCAACAGTCAGAGTGTGATCATATATTTTAGCTATCCTATCGTAGGACCTTGAGTGTATACAGCAGCCATAGAATCATATATGACCATACCTGTGGTACCTTTTTTTCTTTAAAATGTTTTGTCGTGCGTTGTCAAGCCCTCTGAGGCCCATTTATGATGATATGATTTTTGGCGATATAAATAAAAATTGTGAGATTGACATATTGACTTTTCATTGATGTTCATCATGTAGCCACATACATGCATATGGCTGTGTGGTTGTAGGATTGTTAAGCTTGACTTGCCTCACAACACTGGTCATCAAAGACAGCAAAAGCAAACAAAAAAACTACTTCTAAATCATGTGCATTGCACTACATGTAAAGCCCAGGTGTAATATAACACTAATGGTTCCATTCTATTTCAATGAACCAGTAAGCCAGACCAATGTGCCTTCATGCACACTAGCAGGATGCTGGAACTAGTGGACCTAAATGGAATGAAGCCATTATCAATGCTGTTAAATACATCTCTGGTTTTCTTGCTATGACATGTCACAGAAAAAAAAACTGCACACCCACACAGTCCTGAGAAAAAGTAAAACGATACTAAACACCTGTGTGAATTGACCATAGCTGTCTGGGTTTTTTTTTTTTAACTTTTAGCAGATGAAGTGAAAGCGGTTAACCACATGCAGCTTATGTTACTGACATGCTGGACACGTTTACCAAAGTGTTCCATTTGAGCAAATGACAGAATGAATTTTTTTTTTTTGATAAAAATAAGAGTAAAGCTGATGAAATCCGTCACTGATGACTGTCACCTCAGCGTGTGAAGCTGAAGCAGCGGCCAACAATTAGAAGCCTGGGGGGAGACTTTTAAATGTGACATTCCTGCTCTGTCAGGTTACACACCATTTAATTAAAAAAAAAACTTCATGAGGGTATTGATTGAGTCTACAAATTAGTTAGACGCCCTTTAGAAAAATAACCAGACAAAGATGAGCGAAACACAACCACACACACACACACATACTCACCTTGACATTTGGATTCTTCAAGATGAATCCCCGGTACCAACCTGCAGAAACAAAGCAGTGTTTTAATTTTCAGCGCGTCACTGTGAATATCGCTCCTTTATAATCTTTCTATCTGGCTTAGACTGCAGAGCACACAGGAGGGAGAGGAGCTGGAGAAATATGAGATACTGTGCATTTAATAAGAGAAGGATAGAAAAGAAGATGAATGCGAGCGTGTGAGTTGACAGTGATTTAATGAAAATGCTCCAATCATTCTCACAGCTGCATGTACTAAGAATTCCATAACATGCCTACCAGACATTTATTTTTATTCTAATTCGATGTCATGTGAAAAACTGAGAGGTGCGTGCTTTGAATGTGATTGGTTTTAATCAGGTGTAAAGTAGCTCAGTTAGCTAACAGTTTACATCCTTTAATATTATTTGTACTCATGTCACATTTTTGTTTTTTATTCAAAACGATTTTTGAAACTTACAAACAATTTAATTTTGCGATTTTAATTTAATTGCCGATTGCTTGCTCTTTCCCTGAGAGCGCAGCGCTGTGAAAAGCACTCAAGGGCTTTGTGGCACAAAGCAACTTGTTTTTTTTATAAGCTGTGTTGGCAGTGACCACAGGCTTATGCACAGTAGAGCAAGAAGGAGGAGAAAACCCTGTGACACACATAGCCACAAAGCAGGTGTTAAAGAGAAATTAGACTAAACAGAACAGAGAAGCACCCATGGTGAAATTCTGAGATGATACCGATGTTTAAAATAACCATTTGGCTGATAGCTGACCCTGATACCAATGTTTGTTTTTATTTATTCCCTCTTTTGTTTCCCTGGCACGAAAAAGGAAATACAAAAATAAAAAAAATAACTAAAGTGTTATCTTTGAATGGGTTGAAACTGTTGGCATATAAATGGTTACTCAACACCACTTGCATCCTCAAGAAAGCAAAGACTGTACTATCCGAGGCGTCTAAAGAGGTTTGGTACGAGCACCAAAAGTCTTTTGAACTTTTATTGCTGTACCAGTGTATCACAGTGTGGTTTGGCAACCTGACTGCTCAGGACTGCAGACTGCTACAAAGGACTAGAAAGACAGCAGCAAAAATCATTGGCACAGAACAACCACAAATTTCATAACATTTACACCACTCACTGCAAAAGGAAAGCCTGAAATATCGTTAAGGAAACCAGCCACCCTGCCCATGTTCTGTCATGCAGAATGGGCTGTGCCCAGTCCATTTGTGCCCTCTTGCTGTGTGGGTGATGAGCTCTCTCTCTCTCTACCGTGTGTCTTATCTCTAGCACCAGCAGCAGGCCTATCCATCAGTTGAGCGTCAAGTACTTGCTTGTGTGCCTTGTTTAACATCCTCATCAAAGGAGCAGTCCTTATATTTGGGATCCAGTGAGGTTGCAGAGCAGAAAACGGGGATCAGAGTCGATCTGACGAAGCGTTTGTCTACAGCCTCTAATAATAATGGTCTTTGTTGTTTTAACAGCATGATCTGTGTCAGCCTCCTTGCTTAAAAGAAGTCTCAGGGCTCTCACTGAGGGGATCACGTCAGCAGCTGATGCCTCTGATGAGCCGACTTCTCTTGTCAGCTGTTCAAACAAGGAGAGGAGTGTGATAAAGTTTTCAACTAATCCCCACTGGTGCACAGTGAGGGTTGTGGGGAGGTTTTAGTCTGCAGCATATGTAGAAAATGCTACATAGAATATACTATTCCACCAAGCGGCAACATCTTTGCTGTAGCCTTTTTGGTTTCATTCCCAATTGGATCTGCACAGCCTGCAGGCGTGAGAAGGCAAGGGGTGAGTGTTTAAAGTGTCTGACTGTTTTTCGGCCTATTGCCACCACATCCGAGATGCTGCGCTGGCTCAGAACGGTGTCATGAACAGCCAGCTGCAGGTTGTACGCTATGCCGGTGAAACTAGCCAGACCACTATCCGTCATCGCTTTCGCCATATTTCTGGCATTATCTGTCATGACAGCATGCACTTTGGATTTGTCTATTTTCCATGTTTCAAACATTTTCTTCAAGTGCCTCTGAGATAACAGATGCAGAGTTGGGAAACCGTGAACTCCTGGGAGTGTAACACTGCTTTTATCAAGTTAAAATCTTTGTGAATCTACTGTGCCGTGAGGCTAAGCATGCTCACGGGGCTAGCATCCGAACTCCATAAATCAGTTGTAAAAGTTATGGCAGGGATGTCACAAGCCAGTAGTTCATGAATGTGTTTGGCCACAACGATGTAAGTGATCCCTGAAGCTTTGACGCTGTCCGTGGGGGATTTTTTTTTTCCTCTTTCTCAAATGCTGTTGTTATCAAGGACTGAGTCAGCCAATGGCTTCTTTTATACGAAATTGATGTGACACAACAGAAAAAAAAAATCAGCCACTGCCATCCTTGAATGTCTCATCTTATTTGCCAACAGGCTGATGGCAGTCAGCGGGGCGAATATCGTCAGACACCAAGGTTTGGCTGATAAATCAGTGCATCCCTAAAAACAAAAAATGGTGAAAAGGCTGCAGTTTACATGCTTTTCACACCATTACACACTCCAATCTGCACTCAAGCCAAATTGATGCTTTTGCAAATCCCAATACTGATAGAAGCAATCTAATGCATTTACATCGGAGGCTTTGAGCTGCTGCTGTTTTCCAAACTGACGGTTTAAGCTCATTCCACTGTTGCAGCCATTGTAAGTCCCTCCAGATAAGAGCATTAGCTAAATAGCTCAAATGTAAATGTGTTCGATTATTCTAATCACTGCTGGGTTTGCTGTCTGAGCATCTGCGACTGAGGTAGTGTTTTCTCTGTGATTTGTTTCAGACGTGGATGGTCAGAATAGCATTGAGTAACTTGTCTGGGTCTGGATTGTGGAACACTCATTGTTTCCTAGATGAGTCATTTTTTCAGAAGCAGATGTCAAATACTGTGACAGCTCTTTGCTTTTTGTTTTATGTCAGTGAAGGACGGTAACATGTGTAACGGATCAGCAAGATGTGATAATGGATCAGTGTTTATATACTGTACGCTTAAGCATAACGTATGCACTGCTCTGCTGTCAGGGACTATTTAAAAAAAAAACAGTAACATGCCAAGTCAAAAATCAATCACTGAGGAGGTGTGTTTATAGACAGGAGCCACATGTCAGTAAGAAACACTTTCATTTGTAAGCTCCAGTGTGAAGTGTCAACAGTATCAACATGAGGCAGAGCCATTAGTCTGTCTCCTCTGCTGTCATCAGTCTGTCTCTCAGAGTCCACGCTGCTGGCAGGATTTTGACTTTGTTCCTCCCTTTAGGGCCAAGCATTCCGCTGGCTGTGCTATTGTCTGCTTTCTCTGGGCCTTTTTTTTTTTTCTTTTATAACCGCAATATCACATCCCTCTCTATGTGTGGAAATTTGTCTCCCAACAGGAAGTGAGACAAGAGTGTGTCAAGAGCTCCGGAAGAGGGAGGTATGTGTGTGTGTGTGTGTGTGTGTGTGTGTGTGTGTGTGTTTGTGCGTAACACTGTGGCTTTTTATTATTGAAATTTATAAAAAAAAAGGGAAAAACAAACTGCTGAACAAGTATATTCCTGCACTTATAATAAATTAAATCTGATGAGGTCTCTTCAATGCGTGATGGTCATGGTGATTGTATCATCTGCTTTATTATCTAGAAGTCCTGGTTTTTTCCTAACTTTTGGATTATGCAGAAGGACAGATAAGGGGGTAAAGAGAATATGGAGAGAAAGATAGAAGCAAAAAAAAACATATTAACATACATAGAGAGAGAGAGAGAGAGAGAGAGAGAGAGAGAGAGAGAGAGAGAGAGAGAGACAGTGAAAGAGAGAGAGAGTAAGAGAAGGCAAGTAGAGGAGAAAAACAGACTCAGCGTGGGCAGGAAGGCGGGAAAAGCAGCCAACTTGTGGTGCAGGAAACAGTAGCAAACACGAATTTCCACAAGCGTTGATCACTGAGACAATGCTGCTCATTTCATGCATGATGATGAAGCGAGAGGTGTGACGTTACCTCCAGTGTCTCCAGTGGACTTTCAGCACAACAGACAACAAAACACATATCTGAGCATCCTTGCATGTGTTTCTTTGCGCAAGGAATGTGTCTATTTCGGAGCCTCTGTGCGTGGCTGCATGCCGGTAGGTCATACATGTTCATGTGAGTCTTACATCATCTCTATACTTAATGAAAAGGGGATGTTTTTTTGGGATGTCATTTCGTAAGGTTGCATGTTCTCGCTTCACTACTCAAGCAAAAGCAAATTGCTTTCCTTCCTGATTCTGTATTGTTTCTATGTTTTTTTTAATTTTCCACCAGAGAAAGCAGCTAATTGTAAGGTAATGGAGACAAACCATGTAAATGACTATACAGTACCTTCACATTTCTCCAGGATCTGCACTGTATCTCCGATTTCCAGCGGGAGGCCATGCTGGACAGTCCCTCGGAAACTGGCCAGCACTGAAACGAAAAACACACCCACATGAGTTTTTGATGTTTATGCAGAGTTAGAAAAAAAAGGTCCTAAGACATGAGCTGAGTAATAAAAGAATAATAAAAAAAATGATGCAGCTTAAAAATGTAACCAGAAAGAGGAGGCGCAATCAATAATCTGTGTAGGTGAACTAAAATCTCTATATTTCTTCACATACTCAAAATAGTAAAATACACAACGTTACATAAATACAAATTGTATTGTATTTTTTTTCTTTAAAGGCAGAATCTTTCAAACTATGTGAGCATAAACAGAAAATATCACGTAAACATTCACTTTTGGAAGGTTAGTGAGGACAGTTACAGTAAACGCAGCCGCCCATTCCATCCTCAACACACAGGGATTGTAAATCATTTTGCACGATGCAGCGATAGAAGCAGCAGACTGCATTTGATTCACCATGAGCTGTTTACTATAGCGGTTCTTTTCCTACGGAGAGGCAAGCCAGCAGACGACCTCAGAGACACATACATGTGGTAAAATAACATCTCTACCACTTTCTCTACGCCTTCAATGACCCCCATACTGAAACCGTTTTATGGTTTATTTGATGAAAGCTTAGAGAGTGGACACAGTGGACCAAAAGAATGCAGCTATATATAACAAATATACACAAATGTCAAGGTTTTTTTTTTTTATATGTTTTCTATTTCTCTAAATCAAAGCAAAATAGATGGACAGCAGATATAGGGATGCATTTAAAGGGACATTGAATCAATTTTACACATGAAGGTCAGCTTACAATGTGAAAACAGTGGGAGGGCAACTTTCTCAAGTTTAAAAAGTAACTCCTGGTAATGTCAGTGGCTTTACTTTGATTTGGGCCGTACAATGACACATATTTTCCTCATGCTGCACATCTTCAAGCCTGTGTCACAAACTGTGGGGGCGTGGAGTTTGAAAGACAGTCTATCAAGTAGAAATAGGGAAAGTATCCAGTGTTTTTGAAACTAAATGGACTAAAAAAAAACATGATATCTCAGCCTCTGTAACACCGTTCTTTTTGTAATCTGCCCCCTGTGACTCCCCCCCCCCCCCCCCCCCCCCCCCCCTCAACTTTAAAGAGTTGCAGTTGTAAATCGCTGAATGTCCCTTTAAGGAGAAGTAAAGAGATAGAGAGGGAAGTCATGCATTTAACAGATGGAAGTGTGTAAAGAGAGAGGCCAAGTTTAACATAACGACAAGCACAGAAAGGTTGAAATAATATCATGAAATGAAAAATATGTATATATAAAATAGACATATTGGGTTGAGATTTCAGTTTATACAAGTTTTGAAACAATGTTAAAACAAAAACTGAAAGAGGACGCAGGGACAGAGGGATGCTGATAGTCCATTAGTGGTGAATGGTACTTTGCACTGTGCGCGAGTGTAATAGCCAACAGGAGAGTCAGTTGACAGCTCCTCAAACTGCTCTTAAAAAAACAGAGCTGTGTCCCCACTGACACACACACACACACACACACACGAAAAATTAACCCACACACTTAAACCTGCATTCGCACACCGATATGTCAACCACTGCGCCCTGATGTTCCCATCGCAAACACAAGCACCCACTGTTAAAACATTCACACATGTTCTTGCTGCAGCTTCACAAATTCACACAAGTAGCCTATTCAAACAGGAACAAGCACACACAGTGATATGCATTCACACACGCAGAGGGAAAAAATAAAAAGACAGCTTCACTGGGATTTGGAGTGGAAACGTATAAGAAGAGTCCCTGCCATGCAGAACTGAGACGGATCCCGCTACAGCTAAAGTGTTTAGAGAGAATTTCATTTCTCCTGCCAACAGGGCTCGTCCAGTGTACCTGAACACACCATTCGAACAGCATTGAGAGTATTTCCCCGCTCTGGAGAGGGATTATATTTAATCCAGTGCAATTTAAAGACACACAAAGTGAAGCTTCCACAAGAGATCCCAGAGCACAAACACTGTAGTGGTAAAAACACAGGACATTCAATACTGTATATCAAAAAAAAGTCTTAAAATAAATAAATAAGAAACATGAGAATTTGAAATTTTAAGAATTTGTAGTGACAAATTCTGGGTGATCAGATTTTGTTTCACCATTTCTGTTATCCCGTTACATTATTAAAAGGGTCTCTGGTGCATAATCACCAACAAATTAACATTTTCACGCCATTTTTCCTGTCACTTTCTTTAATCGATGCATTTTCTGAACAAGGCTTGTTTTGGATGCGTCAGGAATGAAATTTGGTTTAAACAGTTGTTCCTTTTCTAAATATCTGGGTATTTGTTTGTTGAAAAATTGCCAAAAACTAAAACAATTACCTTTCCAATACACTAAGCTGCACTCAAGGAGAAATATCAGCTGTGGAATGAGAGGCTGCCAGACGTGTTCAGTTTGTATTTTGACTTTTTTTTTTTTTCTGGCAGAGTAGCCCACTACCCAAGAGAGGATCCAGCTGAATTACTCCTTCCACCCCCCTGTCTCGTGTTGACACTGAGTACAAGATAAAAAATCAAATAGCAGCAAGACACTCTGTACTGTCTGTACTGTGTGTGTGTGTGTGTGTGTGTGTTTGTGTATGTACGTTAATTCCGTGCCCTTCTGCATTTTATGTTGAAGCTTCGCCAACTCCTTGTTATCCCTCGAGCAGCAAAAACACTATCTTTACAAGGGATTTGTCACAAGTGCACATCTGACTTTGTAATGCATTCAAAGACCAACCGTTTGCACACACACACACACACACACACACACACACACACACACACACACTCTGGCAAACCCAAAACTTGCCTACTTTTCTGTAATTCATTCAAAGCCCTATCGCTCACATACACACATGCACGTGCAGTGGCAATCACAGCAAACACACTTGCGACCAATGCATGAATTAACCAAGTGACTTCCCCAGCTGCAGTGAGCTAAATTATTCAGTTTCAAGTTCAGTTCGTTCTTTTTTTTTTTTTTCTGCTGTGAAATGAAAGCTTCCCGCCTGTCGATCCACAAGCCAGCTGCTGTCTGTCTGTCTCTAACTGCCTGTCATCCGTCTGGCTTTGAGTATCTGTCTGTCAACTATGTGGGCTGGCCAACCGCCACATGATGCACTGAGGAGACAGAAAAAGGTGCTCACTCTTTAGGGAATCGATCTGTTGTTGTTTTTGTCCTATTTGCCGGGATGTGTCCTATTACTCTCTCTCAAAAAAAAGGAAAAAAAAAAAAAAGAGAACAGCGAGTACAAATGGGGGAAAAAGATGCCATTCATGGCTGCTCAACCACACAGCTGCCGCAGAGTGCAAAAACAGGCATAGCAGGGGGAAAATCCTATAAAAGGACGGATGGCACACGCGCCACATAACATGGCACGTCTAAGTGGATGCCACTGGTGCGTGAATATCCTATTGCATAAACTGAACAAAAGCAGACCTGCTGATGCTCAGATATGACATGAGCGCACACACACACACACACACACACACACACACACACACATTGCCTCTCTATTGAACCTGTTACAGCCAGTTTCCAGATGGCCTGCACTGACCAGCACTTCAGCCCACCAAAAGGCAGACTCTGTACCAGACTGACACAAACACACACTCTCTGACTGTGTGTGACATCGTCTCCTGGTTCATTGCGAGGACAATGCTATTCTAGACCAGACTATCATCCCCTGAAACTAGACATTACACAAGGATGGCAAGCTGTGTGTACACACGGATAAACACAATGACAAAGAGACAGAAGAGGGAAACTATGTATATTGTCAATTTTGTCAAGAGGCGATGAGAGATGAGTGAATCGAGACTGACAAACGCATCAACAGAGCAGCGAAGAGGAGATATGGAAGCTGTAATAAAATTCAGTGGGTCACTGGTGGAGAGCTGATGGCTGGACACGGATGCAGTGTGTCACTGGGTCTAACATAGCAGCACTGATCTCCATCACAATACTTAAGAACATCACTTTAACATTTTCAGCTTATGTGACAAAATCCATTCACTGACTTTAGTGCAATCAAGACTGGGTCTGGTCCAGTCGTATTGTGGTGGGTTGTGGGTCTATGCGCCTGTATGTCTGAGACGTAAGTGGATCCAACCTGACTAGCTATCAGTTCTGATCATGTGGTGTGTCAAACTTGTCAGAGGTCACAAAGTATTCTGTGAAGATTAGATATGGATGCTCGGTTCGGTCCAGACTGAAATATCTCAGTGACTATTGTATGGATTGACAAGAAATTGTAACAACTTCTGTGATACTCTGGCTTATCATTTAGCACCATAATCAGGTCTAACACACTAAATGGTGAACATGGCAGATTGGTAAAACCAGCATGTTAGCATTATCATCGTGAGTGTGTTAGCATGCTGATGTTAGCATTTAGCTTACAGCAGCATTGTGCCTAAGGACAGCCTCACTCACTAGCATGGCTGTAGGCTCTTAGTCTTGCTCAGTGTTCCAGTGTATTTCTACCTAAATTAGTGATGATTAGCCAATTAACAGATTATCCAACATAAAATTAATCAATAATGAGTCTGAAGATGAATTGTTTATTTTGGAAGCAAAACTGTAAACCATTTTCTGGTAACAACTTGCAGACTTACTGTATGCACTCTCGGCCAAAAACAAGCTAAGATGCCAACATGGCCATTTTTTGACATCTTATAACCTCCATGATTAATTGATGGGATCATGGGAACTCGATCTCTTTAATGCGCTTTCTGCTTGCCTTAATCCATTAGTACTTTGTGTGTGTTTGTTAGTTTGCGAGTTCATTCTGCCGAGGGAGTCAAGACCCCTAGAAGGCCTACTGGTTCGGATTAGGCTTACATGTGTTTTAGGCTGCTACTTGGTGTCAAGGCTTGTCAAACCACGTTACATTTGGTTCGCTCGTTGCTGCGTCTAAGCTCCTTAGATGAACAAACACTGCCACAGGCCTTGAGTAAGAAGAACATCAGCGCTCACATTCGCTTCTTCAAAAACAGCCCGAGCTCCTTCAAAAGGCAACGACTGAACGAAGAAGGTGTAACGTTGATGATAAAGGCTTGATATTTTGTTGCTGCTACACTCGATTTTTACAGAGATTTCACCATTAAAGTAAAAAAAAAAAAACATGAAAGAAAGCATGAAGATGCAACTGATCTGTCTCAGCGCCCGCAGCTTTTTGCACTAAGTAACACAGCGAATTTCATTGAAAGTGCTCATTAATGTTCTTTTTAACCTCATTAGCCTGACCCTTTCTTCTCTCCAACTGATCTCACTGATGATTCACACGTATAATCCACTCCCACATGTTAATTATACAGCATTTATATCATTAATATGCTAATGTGACAGCACAGCAACTGGTGGTGCTCCACTGGCTTCCATTGCTGCCAAATGTAAGGATCATGAATATTTCATTTCTGTGTGGGAACATACATGTGAATATTATGAAACACTAACATGCAAACACTATGTTTATAAGGATGTACTAAGATGAGGAACTAATTAAAAATCACGTGGGGGTGGGGGGGAGGGGTGGGGGGGCAGGATTTGGAAGAAGGGAAGAGGAGTGATATCAAAAAGGGGGAAGCACCCTGTTTACAAGCTGAATAATTTCAGAAGCTCTGTATGCACAGAAATGAAAGTTAACTACACTAATATAAAACCTCTTCACTTCCTCATGCTGTACATTCACTGTCCATAAAACCATAACACTGTCAAAACTGTATAAAGTGACCTTTATTTCAGTAGTGTGACTAAAACATTCCTTCTGAGACCAAAACTAGCTGAACTATGTTTTGTCTAAGCCAACTCCACACACACTGTGTTCCTAACCAAAGGCTTCAGGCATTTATCTCTCCATGTGGTGAAGTAAAAAAGGGGCTAAAATCCATCCACGTCATGCCAAACAAGCATACTTCTCCCACCGCCTCATGGTTTGGAGGCAGTGAGTCGATGAATGTGGTTACCAACACACGAGGACTTACTCAGGGATCTTGTGCGCTAAGAAAATCCAAACCACAAAGACGTGTTTATGCATATATGAAACGCACTTGCAGGGGCAAATACACACAAGCTCACAAGTGTGACAGCAGAGGTGTCTGACAGCATGAGTGTGAGCTGGAGACAGATTAAGGCGGTCCGTGTGCGCTCATGTACATCTCACACTGGTTGAAGCTTGGAATGCTGGGAAGTGGCATCATGCATTTTAAAGCGGGTGGGAATCAACAGGGGTCGGGGGCAGCGGGAGCAGAGAGGAGGCAGATGTCTGAAAGTAACTGTGCTGAGAAGGCCTTGAACAGGACTCAACTTGGCAGTTGTGCACACGGAAACAAACACACACATACACACACACTCACACACACACACAGGTCTGATAGGCAGCGCAGACAAAAGCCAGGCCAGCAGAATCACCCAGGAGGAACGGCTTTCATTTCGCCTTCTCCAATGCCGGCCGCCAGGTTCTTTTCGCTTCCTTTGTGTGTGTGGAGATAGCAACCTAACCACCAACACAAAAGTGCTCACTAGCGACAATAACCCTTCGCTCAAAGCACATTGCAGGAGCAGGAGCTTTCACAGAAGAGCTGTGTGAGGAATGTTATTATTTTTTTTTTTTTTTTTTTTTAAATGGCTACATGACAAAAAGTGCAGCTGAGGGGTCAGTATCATCTCAGGATTGCCTTAGTGTCGGAGAACGGATGTGAAATCACATCTAATGCATAAAAAAGGTAAAAAATAAACACAGGCTGTGCAGGTGAGAGAGACAGCCACTTATTAAAAAGAGAGTGTCAATAAACTTGTATGAACTCATGCTAACATGATTAGCACTGAGGCACTTGTTGAAAACACATACACACACTCCTTTTGCACTCTTTCTCAATGCACAGCTGACAGTGTTTTACATAGGAAAAAGTTTAAAAAAAAAAAAAAGAATATATTTTTTCATTAGCAGGATCAATGACCAACACCAGATTCTGCCCCAGTCGCAAAGTGCAAAACAGAGAACAACAAAAGCAACAATCAATCTGTCCAACTGGCTAGAGCAGAAGGGAGAAATCATAAATGACTCAGATTAAATAGAAATATAGGTCAGTGCGCTAAAGCCTCACATCATTCGCAGGCATTAAACTGACTGTGTGTGGTGTGTGTATGGTTTTAAAGCTAGCTAAGTGCATGCATTAGATAGCCCACTGATGCCAAAGTTGAGATGAGATGATTATAATAATCCTCTTGAGAGGCTTTATCTCACCTGAATAAATGTGCCATTTTCCTCCCTCTTCTGGACTATTTATCGTTGGTTTATGACATTACGACTCATTATTATTTCTGTTCATTATCTCACTGTGATGTCTAAATAGTCACGGATTAATGATTGTTCTGAAGGCGTTTGTATAGAAACTCCTCTTCAACACAGCTAAGAGTTCTCACTTTGTAGGTCATCTTCTTTGAATAGTTATTTACAGCCAGTGAGGTGAATGATAACATAAGGGACACTTCCTGTGACTGGCTTGAATGGCAATCCTGCCAGCCCCGGATTTCACTAGGAAGTGATCAGACGCCAGCTTTCCCTGGAAGACAAGAGGACGCCTGTAGAGCTGCCACCACAATTCAACTTCAGTGTTTTTAATCTCTGTAAACACAGAACACCAAACATGTCAAGTGTGAAAGCAAATTCATTATCCTCATCAAGTATGTTGCTTTTCTAAAGAATAGTTCCAGTTTATTACAACTTTGGTCCTATTTTGGTAGTTTTGGCCACTATTTCTATCAGTTATGATCCTCAGCCAAATAACTGCTGACCAACAGGGCCAGAAACACTGACTTATTACTAATGAACCAAGCCCTGTAAAGATGAATGCATTTGGACTGACTCATTGATTGGACTGTCATCCTGCATCATCAGCACTATGTGGACCCACATGGGGAAATCAAATTCCAGAGACTGACATCGAGTCATGCTGCACTTGAATGTTCTCTGGTGTCACAAAGAAATAACTGATTGCCTTATTAGTGGAGACTGACACTCCATTTCTTCTACCAATTACAGCGGGAGGTAAACAGTGTGGTTTTTAATGAAGAAAGGCCAAAAATCCATGGTGTTAGACACAAACTTCTGGTTTTAAGGTTTTAAGGGTTACTATGGTTAACAAATGACTTACATAAATGTATACATCACTTACTGACAGTTCACAGACAGAAAAAAATGGATTTAATACTAGTTTAGATTTTGAATTTGTATTAATATCACACATTTATTGTCATAAAATCTTGTGGGTGGTCTGCACCAAACAAGCCCCCTTAAGAGCAGGTTAAGACCGACATTTTTCGAGCAGATTCGTTTGGTGTGAACCAGTCAGGTTAAGTGTGAAATCATCACTAAAGCACTTGACTCGAACCCAACGTGACCGCAACAAACATGAGTAAAACACCCTCATTGCACAGGAATACTGGGTGCATGCACCACTAATGTGTGTTCAAAGTTGAAGCAGGAAGTTGGTCTGAAAACTGTGAAGCATTTCTTTTTCAAATCTGTTTGGACAACCTGAGGTTTGCTTTCCTCATCATCTGACTGTTTGTGTCTCTTGCCCACTCATTCTTTTTTAGCAATGTTGCCATGTTCCGTCACAGGAATGATGACCTAAGCTATGAAAATAAGACTCAAAGAGTTCTCCCTTAAATGATTTTAGGGTTAGTCGAGATCTCTGGCAATTCACACAACACCTCTCACACTCATAACACTTCAGATGCAAATGCTGGGAGCTGCAGCTTTAGAGAGTTTTGATTTTCAATAGCAGCTGAAGTCACGCTGACACCGGTGCCTACACATCCTCCCACCCTGCGGAGAGAAAGATGGAGAGAGTGGAGGAAGAAAGAAAAAGGCTAAAATATACAGCCGGAGAGGAGGCAAAAAATGAAGGGTGTGGGTGTGGCTGACGAGAGAGCAATAGAAGAAGAAGAAAAAAAAAAGAGTTGGGGAGACAAAGAGATACTGTAGAGAGTGGCAGAGTAGAATAGTAGAGAGGAGACTGCAGCTCCCACTGACAGATGGATAGTAAGAAAGAAAGAGATGAGCAGAAAAACATCTGCTTTTCTTCCTCCAGGTATAACAGTTAGTAGGGAGTGTCGACTGAAACCTACTGCATCAATCTGTCTCCCTCATTCTGACTCAACGCAACCATCCCACTTCCTTTCTGCTCCACCGTCCCTCAACTGCTGCTCTCTTTCAGAGGAGAGAAGGTGTGACTGACCTCTATCAGCACCTCGGGCTCTTTTGAATCAAATTACAACAAATTATGCACTTGTGCCGCAGTGGCGCATGAAGGCGTAAACACACGCGCGCACGCACGCACGCACAAAGCTGACAGGAAATCAACACGGTGACACTTGAGCGTGTGGCTTGCGCTGAACACGTGCGTACCTGTGAGAATGAACAAATACACATGTTCTCAGTCCTCTGTGGGTTTGTGGTGGTAGTGTCTGACATCATATCCTACTGACATGACATCAGCAAAAGACCCTTACCCAACACTGGTAAAAATAAATAAATAAATAATAATCAAATGAAACGCACTGACGTCGTTTTCATCGCTCCAGGCCATATAGCAGTCAGGTCCACATAGAGAATGATGAAACTATGATGAAAAAGTGATGAAACAAAATCCACCAAAAAACAGCATCTGTGGTTTTATCTTGTAGCTCCAGCTGGCTAAATATCAAACACTGAAGGTGTAGCATTTAGAAAAAAGAAAAAAAAAAAAGGAAAGTGGAGGGAAAATGCTGCCCAAAGGTGAAGTTAAATCAATGGGATTGTATTAGCAGAGCAGGTAAAACTGCAGCGACGGCTTAGTTCAGATTTTTATTTGTGTTATGCGCCTGTCAAGAGACTGAAAATGGGTGAGTGCGATGTAGCCTAGAGCCACAGCCTCAAGCCTGTAGATGCACAGACACAAGTGGGATTTGTGCTGACTGGGGAGCAAGTAGAGAGAAGACTGGGTAGAGAGAAGGTGAAGGACAGATGAAGACAGCAACAACAGTGAGACTGACAAACAAAAGCGGCAGTGAGAGACAATAGAAAAGAAGAGAGACAGGACAACAGAGAGAGAGAGAGAGAGAAAGAAAGTAAGAAAGAGAGTGAATCAAAGAGGAGAGGCAGGAGAGATAAGTAGCTGTCAGCTCTTGTGCGTCTCACTTCACTTTCTTTGCCCCTGTTGTATGTCAGCTCAAGGGGGAAGAGAGAGACGCTCCCCGTCGGCTATCAAACGTGCACTCGACGACCGGCGGAGGGGCCAGCGGAGGGAGGTGTGAACGAGAGCGGGGAGCCAAGCACACGAGTGTCACGCGAATTGAGAAAAGAGAAGAAGAGACAATGATGACTCCATATGAAGTGATAAATATGAGGGATTTAGTGGTAGAAATAAAAAAAAGATTAACAACAAAACTGCAATTAATAAATCCTTATTGCCTCAACTTGCTGCAGGTACACAATGAAATCTTATATTTTCATCCTTCAAAAGAAAGAGATGCTTTTGTCAGGCCTTACGCTTTTACTGTGATGACAGCTTCAAGAACAGAACGTACACAAAACTGTTGAAACTTACTCACTTAACTTGTTGCTCAGTAAAAAAAAAAGGCATAGACTACAGTATAGCTGTTAGGTAACAGTAAAGAACATACAGTGACAGAGCAACTAGAACCAACACTACATTCAACACCTACCCACAAAGACAGACAAGCATTTGATCCGAATATTGCAAAATGAATTGTGTAACTGTCAACACATATAGGTGACAGGGAGCCAAGGAATTAAAAGATCAATATCTTTTGAAAGAATGACATTCGCCCCTCCAGCAGAGATTCAGAGATCTATGTCAAGGCTTAGGCAGCTGTCCTGTCACCAATCTGCATGTCCACTCAGAGTTCAGCAAAGATTAAGACCGCCTGCTCTTTAAAACAAACTGATCAAGAGAACCCAGTTCCTTTAGAGTTCATGTAAAATCCACTGTAAAGGACGATGGTAAGGAAAAGGGAGAAAAAAAAATGCTGTGTGACATTACGAAATACATCATCCTTTGCATCTGGGAATTATGGACCAATGCACTTTGGCATAATTTGAACATCTGGATGTGGCAAAAGTAGTTAATAAGATGCTGCTGTTTTACTTTCCTACGCTCAGAGGAAGGCACGTTTTGCGGAAGTGTTCACTTATAGAATATAATTTACTCTACAATGCTCCTTTCTTTTTAAGTTATTATGCTCGGCTTGTTGAGGAAAGATTATCAGGAATTCTGATGTGATTTCTGCTCTTCTATAATCTATATAATGTATTTTTATCTTGTGTGTATTTGCATTTTAAGGTTCATTCAAACAGCATCTTTTATTTCATTTCATGTTTTTGTACTGATCTTTAATCTGGGTTATTTAATAAGAGCAGGCGAACTGTAATTTTTATGCTTTTATGAATAAATAAAGTGGACCTTGAACACTGAAGAGGCTTTTTAAGCCTGAGGATGATACAGTACATGGTCTGTGCATCTTCGCGTTTGAGTGATGCCTCTCATTTGTACACTCAGCATGTGTTACCGTGTTAATGTGCTGGTATCATACCATTTGATTTTGTCATATCATACCGGACAGCTGGTGCTTATCACCTCATTAAAAAATGTTTCCCCACCCCACTCTGATGAAAAGCATCTTGTCCCGCGCGCATACAGTATCTCAGCAGGCACACATGCATGGGACTGCTCAGATAGGGCTACAAGAGGCACATGATATGCACACAAACACATCCACATGCGTGTTAGCATGGCGAGCTGGAGGGGGGGGGGGTATAGCCCGTCGTCTCTGAATCTGCACCGAGCCGTGAACAGCCATATGGAGACTTTCTTCTTAGTGAAACCCGCTGGATTGCTGCACGACAGTAGCCTGGGAAGGAGTCACACGTTTTATTATGCACAGATGCAGGCTGTTTTGGACACTGATTTGTTGTTAAGGCAACATGCCTGCTGCATCATCACTGCCGCGCTCTCAATTGTAGGGTATGAGCAGTGACACAAAAGCCCACAGACGACTAGTGAACTTCCAGTAACTCGGCAGCGCACACAAACACCTCCTCCGAGCTAAAATTGAAAGTATTGTTCAGCATTTCCTCCCTGCAGAATGAGATCTATCCATGTATCCAGGCGCAGATAAACATATAGATGCTCTTAAAGGGTAAATTCTATCATGCATGCATGATTGCATGATACTAAAAAGGGCAGTGATGCTCTGTAGTTCCTCAAGGGTTTAGGGCTATGGTGCAGAGGGCAGTGAGGAAGTGAAAAGTGAGATTTTATAGCGTTATTTTCTGAAAAACCACAGCCTGGCCTCTTGCTGTAAACACACACACATACCTTGTTGTCTGTATAGCATCTTAATGCATCTATACGTTTTCAAATGCATGTATCTGTGTGTTAAATTGAACTCATGCCTGCAGTGTCCAAACAAGCCTAAACAACAGGCTGTGTTAACACCGTCCCTATGGGCAGGCAGGCTTCTGCCTCATCTGATTAGCAACATAGAGCCCAAGGGCTACACACATACACACACACACACACACACACACACACAGAAGGCAAAGATAGCGAGAAAGGTTAGACTGAGAGTTGGGTCGATCAACAGGGGTTGATAGGGTGAGGATGAAGGGATAAAGGGGTAGAGAAAGAGGGAAGGAGGTGTAAAGGTAATTTTGGGAGACTGGTGAGGACGGCGGCATTTAAAATAAAACAGCAAATAATTTGGGTAAAGTTGAAAAAAAAAAAAAAGAGGATGACCAGAGCAAGAAGAGAGACCCTCAAGATAAAATGTCAGCAGTGGACCACAGGGTTAATACTGGCTTCGACCTCAGCAGACATTTTCATCTCATTACCGCACCGATCATAAGTCTTCCATTAGTGATGAGCCTGACCGTACGTGTCCCTTTGAAGCACAATATGAGTGAGTCAAGGAGAAAATGACCCCATGCTGCTACCGCTAAATGCTAAGCCTCCCAGGAGATGGCGGTAAGTGGAGTGCAAAGAAATTGGGGAGGAGGAGGGGAGGAGAGAAGTTGATGACAACGTTGATGATAGGGTAGAAGCTGATGAAGAAGACAGATTATAATACTTGTTTCCACGTCTGGTCAAAGTTGGCCATTTTTACCGCCAACCACTAAAAGTCTTATTTAGCTTAGTTTTTTGCAAATAAGATAAAACAGGGAGAGTTAAAAAAAGAATTCTATACGTTCTCTTCACATCCTCGGCCTAGCAGCAAAGATAAAACAAAGAGCTCAGTGACAAGTATCAGTGAGTGATTCGGGTCAGCGGGGAGTGTATGAGGAGAGAGAGAGAGAGAGAGAGAGAGAGAGAGAGGGAATGAAAAGACCACAGTGTCGGCGGTCTGCGCTGAGCTGGAGGTCCACCGGGCGCCGGTTCGGGTGTTAGATGTATACTCGGATTCATCACGTGAGGTGGAGACACAGGAAGGACTGAAACATGCGCAGTCACGCCAACATGACACGCCTGAATACAGTGTGCGAGTTAATAAGTGAGCACACGCATTGACAGACGGCGATAGCCTCAGAGCACAGCCAGGGCAATCGAAGACACTTGACTTCACAGGAAGCGGCAGCGTGCAGTAACTCAGAAACACACACACACACATATACACACAGAAGTTCCACTCAAGGACACACAGATGGCAGGTGCTACACAAATACAAGCCACTGGAGCATACCTTATTATCAGCTAAGCCAGCCAGCCAGCTAGCCGGTCACTGCTTCACAAAAGGAGCCAATCTGCAGCTTTGAATATAGCAGCTTTCCTTAACATGGGCGAAAGAGGAGCTAAGCTAACAACTTAAAAAGGGAATCCTGTGAAGCAGTAAGTTCAGCAAATCACATGGAGGCTAGAGTGAAATGAAGGAAATACAAGCCACTAGACTGGACAGATGACTGATGATAAAGAAACAGACAGACACTCAACAGTGTGTGTTTGTGTGGCCATGTATTCTCTTATTTTAAGACCAGCGTTGAAAATGTACCATGTCACAATAGAAATGATCTGCAAAAGTCAGTTTATTTTACAACACAGTCAACCAAACATGCCAAACATTCACTAGCTCCATCTTCTCCAGTGCCAGGATCAGCTGCTTGTCTTTCTTTTACAGGGGCTGCAACTAGCAATTATTCTCATTATCGATTCATCTACAGATTATTTTTGGTCATTTTCTGTCTGAAAATGGTGAAAATATCTGTTATTTAGTTTACAATCATGTATGACAAAGAAAAACATAACATCACCACATTTTGGGGGCATTTTTGCTTAGAAAATGATTAAAATGACTATTAGATTATCAAAATAGTTGCAGCTTCGTTTTCTGTCAATCAACTGATCGATTTATCAGCTCTAATGTTTACTCATATATTAGAGACATTGTCACATGTTCAGAGAAGCCATGGTTGTCTCTGACAGAAAAATCAGCACTCGTGAGCATCAATGATACCTGATGATCTATTTCTAGTTTTGAATGAAGTATTTTACCACTAAAAGCTAAGGCGTACTGCTTTTCGAGTCCGTAGCTTCCAGTTTGATTTCCATTGCAATCTGCAGCACTGTTACACACCAATACACTTTGTTTTCCTGAGCGTCTTGAAACAAAGAGGCATTCAACAGTGGTATTTACAAGTCCAAAGTGTACCACTGGGTATCAGGAAATTCTGAGCAATAGCAAAAGTTCTGCCGCAAATCCTTCCACCGCTACAGAAGAAAGAGCAGAGACTACAATAGAGCTGAACTAACAATGACGAGACAGCGACAGCGGTGATGGGTGACTGAACCAAGATATATGACAAGTACGGAATCTGTCATCGAGCCCGAGCCCTCAGATTAAAAATAAAATGTTTTCATGTGATATGCATTCCGCTTTCCATGAGCCACAAGATATGGAGAATGAATGTGTGTGTGTGTGTCTATATTGGCACTGATTCTCATTCTTTCCTATAAAAACAGCTTCACACACTAAAAACTGAAAAATGAGGGCTGGATTCTGTGGCTTACTGGGCTGCCAGTCCTACAAACATCTGCTATAACTTGACATCAATACACACACACACACACACACACAGAAATATGTAAGTCAGACTAGGAAAGAAAGTTTTGACATAGGTATACATACACACATGAAATGCTGATTTACTACCTACAGTGACAACTTTCAAAACAACTGGATATTTACTTCTCGTGTACAAACAGGTTGTATAAAAAAATTATATCGTGGAAATCATTTGTGTTATCATGTCTAATGGGTTTCTTTAGGAAATGGGTTTCCTTCCTTCTAAGTGCTTTCAGTCAGTTGCATGTCAGGAAGTGTACGCCTCACAAGTTAAAAAAAAGAAAAAAAGAAAAGGAGGTGACTCGTTACCCCAATTTGCTTTCATGTTCATCCGCAGTCGACATAAACGAGAGCGAAATTGCAAATGTAAACAAGGGCGGGTGGCTGGTTGCAACTGATTCCTGAAGAGCAACCTCTAGAATGAACCGCTCTGTTCGGTGCTACTCTGCCAAATGTATTGCCTGTGTGTATGTGCGCACGTGGTCGGACATTCCTGCAGGGCTAAGGGGTTCAGCTGTCGTCGGGGGCTATTTTCCTGTGCACTGCATGCCATTGGTGGATCAAGGAGGATTATTCCTGGGATCGGGAGAACTTTGGGCATACAGTAGAGAGAGAAAAAGAAAGAGAACCACCATGGTTTGGAAAGGCTTCTTCCAGGAATCAAACTCGGAGCTCTGTTTGTCAAAGCAAACCACGTAGGAAATCACACAGCCAAGAGCCACACTGAGAGAGAGAGAGAGAGAGAGAGAGAGAGAGAGAGAGAGGGAGCAGCCACTCAAGCCATCTCACGCCATAAAAATAATTAACCGATACTTGACTGTCACACAAGAAAATCCCTGGTGCCTGCTTTGAATTTTGCTTTAGCTCGAGGAGCTGCTTCACACTTTGCCTTAATCTTATCCATTACTGAGACTACATCACTGTGAACAAAGAGGCTGCTCTCCAATTTGTTTTATAATGGCTCTCGTCCTGTCAGGGACCTCAAATGGATGAGATTCCCAATTCCCCTACACATCCTCCAGATTAAATTGGAAGGAGAAGGAGCTGTGGCCAGCTACACGCCGGCTAAACTAGCCTTATTCAGATGCAGCAGCAAAGACAGAGCAGCAGGCAGAGAGACAGACTCAGAGTGTCAAACTGATGGCCGCGCTCAGCTAATTTGCCTGTGCTCAGGTCCACACAGACAAAATCAATAGAGTAGAGTAAGAAAGTTGGAGGGGATGAGGGAAAAAAAAAAAAAACGCCCCAGTTTCCTGATTTAGGTCAACGGCAGTTGTGTGCACCCTCTAAAGCTGTCTGTAATTAAATAAAACTAGTTAAAAAGTCTGCAGGAGCTCTGAACTTAAAGGGGGGAGAAAAAGAAGAGGGAGTAGATGAGAGGAAGGGGGAGGGACGCGGCTAGAGTGATTAATTTCATCTTTGTTTTTCTCCTCCCACAGTTGCGAGTGAACACCGTTATACAAAGTAGAAAGGTAGCCTCATTTGTGTGCCCGTTCAACGCCTGGCGCTCCCTCGGGGGGGGAGGAAGAAAGCTTAAAGATTCTAATGAGCTACAGAAAGAGTTCCTGAAACACAAACGGGCAGATAGAGACACGCTGGGACGGTGCTCTGCCAGCCTTGGCAGCTCAGCTCTGAGGAGGAACTCCATGTGGACCATCAATTGACAGCCCATCAACTATTGCATTTTCTGTGACTGTCTGATTCTCTCCGCCTCCATCTCACCTATCTCTTCCTCTATTTTCCTTTTCATTCCTCTCTCGATCTATATTCTGTTGTCCTCTTTTCCGTTTACACGGTACT
The DNA here is from genome assembly GCA_029490765.1 of Euthynnus affinis. Taxonomy (NCBI): domain Eukaryota; kingdom Metazoa; phylum Chordata; class Actinopteri; order Scombriformes; family Scombridae; genus Euthynnus; species Euthynnus affinis. The sequence goes on along the minus strand of CM055860.1, from coordinate 14,790,546 downwards.
CTGTAACAAGACTAGGTGTAAACCTAGTATATGGCTGGATTGTATATGAAATGTGAGAGGGCGTTTAATTTGAAATGATGGATACAGGATGTGGCGACACGTGGAGACCAAGCCCCCAGACAGCGTGCTGGGGCGATTTGCCTGAAGCCAATTTGAAAAAGGTACCTAGTACCTAGTACCAATTCTGAGTATGCCAAGTTCGGACTTACTTGCTTACGATTGGCTCAAAATCTCCGCCATTACTGCCGGTTGGTGCAAAATGTTTTCTGGGATACTTGGCTGTCCCAAACTTCAACCGACCAATGACGTAACTTCATTACTCAGTCAGTGAGTCAGTGAATGACTCAGTGACTCAGGGACATTAGTGTTTATAGGGCTGGTCCCTGCGGTCCAGCAAAAAAAAGCCTGACAGACAATGTTTGGGTCTGTCAGCACATATGTTAAGGATGCATCAGTGCATCAGCTGACACTATCAGGGAGTTCATATTGAGATTGCGCTATCTGTACCACAAGTCATTTCTTAGATAAACCTATAATATAACATAAATTGACTGTCTGACAATCTGACAACATTTTGACAATGTTATGTATTACATCAGACAAAACTTTTAAAGTTTTAAGAACACTGCAAAAGAACAACATGATGTGATGAAAAGTCAATAAAGTTGATATATGATAATACTTAATTATCACAAAGTCCTCGCTCCAAACCCGACACACAATGATCTACAACATCTGACAGCAACACCTGGGTTAGAGGATGCAAATAAAGGAGGCTGGATTTGTACACAGCCTGACAGGATGCTCTGCCTGTGAGAGGCTGGTGAATCCTAGAATGGAAAAAAGACAAAAACTGCATAGATAATATGTTGAGGACAATGATTGAATGGACCAATGTGTAACTGGCAACGTGATAATGCTATGACTTTTAATACAATTGTCATATTATAAAGAAAATAAAACTACTGTAGCATAGTCTTTCGTTTAAAACAATACTTCACTAAGTTTTTTGTCCTGAAAGTCAACAAATTTGTATTCCTGCATGTTGGTGTATCACAGCTATAAGCCAAACATGCTCAGTCACAGCCAGCCACTGTCACGCTGTCTGTATTCCTGGGTGGTGGTGGTAAAGTTACTGGTGCATTAGGACAGCCTGTGTAAAGAGGATTAAGGCTGCAGTCCAGATGAGGGTCCGGGGGGAGCTTACGGGTGACGCATCACCACTGATGATGCCTGGAAACATTCCCCTACAAATCAATGGCCTGATTCCAAGCCCCGTTCAATCGCTGCCATTACCGTACTAACCTTTGAACTCAACGCAAGCTGGAGGGGATGCAGTCGCAGAATGTTAAGCTGTGTCTAACTGGGTGCATCACTGCACCTGTATGATATATGATAATGTAGTAGGTGCCGGCTCAGGAGTGAACTTTGAATGAACTAGGAATCATAAATATGTGTAGTCCAAGCAACTGTCCACTGATCAAAAGCCTGCTCAGAATTAATTGCTGCACATTTGATGGCTATTACTAACCAAGACATCAGCAGCCATGCTAAAACATATGTCAGAAGCGTGTGTAGTGCAGCATGCTCCATTTGTGCATCAGTATTTTTAGCATCCCCGTAGTCATTATGTCAGCACAGCAGCAGAGCAAAAGGCCCAGGCTGGTCTAAAGAGAAGGACAGAGAGGAAGACAACGCATGGTTCTGCCTCAACTCGGGCATCTGCTCAGGCATGCAAGCCACTCGCATGTATCCTGGCTGTGAAGAATGTGTTTTGCTATTCCGCTACTCCAATTAAATTTATTTTTGAGGGTGATGGAAAACAAATACGCCTCGTTTCACTGCTGTAGCCGCGTGGCAGCGAGCTCTCAAGGTGCCGCGTAAACAACGGCGAGAGGATAGGATTCATGTTTCAAAGACGTGAGACATAAATCACTGATGTTAAGATATCTCTCGAGCTCCTCTTTCAAGTTAAACTAATGGAACAACATGAAAGCATCTTCCTTCAAAAAGACCAAAGTGCTCAAAGACTGAAAGATGATACTGGGCTTTGTGATGACCTTCAAGGTCAAAATGGAAGCAGTGACAGGTCATTAGGCAGTAGATAAATAGGTAGGGGGATACGTGATCTAAAAAGAGATTTCCATTATTGATCCATTAACAGCAAAGATTACTCTAAGGGAAAATACTTCTTGTTGAGTTGAATGCTATTTTTACATTCAGATGCCCTTGGGAATGAAAGAGAAACCACCACAATCTCACCGCATTCTGTCACTTGACCAACAAAACCATCTGTAGTCAAAAAAAAAAAATCTTTTGCAATAAATGCCAGTGAAATGTGGACACATGCTAACTGGCACCCAAGCTTCTGTACTATTTCCATGCCAGCGTCTGTATACATTATCTGAGGCCAGCTCTCAACACAAATTGCTTGTTAGCAAGAATAGCCAGGGGCCTCACGAGGTATGAGAGCCATCCAGTGAGAGGGAAGCTGCTACGGGATCACGGTTTGTGTTCATGTTGTGTACATAGCCAACATACATACAAACAATACATTGCCTTTTCCTGTCATCTCCTCTTCTGCACTGAACCAACTGCCCGAGGTGTCCATCCGCCATCCTCACCCAGGCTGAGTGCTCTTACTCCCCGCACAAAGGCTCCCACAGTGGGGGGTTTTTCCTTTGCATTTCCCCTCTCGCCCACACAAAGGGGATCCATTACAACCGCTTTTAACGGCGCCACTTTCCGCTTTTAGGTCTTCACTCCTCCCCTGAGGGTGAGACTGGTTGAGGGAGGAAAATAAAAAATACACCAGGTGGATGCTTGGAGAGGTCGGGCTTGTGGAAAACAGGCACTTAAAGCTGATCCCACAGTGGTTGGTTGTTGTCTTTTTTTGGGTAATGCCTGGCTGGAGGAAAAGAAACTGATACCAGTGTCTGGAGTGACTCTGATGCCTGGCTTTGTTGCTATCTGAGAGCTGGTCAAAACATCTCTATGAATAACATACGATTGAGGTTCTCATAAGGGAATAGTGCAATATTTTGGGAAATATGATTATTCTCTCTATTGCTAAGGGTTAGATAAGAAGATTGAGACCACTCTCATGTCATTACACTAAATTCTGGCTACAGCCGGCAGCTGATTAGCTTAGCTTAGCATGAAGACTGGCAGTAGGGGGAAAAACATAGTCTGGCTCATTTTATCTTTTTGTAGAGATTAAACAAACAAGATAATGTGTTAATACTTATTCTTAGGTGGTGGTAGGTTGATATTTTTATCTTTGGACAGAGCAAAGCTAGCTGGTTCCCCCTACTTCCACTCGTTATGCTAAGCTAAGCTAACCAGCTGCTGGCTGTAGCATCATCTTTTAAGAGACATAAGAGTGGTGTCAATCTTCTTGTATAACTCTCAGCAATAATGTGAATACCTGTATTTCCCAAAATGTCAAACTTGATAATATTTACCTGCCACACGGAGTACCTACACGTAAATTATAGGGAAAAAAATACACTCATGAACACATAAAGACACATTATCAACATGAAAACTTATGTCAACTCCACCTCTTAGCTCTTAAATGACAAGACAAGAAAAACCTAGACAACTGAAACAACAGAAGGAAACCTCTGTGCAAAAAAAAAAAAGGAACACAAACAAAGCAAATCAATGCCACAACACACTGCGATGCCAACCTTTGGTGTTACTGGAAGAATGCTGAAAAGGCCTCATTCAATCATCGATGAGAGGCAGGAAACGGGAAGACACTCTGCCTGCTCCCCTCAGACAAACAAAACGTCAAATGTTCTGGCGGCTCAGATGTTAGGGGGCTTATTAATTCAAGGCAAGTATTTAGCTAAGAAATCTGTTTCTCTGTCTGCGTGGTTTGAAGGCTTTCCTCTTAACTAGATAAACATTCCAAGTAGGAGCAGTCCCCCAAGAGAGGCTGGGTTGAAAAGAGGAGACGTAAGAAGTGAACTGGGTCGCAGTTGGAAGTTTAGTCAACCTGATGAATTAAACAGACTCTCTGAGGCAATAACACTCTACAACACTCACACAATTAATTTAGGAATTCAGAAGAATCGTTCAGCTGGGGAGAACCATTCAGTTTCGAAGTAATCATATTTTGGGGCTTTGTCACTGAGATTGGAGTTAATCTCATTGCAAAGTTGTAACTCCTCTGTGCTTTTGCCCCATAAATCTAAATGAAGAAAAATCACATGCATGCGAGCACATGCAGAAAACTATACATCCTTTACCGCCTTCTTCAGTAGAGGAAAGCTATTTCAATCAACTGAGCAGTCTTGCTTGCCAAAAATCAATTGCAATCGGCCTGAACACTTCAGTCTCTTCAAATTGACTGGAAAAAAAAAAAAGGAGCCGTGACGAAAGTGAGCAAGCGAGCGGCGGTGGGCTGCAATGAAAAGCCCTTTTGAAAGTCAATCTGACATTAAACTGGCTTTTCTGTGCACGGGTAAGGGAGGAAGTGAGGGGAGCTGACAGAGGAGAGGTGAAGAGAGGACGGGCGGTGAGCCAACCACCACGCATGCAGCAGGTTGACATGCAGAGGAGAGCCAGGCCATCGACTCAAGAGCACAGCGAGAGCAGGAAACTGATCGCTCCTGCACACATGCACACACCTCAAAGAGGACAAAGAGCAAATGTGGAGTCCATATATATACGCTGCAACCGCATTGCACGCACACACACACACACACACACACACAGTGAACAGGTAATAAGACAGCAAACAGCAGCCAAGGTCGGAGAGGCTGCTGCCCAGAATTCAGCCAGGCAGCAGCTGATCCTCCCAGTGTGATCTTTACAGAGACGGAGAGAGTGATAGAGACAGGAAAACAGTTCAATCTCAGAGAGGGCAGAGAGGGAACTAAACCGATCAATGTCACTGCCACAGCTCTTGAGCGCACAGTCAATATACACTACTAATATGGCATACCTGTGCTGAATGTGTGCGAGCATCTCTATTTGCAGCAGAGATATTCACGGTCAATTCTGAAGTGATTATTGCAAAAACCTGCTGTGATTCGAATTCGTGTACACAGAAAATAAGTAGGGACAAAAAAAAAAAAAAGAGGACGAGACAAGCGGGAAAGAGAAAGGCATGGACAGAAAAAAACCCAAGAGGATAAAAAAAAGGCGTAAGTAACAAAGATGCACTTCCTCCTCCATTAAGAAAACACTGATAAAACTGGTGCCAGGGACATAAAGTGAACAGGATTAGTGGTACAAAAACCAAACCAAGAAAAGTGTGAACATGCCATCTGTCTGCCTGCTACATACCGCGCACCTTTACGCAATAAACATATGACAGACGGTTCCTGAAAATACAACGATTTTTCTGCATCTATCAACGGGTTCTGTGTGCATTGAGCTGTAGTATCAGTTCAAATATAGGGTGAAATCTACTTGATATCTTCAAGACTGCAAGAATCCAGATTCTAAAAATGTATTTTGCACACACTGACTACATCTGCTTACTATCAAAGAGCAACAACTTTGTGATTGCACACTAGCAATAATTCCAAAAGTGCAGTTTTCAGTGTTTTCAAATCTCATTTTGGAATGATATGCTTCTGCTGAAAAGGAAATGTGTTCAATAAAACTCAATGGGAAGCGGAGATAGTCGCACAGCCAAAAAGATTGGATCTTTTGTGGTTATAGCCTCACTATAAAGCCTATGGGGCATCTGTAGTGCTTTATCATCTTCAGACTTCCAGTCCACTGAGGCAGCTGCATCACATCCAAGCACACAAACACACAAGCATACCAATGCACATATGCCCTATTAAATACAAAGCATAGCCACAAATATGCATGTATGCTTGAATATACACACACATGAGAGGCAACCACATTCAGTATATGTGGGTATCTGGGACAGGTAAGTGCGGATCCAGAGGCGAGAGGGGAGAAAAATGAGAGAAAGAGACACATGTGGAAGAAAGATAAAGGTGAAATAGACTGAGGCACAGATAGAGGGAAGTGGGCCACAGAAATAAAGGAATAGGGGGGGAAAAAAAGCCAGATAGAAAAGGGATGAATGAGCGATAGATGAGAAAAAAGAGGCAGAAAGTGAGATAAGGGTCATGGCGGTATGACCTCCTGTCACTGGAAACAGTTCACTCTGTGGGGATGAGCGGGAGAATGTAGGGGGAGAGGGAGAGAGAGAGAGAAGAGGATACAAAGAGAGGAAACAGGAAGCAAAAGGAAACCAATTCGATACAACAGTGACACAAAAGCGTTTCTATCCAATTAAGACAAAAGCAGAGGAGAGAGGGAACAGCTGATGCCAGCAAGGTGTGGAGGGTACTACAGGAAAACGCCCAGTCAAGGTCGAGCGATGGCTTATACAAGCTTTCTGTCTGAAGACCTTTCAACCTTTCTTCCTCTGTCTCTGTCTCTGTCGCTGACATTAATCCTGACCGTCGTCCCGCTGATTAACTCCTGACAGTGTACTCAGTGACCCGAGCCGGACTGTGACGCTTCTCAGCGCAACTGAAGAGAGTTGAGCTGCACTTTCCGAGGCATTATTTTTTTTGTTTAAAGTATCTTACTTGCACTTTCGATACATTTAGGCCATGCCCACAAATGGATCTTTAGTCCCCCGCTGTCACTTTCCATCCACACTAAGCTGGTGATTTATGCTACTAAAATGTAATCTTTTAGAAAATGCTCTGCAATGGATATAAAAATGGATAAGTGGATATACAGTTTTAAAAGAGGTTTTTGCTTTGAAGCGTGGAACGTGCATCAGCACTTTTAGAAAACGCTCATTGATAATGACCATGAGATAAATCTTCACATATAGGGCTGAGTATGTTTTGTAAATTTTAAATACTGGTGTCAATATAATACATTTTCTAAATAATACATTTTGATGATGACTTTGGTGACCATAACAAAACTGTACTTCTTTTTGAAACTTTTTTTTTTTTTAAACACTTTTTTAGGAAAAATGTCTCAAAGCTAAGAACAAGTGGCTACTTTGCAAAACTGAAATAATATAAACTTATGAAAATTCGACTTAAATGAGAAAATATCTGATCGAAGAATATGTAAACAAGACCTGACGAAACATTTGATGCAAACTTTTGGTGCTTTCTAGTTTTGGAACATAAAATCAGAAGTAAACTGAAATTGGCCAGGCTGATGTATCGGCTGATACTAGCTTATTGCAGATAAATCAGTGTATGTAAGCTTTTTTTTTTTTTTTTTTTTAAATGACAGAACAGAAATGCTGGAGTTATGTAACAAAACTGCATACGTTTATCAATCAGAGAGCACTGACAAGCTAAGTTTAATATTGTGGACACGTACTTCACAAGACCATAATGGAAGGAGGAAGAGAAATGATGCTCTGAGGAAAAAAAGTGTCCCAGTGCAGATTTGAACTGAGGGTCAATCATCCCACAGAGAAATAGATTACACTGTAGAGCGAAACAAAGAACTGGACCGAAGTGATCTGTATGAGTCTCCTCTGGTTTACACATCCCCCCTCTGTGACTGCATGACAGAGTGTTAGAAGCCACTTCTATATTCAAGAATTAACAGAGTCATTTAAGACAGAGACAACCACAGCCATTAACTCTCCACATTCTTAAATAATGCATATGTCCTCACAGCCTTCCGTGACAATTTATTAGCCATCAATAATATATTAATGATATAAGATTTAACCTGAACAGAATATTACTATTCTTTTTTATTAGCGTGTTAATAATGAATTAAGCACATTGGTTTTAGTAACTCGGGGATGAGGAGAGGTAGCGACTATTAAAGTGAGCTTAATAGGAAAATGGAAGCCTTGAGGTCATTACGATGCACTGGGTCATCCACACAACCGCTTCCCACAAATCAATGTACACTTCCTTTATGGTCAATACATGTGAGCCTGGATTACAGCCACGGGGACACAGATAACCGACACTGGACCAGCACAGGCGATCATTTTTCTAGCGTAAATGAGCACAAAAAACAAGTGTCTCTCGGGCGCATAAACAGCTCTTCTCAGCCGCCAATCACAGTGATTGTCAGAGGCAGACGCCCTTCGTTTATGAAAATAGCACGTCAGTCTTTTTTTTTTTTTCTTCCCTGGGCCCACACAGATGACAAAAACACACACACACACACACACGTGTACACACACTTCTGTTGGCTCCACTACAGGGGCGCTACTGATCAGTTAAGCTGCTGAATTCCTAATAGGACATATCCCATTAACCTCTCTCGAGCAGGGATCACAGATTGATATTGAGGCAGGGAAACCATAAACATACTGCGCCACAACAGGCCTGCTGGAAACGCAGTGGCTGTTTCATAACAGGGAAGCTAGTCACAAAGTCCATCAAGTATCTAAAAAAGAAAGAAAATCTAATCACTAGAAACTCAATTAAGATTGTTTTTGCAAGTAGGCTTATATGTGCCATAGTTTTCAACCCATAAACAAGCCCTCTTACTTTAAAACTAATAGCGCACAAGAGCGTCTATAAGCAGTTTGAGAAATTAACGGACAGACAAGCAGATGAAACCAGTAATTCATGTGAAGCAAATGTGAAATAATGGCCATTATAACAGCCAAATGCATTCTGGTAAACTGGAAATCACTCAGCCATCTCCGAGCAGAAACATCATCTCCCTACAGCAAGCACGCTGGGACGCCACTGGAGTGGAAACGTAGGAAAGCTACCCCCAGCTGCCTGTCTCAACATTATACATGGTTGTGGACTATTGCCGCATATTGGTTTGTATGTGTCACCAACCCCAGTGGGATTCACCCGGTGTGAAGGTGAAAAGAAAAAGAGTTTCATTTCCACGGAGCACAACCGAGCTCACGCCGTCGTCTCCTTTTCCTGTAGCTTGTGTTGTCGGATCGAAAACAAAAAACGGGCTGTTTGTGTGGTTCGGGTGTTTACTTTTTTTTAATTGAAGGCTCTGTAATAAATAGAGCATGATTCAATTGAATAACACAAACAAACCAGCGGTGGCATTTTTCCAACTCTGTCCTCACGTCTCGGGCCACGTTTGTGCTACAATGGCTATTATTGTCAAGAGTGAATCAGCGATGAATAAATCGCTGGCTGAGCCCGTCATACTATATATGTCACATGTCCATGTAGATTTATTTAACCCTACCACACACCGGGGAACAGCCTGTGTATAGAGGGCTAGGTAGTTAACTCTCTCTTGTGCTGTTTTTTCTTTATTTTCTGCATCTGTTCAGTTCTCTCTGGGGAGCCTCCTACAGTGTCTTTCCATGTTGAATGATTGCATTGGACTAGTTATGTGTGTGCACACACACAGAGGAGAAGGGGTGCTATCTCTGCAGATGGAGACGAGGCGTCGGGCGAGGAAGCAATTACAAGCTGGTAGGCTTCACCTCACCACGCCCCCTCCCCCCATCTTTTCCCATACATCGCCCTGGGGCTTGCTGCATTAGGGAATCATGGGTATAATGGTGGAATGGGCCTCAGGGCCCCCTCCAAAACAACCTGCTAATCCCCTGTGGAGTGGGGGGTAGAGGGGGAGTTTGCAGGGTAACAGGGCAGGGCGGCCGCCCCGACAATGAGTCCATCCCCTGACACGCGCCAGCACCCTCAACAACCCATCACCCCTCTACCTCCCTCCTTCACCCCCCATCAACCACAGCGACATCCCCACAGGGAGGAACCGGCGATGTCAGCCGACGGAGAGCGGGAAAGCCCCAGGCCTGACATCGGCCTTCCATCGTGGCCACTCCTCCAGCAGGAACATTCAGTCAGACCGCTGCCCTGTTCTGTCTTTATCTCACGCTGCTAGTTTCCTCTTCCGTAGCGCTTGGTGAATGGAACGTGCTTGCATCCTAAATCAAAGCTCCTCCAATCAACCACCGGTGCAGAATTCAACCCGGATGCAAACCGGCTCGTTAAAACGGTTTAATTACGTGTCTAAATTATGATGAGCAATGACATGCTTGATTGGTTGTATCAAAGGGCCTTAATGAGGGGAAAGGCTTCACTCTCTGTCTGTCTACAGCTTTAATGCTACGTCTAGTCTAAATATGACACAATGCAGGCTCAAGTGACTGAGTCAAAGTGTGTTTGTCTTCTATGACATTTGCCACAGATTATCTGTCATCTACTTCCAGATTCAGTTATCTCAAATAACTTCATGCCTCCTTGTGTCTTCTTTTACATGATCTCATTATCTTTGTGTCCAGAAACATGTCTCGAATGTGAAAGATTCTCCCTCTTGATTGATCTAATATATATATATAAAAAGAGAGCACGATGAACATTGTTACAATAATAAACAAAAGCAGACAAATACAACTGCCACACACTCCAACCAAGTGAACACAATAGCCAGTTAATATGCATTACAAGGTCAAAAATATCAAGTTAAGATGCATGAACAGGTACAATTTTCTAAAATGATTTCAGCAGAAATTTAGGAGCAAGCACATTGACAGAGAGTACTATTTTCTTGATCCTTTAACATTGACTTAAATTCCTCCATAGTAATCAGCTCTTGACAATTTCAGGTCCTTCTCCACAGTATTCCGGGAAGAAGAAGCAGCATATTTAAAAGATTTTTTTTGGCGAAATTCTGTTCTAACTCTGGGGACCAACATCTGTATATGTAATGTTTCCATATCCCAAACCCAGCAAGTCCATTTAGGAATCAGATATTAACATCATCTCATCAATCTTCTAACGGCGTTGCTTCGGGTTAAAAACCAGCAATCACTCCACTGGTGGGCTAATGGGCGCCTTAATATCAACTCGCCTAGAGTCCATTCATATTTCATCAATGGCAGTGGCTTCATCCTGGGCCCCGCTTCGCTAGTGAGACAGATCAACATCAAAAGGTGCAACCTTCCAATTAAGACAGCTAGATGTTCTGATCTCATCTCGAACTGGTTGGAGATCAAATGTTCCTGCATGGATCCAAGGAATTCCAAGCCCTCTCTGTCAAAAGGGGATAAAATGTTCGCTGAAAGCACCTGGAGGAGATCACATTTAAAATGGCTAACGTAGGGACTTACTTGTACCAATATTTAGATATCACAGTAACTCAGCAGTGTGGATATTCTTCAAAGACAAACCGAGACTGCACAGTGAAGTAAAAACAGATGTGGATCAATTATGTTAATTCGACTGAGGTGCTATTCAGCTCGATAGCATTTCAGGTATTGTTTTGCTGTCCAAGTTGTGGATGTTTGTGAAAAAGGCAACAGCTGCCCTTGCTGGCATGAATAATTTAGCTTGAGATTCCATGTTATTTTCTGTGTCCAGACAGGGATCAATGGTCATTTCAGGATCATTACTGGTGTGAGGTTATTTTGCCAGTAGGATAAACATGTGGTTATCCTTTCCCTTCCAAAATAAGTCAACAACTTGAGAGTACAGCTGCCTTGTCTTGTGTAATAACATTGTGATAACCATCTTAAATGTGCAATATGAAATATTGAATATTTAACTGGATTGTGTGTTGAATTCATTTTTAAAGGATACTCTCTAAAGCACATAGTCTATCTCAAGTCCACTTCAATGAATGACAGCCATTCTCCAGACACTGATAGAAAATGAACAGCACAAACAAAACTGAGACCAAAAGCACATTAACCTGTCTGAACTCCAACCATTTAACATGCTGAAGCTAAAAGTTGTTGTTATCATAACATAAACCAATCTATGCCAACCCAGACGCTTCTCGTCATGTCTTTGTGTGTGTGTGTGTGTGTGTGTGTGTGTGTGTGTGTGTGTGTGTGTGTGTGTGCGTATGTGTATCACGTAACCCGAATTTCACAACAGGAAAACAACCAAGTTCCTTCCTCAAAAAAAAAAACAACCAAGAGCCACAAAAGAAGGGCATAGCTGCCAAAACATGTCTTAAAAAATAAATCACAGCCAATTAAAGCAGTCTTATTGCTGTTATTGAGGAGGAAAAAAAGGGGGGATAAAAGCCTTAATCCAATTAACAGGGCCCCCCTCTAGTTTGAGGACAATAGCAAGTATTTAGCGTTGGAAATAAATGTCCTCCTTTTATTCAGCCAAGTGAACTTTGGCAGCAGGTTTAAGAAGCTAAATGGAATAAATCTATTCTGCCATATCAAAATATGGAGGCTATGGTCTCTAGAGAACTGCCCTGCACAGGATTAAGTATGATATAATGTAACTGCATGGTGACTCAGGTCAGATCTTTAGCACTGCGGACAGGGAAGGGAAACAAGTATATCAGGGGAAAAATTTAGCAAGCCAGTCAAGTGACCAGACCGCAGAGCGTGACATGGAGAGGCCAAAGGCTAGTTCCTCGTTCACTGTGCCTCAATGATTTCAGGTCAAGGTGGCAAGGTGGCTCCTGGTGCGTTATTTTGAACAGTAAGCAACATTTACATGCTGTAGCCTGGGAGTATTATTATGCAACCAGATAGGCTGCATACAAGATGTTAGGTTTACAACAAATATAAGACGGCACAGTGATTTGTTTATTAATCCACAGCTTAATTTTTTTTATATTTATTTATTTATTTTAAACAGGCCACTTTTTTTCCTGGCATCCTTGCACAAATTACAAAATGATTACTGGCACGTTTCCACTGAGGCTGTGGGATCATGTAGGGACTAGAGCATCACACACACACACACACACATACAGAGCAGACCAGTATCTCTAGGGAATATTATTATGAGACATTTAAGCCGCCTCTCAGCAGTCGCATCTCAATGAGAGCCCCCTTTTTTTGTGGGGAAAAGACAGGCAAAGAAGAAATTCCTACCACACCAACAAAACACAGTCTGTGTGAAGGGTTTTTTTCCCCCCTCTACATTTGGCTGTGTTGTTGTCCCTTGTTTGTCTCACTTCAGTGTTTGATTCACAGCCTCCCACAGCCTGGAACAATGCACTGTAGGATACACACATTAATTTCCAGGACCTCTAAAAAGGTCCTCAGCAATCTCAAACCTAAATACAGTAGGCTTTAAAGGAGATCTATAATTTGCTTTTTCCTCAGATTTGTCTTTCTTTCGAGGAAACGACAGAGGTTGAGCAAAAAAATTGAAGGAGCAACTGCATGTGTTAAAGCAGCTGTTTTTTTTTCTCCCCCATTCAAACAGACACAATATAGCAAAAGCAAATAAAAAGCGCCACAGAGTTAACATAGCAAACTCATTTATTCCCTGACAATACGAGGAGTAAATAGGGCAAAGCATGAGTGGAGGGGGGAAAAAAATCAAAATGTGGCTGTTCGTTTGGCAAACCATGGGGGGTCAGAGCGACAACCCTATGCTTTGCAATGTGGCAGTCAGATGAAATCCAAGCTCTCATCATGGGCTGTTTGAAAGACAGCTGATGCTGCCTTATATTAAAAAAATAAAATAAAATAAAATAAAAATCACTCACTCACTCTAGGTTGACATTTCGCACTGGTGAAAATCAGTTCACCTCTCCACACACAACATGCCCTACAACTGAACGCGAGTGAACGCAGAGGACAGCAGTTTAAAAACATAAAGGCAATAAACTTACCGACGCCGTATTTTTCATGATCTGTAGGTATCCACATGTTTATGGTCGGCACATTTAAGTGAGCGGTCGGAATAGCAGCGAAATGCAGGTTTTTGGTGCTGTGTAACGCATTCTATTGGTGTGCTTTCCTCCAGTCTGTAGCAGGAGTCATTGTTTAGGTTTCAGAGAGAGAGAGAGCGAGAGAGAGAAAGCGCTGCTGCTGTTGCCGCTACTGCTGCTACCACCACCGCTCATCGTAGTGGAGACGTGCTGCCTTCTAGTGCTGATGGGAATTTAGAATATTAGAAGTCAGCGCACCGAAAATGGCCCATTAAAATGGGATTTTCCGTGATTTCCGAGTTGCGTGATTTAAGGAGATGAGAGTGAAAGCTGTACTAGTATTTGATATTAAAATTAATGTATTTAAATTCGTTTTTTACTATATTTGTTGTTCATTTAACATCTAGTTCTCAGATGATGCTTGTACAAACGCAAACTAACAAAAATAGCCTGCTGGGATCATAGGTTCAGTCAAGTTTTTCTTTTTGACATTTTTATTGCGGTAACTTTAACCTTAAATATATTTGCTTTCTGAACATGCCCATCATCGCTGTTTCTACCGGTGCCACTGGGTGCCCATTCCCATTAAAACACACATTTAGCTAACCTAATATTTGTACATGTCAAGAGAAATATAGGCAAACACACCAAATTCATACAAGTCAATGAACTTAGTCACAAGCTAAGGCTTAAAAAAAGGGATAACGCTGAATAAAATAAGGCAGTATGCTTTCGGCTCAGTTCAAAGAAAACACATCACTAGTTAATGTTCTTTCTTAGAAATATTCTACTTCTGGACTTTCACCGTAAATGAAACGCCTGTGCTTCCGGTTTGAATTTCCCATCCTCTTCTGAGTCATTTCGTGAAAACAAGACTTAAACAGGTAACTATTGTGTGTCATTTTAAATGTAGGCTTCTAGCTAACATTGTCTAACCTTGCCTATGAGTAAATCACGAAAAATCTAATCCGACCTTCTCCACAAGTGTCGGGAAATCCACCAAACACACTAGTCTTCAAGACAGGGTGAATAATTTAAGTTATTGTTATAATGTAACAAAAATTTACATTAGGCCTCTTCTATCTGCCACGGCACAGCAAATTTGCGAATTATTTCATTGCTCCGAATACAGAGCATCCGCAAAAACCTCCAGCCTAAGTTTTTCATTTCCTATCATCACAACTATAAACTAATTGAATGTGAAAGTTACAACTGAGATTTACAACGTTGGATGTAGGAATTCTCGAGGAACACTTGAATGCAACGTCATCGCCAGCGCAGCGAGAAACGAGAGCAACGCATTCTGGGGTTTGTAGTAGCACTCAGTGACGTCAACGTGGATATGAAGGTCCCGTTATCCATAGCGCGTTTGCTGTTGAAGATACCTTAGTGTGTTCTTCTGCTTTTGACCTCGGTACTGGTGAGGAATGATCTTTTTCAATAAGAAAGAAATGTAAGACATGTAAGGACAGATTTACATAGGAGATGTAGTGTAGACCCCTAATTTCAGGGCAAACATGACCTTGCAACAGTGGAGAGTGTGTATGTCCCTTTGTGGACACACAGGCCTTGAAAAATACATGAGACTCTGTGTGGAGGTAGCAGAAAACTGGAGGGAGTTCCAAAGCCAAAATGAAAGAGTTCAACACACAGCTCTCTGGTGTGTGTGTGTGTGTGTGTGTGTGTGTGTGTGTGCGCGCGCGCGCGCGCGCATGAGAGAGTGAGTTTCCTCATGTCTGCATCTGTATGCGTGCATGTGTCACACATTTTTTATGAGCAGGCTGTCTTCACCCTCTAATACATAAATTGCACTCATACACTCCATTCTAATGCATGTTCATTTCCCATGCTGCAAATGGTGCATTAAAATGCTTTGAAGTGTCAAATGTGCCCCTCTGTCTCATCACCAGTTCGCATGTCCACTTACCCATCCACCTTTGTAGTTTATATGGTGAATTATGAATGGAGGTGCCATGAAAAAGCAAGCAACCTGAGGCTTTGTAGGTTAAAGTACATACGTGCCATCTTCTTATCTGCCCTGCTCTTCTGAACTGTACATAAACATATTGTATGTGCAGAGAATGCAATGGAATACAACTTCTAATTAAAAAGCAGACCAGCAGATAGAGCTGGATTAATTTTACAGTGCATTTCCATGTTGCTCTGCTTCATCCCCATTTGGCCTCCTTCGATATTTCTGATTGGAGAGGTGGGGGGTTGTGGGTATAGGCTGGGGTGTGGGGGATTGTCGGAATGTTCTACTCTACATATGAATAAATCATAAGCCGGGGAGCAAAGTAAGACAGAAACCCCATGGATTCATCCCTGAGAGGACACAAGATTGGAGCCAGTGAGCTCTTTTAGAAAGTGGAAAGTAGACTGTGTTCTACATCAGTGAATCAATGCAAGAAGTTCGGCTGCTGTCACATTTTGGTTGTGGTACAAGGCGGGGAAAAATATGGGAAGGTAAACAAGAAAACAGAAATAGGGCAGATAAGATAGACAGGGCTGTCATGGGCCTACAGCTAAATGTGACAGGACTGCTAGGGCATTGTGTTTTATTGTCAAGCCTTTGCTTCGCTGTGTTTTTTTTGAGCCAAACCTTCAATCATGATCACATTAAAGACAACAAGTCGAGCCAGAATTTTAACCTCCTCAAAGACAATTACAGAATCAGCCAAAGTCAGTAAGAGTGCCACACTTCATAAAAGTTGAACACAATATTCTCAGATCTTTGCACTGGTTTCCTGTACGCCAAATAATTGATTAGGACAGGTTTTCTCACAAAACTAAACACGCAAAAGCATCATTCCATGTCTGTGTGCCATATATATGGGAAAAAAAATTGAAGATTCAAATTTTTGTGACTGCAAAGGGCTTTATATTAAATTAAAACTGGGATGATTCATTCATATCGTGAACTGCAACTGTTTAAACCAAATTTTAGCTCATCTTCATCTTCTATTTATTTATATTTTGTCTTATGTCTTTGTTATGTCTGATCTAGGACCCTTTAAATTGTTTTATGTTCCGTTGTGCTGTACAAATAATCTTGCTTTGCTTTAAATGTCAATGAAACATAATTACCAAAATGTTGTCATTGTGCTCTTCCAGGTCAGGTTACAATAAAAGAGTTCATTTGCTGAATATAATTGAAAAGATGGATAATTGCCTGCTTTTTAGCCATACTAGTAGCATGGCTCTTGGGATAACAATGTTGATGTGTTCACCGCTTTGGTACAGACTGAAGTAATTATATAACTACAATAACTAAAGGATGTGTTGCTATAAAATTTTGGTATCCATGGTGCCCAGAAGTCTTTATGACTTTGATGATCCCCTGATCTTTCCTGTAGGTTCATGTTTGTAATCTTGGAGCTGCTATATAGTTGTAGACTCTTGGTTGTCAGTCACTGCATCTAAAATGTACTAACATTGTGCTCATATTGTAAGGACAAAATATAAGGACAGATGTACTGTCATGAAACCATGTGACACAGAAAGCCCACAGGCTGACAGAGAATGATGCAGTGGCAGCTGGGGGGCTGTAGATGGAAAAACAGAGGGGGAGAGGGATCAGAGGTGGCATATCTGTTCACTGACCACACTGTGGAAGGATTACCATGGTAGACAGAGGGCAGGTCGAGTCACCCTGCTTTCTGCTCAGGTGCTCAAATGATTTTTTTTCTTTCTCCTTCCCTTCATCGCCTCATCTCATGCTCCCATTTCCTCTCGTATCCATTCCCAGTGCATTTCTTGCATTTCATGTTTGCTCCAAGTTTCATCAGGGGGGACCCATATGTTCCCTGCAGGGAATAGTCATAGTTGGAACCGAAGATGATGGCGGGAAGATGGAATCGGCCGTTGCCACTTGTCCAGATGGGCTCTAAAGATTGCTCAGCATTTCCGCCGCTCAACCACCAGTCTCTTTTTATCTCTGGCTCATGGCCACAAATAAATGGAACATCTGTGAGGCATAAATCAAGATGGCTTGGGAGAAGAGAAGAGAAGAGAAGAGAAGAGAAGAGAAGAGAAGAGAAGAGAAGAGAAGAGAAGAGAAGAGAAGAGAAGAGAAAAGAGAATTGTAATATCTTGTACTTTTGTTTTAGCATCAGCCATTTCTTTACTTTTTGAACATAAACAAGTTGTCTCTGACAAAGGAGATGAGAAATGACATGGTCAATGATGTGCTTTAAAGCCATAGTAGAGCTTTCATATTTAATTTGGGGACAATCCAGGTTTCTATTTCATGTCCTCCCATCCACCCCCTTCAAACCACTCCATAAGTAGAACCAGTTTATTCGTCAGAAAGTGAGGCTACACAAGGCTGATTTACTTTGCTGGCCAGTTGGAGCAAAAATGACACCGGATTATCTCAAGAGACCACTGCCCATCGGCTCTTCTCAGCACTTCTCAGCTTTGATTTAATTCACACCAGGAAGTGTAGGTCAGATGGGGGAAAAAACATATGCCTCCCTCAGCTCATGCGCAGCAGGCAATATCCTCACCTCCAGTCTGAACAGGCCTCTAAATATAGCCATGAAAATAGGCTGTGCCTTACAAGAAAAACACCCCTCTCTGTACATTGTACCATATGAAGACTGAATCCCTGAACCCGATACCTCTGATGACGGATTTTGTAGAAATGGGGGCCTTAATTACTCAGCTTTTCCTGGACAGTACATTTACAGTATTGGCACGTTTGCTATAGCTTAGAAAAGGATTAGTCATTTGCTCTTTCTATATATTACATGTAATGCCTTCTTAGGATATAATCTGCCCATAAAAGGCCATTCATATTCACACAAACATGAATCTTTACACACGTGCACCCGTGTTATTGGATGTTCTCACCTACGTAAAACCAATTTCTTCCTGTGGCATTTGTGGACCTGAAACCAAATGTGTTTACAAATGAGAATAAGCACTATAAAAAAGTGGAAGAGTGAGATACATTAGTTAAAAACACACATAGATATGAAAACAAGTACATACTGTATCATTTACATATATAAAAACAATCCCCCCCAACAATAGACCTTCAATTGACCAATAAACCAATAAAAAGTTATGCATCGCTCTCTATCTGAACACTTTTTTTATGATAGTTTCCATTTGAACATGAATGATAAAGCAGCATCTGCAGATCAGCGCATCGGCTCGACTCCTCTTCCTCCTCTCTGCTGGGCCTTCACTTCAAAACTTGTTTTGGCTAGATGTAAAAATAGACCTTCTCCATCTCCCTCCTTCGCATCAACACGACATGCACCGTGGATGATGTTTCATAAGGTTTGATATGCAAAACTGCACTTACAAGGGATGAAATATGATTTGCTGCACGGGAATGAATCCTGTCACCTACAAGTGTTCACTGTGAGAATCAAAAGACTGAAAACTACAGCGTCGCCCCCAACACTCACCCACTCCATCAACCCAACTCCCCAACATCCCCTGTTCTCTCTTATCTAGTTTAACCGTTTCTCTGATACACTCAAAACGTTTACTATCAAAAAGCTCATGAGTCACTGCAGACGAGCAAGATCCAATTATTTTTTATATTCTGCTAATGCTTGTTTCCCGCTGCTTTTTGCCTATGATTTGTGTTTTGGTTCTCAACGTATTCTCAAAGCAGAAAGATTACCTTGGGATCTGAACCATGATCTTGTTTCAAGATATCAACAAGTGGAGTTGAAAGAAGCTGCTCAGTCTTCTTTACCAAACCTCATCTGTTATCTGCTCTACTCTCTGAAGTGTCCTTTTTCATCTGCTTTGCCTCAAGGATTATCATGTGGTCATTTGCCACCCTGGTAAGAATCCAAACATTTTCACTTAAAAGGGTGTTCCACTGTGTGCTTGTGAGTGGTCTTCTTGTCCATGATGCTCTTGGGCTCTGTGGTAAACACTAACAAGCACAGATCCTGCACAGTCCCACTGTGTATGGCTCCTCTGAATATGAATAGAAGAGCTCATGTAAGATTATCTTTCCAAATGCTTTCCAAGTGTTTTTTTCATGTTAAGCCTTCTTGCTATAAAATACTGCCCTCTACTTTTAGAAACATACTGACACTGAGATTCTTGGATGTTTTCCCAACCTTCCCTCATTCCTTTCCATCAATTTCAGCATGACATGAGCAGCCAACCGACTGAGGGTTGACAATAAACAACCCTAATCCTAACCCTAGTCCGAAACCTAACCCTAATTTTGACAGTTGAGACCACTGTTCGTAATACATCTCTAGCCAGTATGTTCAACATTGGTTTCTTTTAACCAAGACCACTGCTTTCCCTAACCTTGAGGTAGTTTTACTTGCCTAAAACTTAATAATAGAGTTTGCAAAAACATGGTCCATTTTGGATGGCAACGACAACCTATTTTGTCGAGAAATCTATGTCACCACAAAGTCCATAAAGTATCTGTGATGGAACTTTTGATCATATAACATGATCTTCGTCAGCAGATGGAGTTTACCCAGTCGTCATGCAATTGTAGGTTCAAAGTAGTTTTTTTTTTTACTAAGCACTTTAAGGACTTCTCTTCCATGTTGGCTTAAAAGTTCAGGTTCAGAGATTATTTGGCCTGGAAAATGGAGTCAAATCAGCGGAGAAAGCAATCTCACCATAAGGTCCATTTAATAGCTTTTCTGAACTGTCAGTTATATCACATGATCTTCATCAGCAGGTGGAGTTTACCCTGTTGACATTCATTTCATTTTTTTAAAAAATCGTTTAGGTTGCAGGACTTTTCATTTTCACACCCTAGTGAAATAAATGGACACTATTGGATTCTTGGAAGGTGGGAGTTTAGGGCATTTATAAATTTGAAATGCACATGGTGTGCTTTGGGAACATGTAACATGAAAAAGCATTGGTTGGTATGGTGCTTTTTATGATATTTTTATGATATAGGGAACAGGAACGAACTAGGAGAAGAGCTGAAGAGCTTATATTAATTTATTGTTAAAGCTTGTATTTATCGTTAACAATATTACATATATAACAAAATTAAAATTGTCATATAAAGCATGTTAATATGATTTTAGAGTTTCTATACTGTGATACTGAGAAACTGTATTGGGCATGGTAAGGTAAACATATTACTAAGATGATGTGGAACCTGAAGAACCTGACTTCTACAATTTCCTCAGGTTACAGTTTTGGTTCGTGCTGACATGCCCCAGATTGAGTCTATGACTGTGTCTTTATGACTAACATGCTCTTCTGGGCTCCCACTTCCCTTGTGCTGTTGCACACTGTGGGCGCAATATTACAGTATTCAGCCACCTGGACCCCAACACCCACCAGCAAAAACATAATTGTGCCTGCAAGTGTATGTACACACACACACACACACAAACACATACATGCTGGACAGATGGCTGTCATAAATGGCTGTATGTGTTAGCAAGTTGAAAGCAATCCTTGGCAATGTGTCCCCTCCCCGCACCTACCCACCGACCCACATACATGTTTCATCTCATCAGCCGACAACACACTCATACGCGCGCACACACACACACACACACACACACACACACACACACACACACAAATCTGTCTTAACAAGTCATATATTCTGTTTTAAATAAAAAAAGAATACACATTTTTTATGGATGCAATACCACCAGCTGACTGTTAGCTAAACTCCTCCCGTGAACAGCAATTGTTTATTCATAGCTTAGCAACTGTAACAGTAGCCTGTCAAGTTATGGTTTTCTCCACATGTTTACTGGCTTCTGAAGAGTTTCAAAGGTCATTTGTAGTTAGCCTTTCCAAAACCAAAAACACATGGTAAATAGTGTAAGGAATGGTGTAAACTGTGTATCTGCAAGCTGCAAACATCTGTCCAGTGCTTTTATCACATTCAGGGAAGTTAACACTCCTGAAACCCCACTCTAACTCATTATCTGAGACAGTGTTATGTCCACAAAACACACTGGGTAGTCATCCCAAGCCTTTTCTCTTGTATTTGAACAATTAAGCATTGATTGAATCCCTGTCTTGATTGTCTGAGTGTGTAACCTTAAAATGACACAAATTCCAACAAGATGAACCAGATGACAGATGAATGAAAATAAATAAAAGAGAAATGTCCCACCAAAAATATACAGCTTTGCTTTTTTGATGTATTTGTTGAATTCCATGTTTAGCAGTGCACAAACATACAGTCTTTTGTTTCTATGCTTAGTCATCTGTCTTACTCATATCTGTACAACCACAGACTGACAACAACCGGACCAGCTCAAAGTGCCGTTTGCTCTTTTCTGGTTGGTGTTTAGCTGTTCCATCAGCCTTTTGGTCTGTGGGTGTTGGTGTGAGGAGCAGTCTGTGCTGTAACCACCCTGCCTACATCTTTTAATCCACATAAAGAGGTGATGTGTAAGATTCACTAGTGGGTGAGCTGATAATTTCTGCTTTTCGGATGCATTAGGCACTCGATGCATAAAAATGTCACGAGGGGTGTGATTATCATGGCTTTATGTTTACATGGACTAATAACATAAAAACATGCTGACACATTTAACTGTAGCCTGTGACACCTGTGACGACATGCAGCGCTATCATCTTGATGTGCTGGGATAACATACTGTAATTGCTAATGCTTAGATATAGTTGA
Source organism: Euthynnus affinis (assembly GCA_029490765.1). NCBI lineage: Eukaryota > Metazoa > Chordata > Actinopteri > Scombriformes > Scombridae > Euthynnus > Euthynnus affinis. The sequence goes on along the minus strand of CM055860.1, from coordinate 14,768,369 downwards.
AAGTCAGCAGTTGGGTTATCTCTGGAAAAAACATGGCTAGAGATATATGAGGGCAATATGAATTTCCATATCACTCTACATTATACATTAGAGAGATGATTAAGCTATGTGATCACAGTGAATATGTATATACTGTGGTGTATTAGAATCTATGTGAGTAAATGTTTGTCTGTGCATGTGCTTACATATGTATGAGTGTGTGATTTCCAGCCTTGCCTGTTTTTTTTTTTTTTTTTGGATAAATTCATCAGCTAAATCCTTTTTTAAAAGTAAACAATCTTACTAATCTTTCATGTATTCTTAATTTCCTATAGCTGAAATTTGGTGGACAGATAACCCAAGGTCAGCGGATCAGTTAATTCAATTTCTGTGATGATCAGGATCTGGGATTTCCGACGTTATATGATTATCTTAAGTCATCGTTATTATGGTGAGCTCATTATGTTAGTGGGAAGGTCTGAGAGTCTTCTACAGCAAGTAGAATCAGTTTTGTTTTTACTAACAGACGTGCTTCAAACAGTTTTGAAAGGCACTATACAAATACATATTATTTTAACAACCATTATTATGTATATGTGAGGGTGTGTGTGTGTGTGTATGCATGTGTGAGCTGAGTATGGTCTGGCTTTGTCAGCATGTCAGCAAAACCAGAAGCAGGAAAGACTGATCTGGACAGATAAGTCCACAAAATTACAAATCACAGCAGGATATGAAGCAGCCAAGATTTACAGCCTTTGGTAGCACTATCAGGCATACTGTCTCGCATGTTGTATATCATTTAAATTCACATTTCCTTTGTGCTGCATAAAATATGGGACAACATGTGAATAGAAATCATGCATTCATATATTTTACACAGCATTAAACGTGTGTTTCAGTGTCTTTTTAATGCCCTGAATATAGTACATCTTAACAGGGTGAAATAATCAATGCTAATTTAACCAAGAGTGTAAATTCAGCATTACAGTGCTGTAGTCAGTGCCTGTTAAAGTTCACACCATCGGGGTTGAGTGAACACTTTTTGATGGTTTCGAGCACTCAATGCAGAGCTGTATCAGCTCCATCAGTGCGCACTCCAATCAACAGTCAATACCAAATGACGGAGACAACTCAAAAAACATAGTCAGGAAACGTCTACTGATCCAATTTTACACAGACATCCTGTCACTATCGATTAGTGTGAGGTACGGAAACACATCTAAGCACACAAATAAGAAAATGGATAGACATTGGACTCCATATATAGATGATGTACCATCTCATGAGCAGTCAAGATCACGGATGAGCCTCTCCACCCGGATCACCATCTTTTTCAGCATCTCCTCCCTGGCAGAAGGTACGGGTCACCAGTAGGCAAGATAGAACGCCTTAACTGGATCTTCCTCCCCAAAGCTGTGCAACTGATGAATACATAAAAGTTGCATTCATGCCCTTTATGTTTGCACTGATGTTGTATGTGATGTATTGTTACAGCTATCCATCTGCACTTAGATTAATTTCATCAGACTAGCAAAAGAAACTTTATCATTGTCACTGACAAATCAACCTTCATTAATAGTGGAGAACTTGCTACACGTGTGTGTCCTCCTGCATCAAATGCTCTTGAACGAACATGAAAATGATTCAATTTGATGGGTCAGAAAATCGGGTTACAAGTGAGGGGACAGAAAATTTATGTGACATGGTGGAAAACCCTGGCGAATAAATAATTTGCGTGTTTCTGTGTGTGTATGTGCTTTCACCAGAGTTACATTAAGGCACAGATGAAAGCTGGTGGAAAAAAGGTCTGTGTCTCCTGGCTCAGTGGGAGACACACCAGGCTTTACTCTGATAACCTTCTGACAGTGAGGTGAGGGGTGGGGGGTGGGGGTCTGTGAATTGCTGCTCCAAGCACCCCAGACAGCAGTGCAATGCAGAGATATCGGTGCAGAAGCAGCCGACATTCACACATATACACACAGACTTTCATTTCAAGCATACTGAAACATAAAGAATGTAAGATGAAACAAAGAGAAAGCACAAGAGAGGAAGGAGTGAAATAATGAAACCGACAGAAATAAAGACAGACATGTGGTGAGAGGCGGAGAGAGAGAAAGAAAAAAGAGGGAAAAAAAAGCTATGGGCAGATTTGCAGCAACAGAGAGACAGGAAAACAAACACAGATCCATTCTGCTTCCCACATCAAAAAGTCTTCTCTTCCAAATGTCAGGGCAGCTGGATATCAGGCCTGCCTGTGTTTCTGCGTCCAGCTTGTCTGCCCTCATGGTTTGATTTGCTGTCCTTAAACCTTGACTGTCAGGTGAGTTTTCTGCAACCGGAGCATGCACTGTAGTCTTTTATAGTTCATGTTTTACATGCAGCAGCAGCTACAAGGCAAGCCTATACTGTATTGACCATTTCTGGCTGGATGAATGAATGGATGTATGAGAGGTTGAGTGAGTGACAAACAGGAGAAATATACAGTGGGAAAGAAACAGCGGCTGTGTTCCCATGATCAGGATTTATCACCGCAGGTAGTGTATGTTTAATACAGACAGGCCAATCATCCCTCTGTTCTCACCATCGCACATCCCTCTGAGGGGGATGTGAAAGTATTCCATCCAATATGCCTGACCACAATGTTGTTGAGTGAGCAGGGCTTCAATTTATTTCTGTGCTTGGGCGTTGTTTAATAAAAAAAGAAACACTTATTTTTTTGGCACCCTGAAATGAAATTGAAACCCTTCATACATTTAAATAAAAATGACACAAGTTCACCTGGGCAAATCGGCTGTGGATGACAGTCCGGGAGATAAAAAAAGCATCAGTCTTTTATTCTTGCTATCATTGCCTTTATTAAACGTTCTTATTTCACTCAAACACATTTGCCTCCCTTTCTTTATGTCTCTATATCTCCTTCCCTCATCTCCACCCTGACAGACAGAGCTGAGTCCCAGCAGATATTCTTTTCTCCTCCAGCTGATACAAACAATGACATAACCTTTCAAAAGCCCTTTGGCTTGGTTTCTTACATCAGTCTGTTCTATTTCTGAACAGCACCCTGCCATGATTGCTGCAATTTTTCACTGAATGCTCAGCCCGCTTTATTATTAACGATACATGACATGTAGCACTCTAAAATGAAGACCAAATCAATAAAATGAGTGCAGTGCCAGTGAATGGTACAATGCACCATAATATGACTCTGTTATTGAACTATCAGTTGTAATTATACAGTGAGGAAGAAGGCAGAGCAACAGAGCAACCCCTTTCTACATAGTCAGTGGGGTGATATATAGCATACACTGCACCTTTGCTTTTAATTTGTCAAACATGCACTTGTAGCTGACATTGTGGATGTGTTTGTTTGTGATGTACTACTTTGTGCAACTTTGTATTATGTGTCCAGTTTGTATTTTGTTTCGTGTGCATGTGTTTTAATTGTGATGGTCTGTTACAAATAAGTAAATACAATGTGTTAAGGAACACATTGATGTTTTGGGAAATACACTTATTAGCTTTTCTTGCCAAGATTAGATGAGAAGATACCACTCTGTTTGTACGAAACATGGTCAATCTAGCTTTTTCCTCCTGTTTACAGTTTATGCTAAGATAAGCTAACCGACTGCTGGCTATATTTATCCTACAGACAATCTTGTCAGCTAACTCTCGGCAAGAAAGCTAATAAGCGTATTTCTCACATTTGCACTATGTGATAAAGCAATGCATTCTACCTATTTTTAGCCCCGAGGCCTGTTACTGTATGTTTGCAGGACTTGCAACATGCTCTGCAGAGTTGTATTTAGTTAAGGTCAGTGGTCACAAACTGGCAGGGCTTTGAGGCATCACGTTTGGTGATTCACCTTCATGCTGGAGCCGTATAATGCGACTGCAAATGAAAGGCGGCGCACGGAGGCATCTGACATCAAGACCCGTATTCCTTGCCCTCTTGCCTGGGGCCTAGTCATGGTGCTTTTTGAAGATACATGCCTGTTAGCAGCTCACATACATGTACGAATGCACACACCAAAATATCATCTATGTATCTTTGATCTTAGCGCTGGCTGCATACATTACCAGGGTGGATTTGTGGTAAAAGCACCTTGGAGGAGGAGAAAGCTGGAAAATTATGAATTCTATGGCAATTCTCTGGAGACAGTTAGCACTTTATTATACATGAGGCAGGTTGGGGGATGGACTGGATTCATGGTTGTCATTTTTTTGCAAATGATGTATTTTAACAGTGAAAACAAAATGTTAACAGATATCAGTAATCCTAAACAAACCCCAATGTCAATACTAAAACATACCATTAAATGCAGGTTTACACATGTACAGAGTGTGGACAGTATGTCAGATAATATTAAAATGATAGCTATAGCTCAAAGTTTTAACCATCTTTTAGAGCAGAAAAGCACAACATTTTTAATTTCCAGCCATGATTGTGAACCACTCACACCATATAAGTGCAAGAAGACAGTTCACCAGAAAGATCGGTATAGAATAGGGTCAATAGGGTCGACAAGCTACAAGCAGTGATATCATGTGCACACACAGGAAAACACATATGAGTGTGCATATAGGGTAAAACACACACGTGCAAACAAACACCCAGCTGCCTCAGTGGGAAGTAACACCCTCTTGAATATTGTGTTAGTGCTGAAATCAGTCATCAATAAGTGGAGGAAGGAAAACACACTCATGGGTAGAGACGGATAGTACGAGACACAGAGGCAACAGTACACATTTAAACATACTGTAGATAAGGCAGAAACAGATTGCACACCCAGACACAGACAAGAAAAAAAATCTGATGCACACATGCAGTAACTAAGCAAAGAAGCCATGCTGATTCTGTGCCAGGACTGTTTTATGGAGTTTCCTTTAGCTGATATCAGCCAGACAGCCAACGAAGCCAACAAAGTATCCAGGTGGGAAAAGACAAAGCTTCCTCAGCCAGCTGTTTACTCCCCACCAAAAATAAAAGCTTCTATTATTCAGCCCAAACACACTATGAGCAGGAGCCTGCAGACCAAACAAAACAGGAACATGAGCTGTCTGCTCCTTGGAGGTTTTTTACTGTCTGACCTGATACTGACTTGAAATTGAGAAGCATTACAACTAACAAACAAATACTTAAATCATAAATTACTTATCTAGCTCTAGCTACACTTCTGCATTGTATCACTGCATTTATTTGCACAGTGATACAATGCAGAAGTGTATTTTTAACACGTGGTGACAGAAAAGGGAAGTTTTAATTTAAGAAGATAAGATTAATGATGTGAAAATACAATCAGAGGAACAGGATGCATTTAAAATATCTAAAATGAATAGAACGAAAAATGCAAAATACAGAAGATGATGAGCCATCTATTAGATGTAAAATTTTGACTGTCCCCACCAATACAAACAAACAGCACACAAACAGCATAGTCAACACTGCTATTTCAGCAGGAGTCACGAGGTTTCTGCTGGTCAGCACCAGCAACAGTCACCAATTGTTCATACAGTAGTATAGCTTGTGAATGTGGCTGAATATAAAATATATGTGCATTTATATTGACATAATCTATAAATATCTTTGCAGATATTAACAAACACACACACGCACACACACATGAAATGTTTGTGCTGTTTCTCCAAGGTGCACATTTATATATGTGTGAAAGTGTTGCTGAGGGCAGCAGTATTGGTGATGATTTTGGGACTCAGGGGCCCAATGCCCTGCTTCTGCCCACGGCCTCACTGATCTGCTCTGCCAGACATCTGAGCTTCTTTTTCCCACACACACACACACACACACACACACACACACACACACACACACACTCAGGACTATCTCACTCTCTCTCTCTGTGTTAGGAAACCAAAAAGAGAGAAGAGAGAGGAGGAAAATATTGAGGCAAGGAGAGGTGGAAAGCAACACTGAAAGAAAAAAAAAGTATACAAGATAATCATATGTTTAGATATGAAATATTGTTTCAAACTTTCATTAATATCCTCTCTCAACAATTCTTCCACTTTTTACCTTATGACTAAGTTTTGGAGTTTTTTATTGTCAACTTCAAAACTTTTGGCTGGGTCAAGAAACTGCAAGTGAGCCTGTAAAACCAATTGAGACACTGTCTGATACTGGGCTGAATTATTACATAAACTTAACTTAAACTGACTAGAGACTGCTCACACTGGTGAACAGAGTAACTAGATATAGATATAATAATTCATTACCTTTAAGAAAACAGTTAAAATGTAATTTAACATGGAATACGCCTGTCTTCTAGGGTTGTCTTATTCTTTGCCCTCCTTCCTTTGTTTCTGTCTCTCTAAATTACAGAGTGCCCACTGGCCTAGCAGGCAAGCAGCTCCAGCGAGCACACAGTGGTAATAATTCACAATCAATCTGTGCACTGGACCGCCACGCAGACTCATTTAAATACTGCCCACAGCCATTACTATATTTCTCTGTCTGTATCATTATCTGTATCTCTCCGTTGCTTTGCTCACTTGACCTCCCAATGCTTCCTGCTATGACTATTTCTACTTTTTTTTTTGCCCAATCACTTATTTGTGTATTCACCGCATCACTCCTTCACCTTCAAATAATTACCCGACCCTACCGCCTTTCATTTCTCCTACCCTCCCCTCATACTGTTGCTATTTATCTGTTCACCCAATCCGTAGAGAGCTCAGGGGTGGGTTGCCAGGATGCCAGGAAGCACAGATTTACTTATCTTTGTTTGTGGCCCCTGGCAATAATGTTGGAGCTCAGACAGAGTGCACAGCAAGGGCTGTGTCAATGTAGGAAATTAGTATGCCATCAAGATGCCTGGATGCACATACTGACTGAATACTGAATGAACATGTGCAGAGTGACATGTATAATACATGCACAGTCTTGTATCTTTTGTGTGTTTTGCAGTTCTCCTTTGCACTGTGCGAGTTCCTGCTGTTTTCATGCCATCCATCAGCACAATGGTAATATTGAGATGTTCTGCTCAGATTCAATCCATCAGTTTCTGTGTATATTGCACTGGCTGAATGAGGCAAATCTAAATTTCATGATGCTTCTTCCACACACTCGCTGTACAAGTGTTAAAGGAAATTTCCACTTTCTGGTACTCTATCAGGAGTGCATGTTGTTTGGTTGAAAAGCTTTTGAAACCCCCTCCCTCCCACACCTTTCTGAAGTCAGATTCGGGAAGGCTGTGTAGGGCCATCGCTGTTACTATCACGAATGACAACCCGACATCCCCAACCACTTCACGCAGAGATTGGACAGCTGTGCGGAGGTGAGAAACTTGTCTCTCTAGCTCTCCTTCGAGTGTAGCTGTTCGAAACAACTATACACACTTTTGATTGTATCTGACAACACGTTCGAACCAGTTCCGATCAACCATAAACCAACCCCTTTTCCATTTTGGCTATATCAATACCAACTTACCTCCAACCTGCCTCACTTACTAATTTAAACAGTGTTACCTGATTTCTTTGGCCACTTAAGGGAAGCAGACGAAGCTGTGAACACATATTGTAACCGACCAAATATAATAATAAAAGGTGGAATGTGCAGACTTAGAGCAACACTAACTTTAATTTGGAATCAGTTTGTTTCCACCTGATGACTAAGTCCTTAATCCACTCTTCTCTCTCTTCTTTTACAGTAACTCTGTTTAGGTCTCATCAACTCTTCCCTCTTTATCTGCTAAATGCTCCTCTAAGTTCACTCCTGCCTGCTGCTGGTCCTGATGGGGTTGGGTTTATCTGAGTTTTATTGCTGAAAACAGCATTAATGTGGAATTGCAGTTGTTTGTGAATTTGTCATTATGAGTGACCACTTCTCATTTTTACATTACACATAGTCACTTGATACATTGCTCATGTAAACAGTGATTAGCATGGCTTTATGAATGACGTCAAATGAGAAAATATTCCTGAACTTGTGGCTATATTTCCTTGTTACATTGACGCTTTATTCAAAGGAGAAACTGACATCTATCTCTTCTTTATCATACTGGGTTTCTGAATGATGAATGTCCACATAACCTTGGCAAGCTCAGTTTTTGTTTTCTGATCTTGCAGGGAGAACAAACACACAGTACAACATACATTATCAATAGCTGTTTGTATTATTCACTCACCCCCTGCTTCATAAATATGTTATTTGGTTTAATGGAAAAAGCCATGTGGATTGTGCGCCACACACCCATCTACAGTGGTTAAGGTGTGAGTGAGTGAGTGAGTGAGTGAGTGAATTGTGAGTGAATTGTGAGTGAACACAGTGAGAGATGCAACCCAGGAATCATAATCTCCCAGTTGCTGCCCACCATCTCTCCCCATTTCTTCTCTGCTATTTCCTTTCCTCTCCTGATTCCCTGCTCTTTCTCCACATTTCACCCCTTCTTTTCTTCCCTTTCTACCCCAGTGATGTAATCTTCCACACAGCTGCAGGCAAATCCAGCTCATGGTACCCATGGGCTGTGTTTATCCTGGGCTCCAGGCTCCGCAGGCAGGCAGGCGGAGGAGAGAAGAATCCCCCCACGAGCCTCACTGCAGGTTCACCGGAGGTTCTCATGGCTTCACTGCATGCCACCCTGCAGTGCACAGTCAGCACTGACCTACAGAAAAGAAAACAGCACCATGGATGACAGATAGGTTGATTATATAGGAGTGTGAATCTATACAACCAACTGTGGAGAGATACAGTATAAGGCTAAATCTATGCGTCTATTGAGGGAATAGGTCACATTTTGAGATTGTAACGTTAACTGAGTTTGACGCTGAGTTTGTCTTAATGCTTACATACATTTTTTCTTTCAATTTTGTTTCCCTATGAACTATGAAGAGAAGTTGTGGGAATGGATTTGTTCATTCTTTCTCCTCAAACTGATCCCTGCAGTTATATAAGGCATCATAACCAGAACCAAATTTCCCCCTCTTCACGGCTAGAGGGTTGCCAGGCAACTCCAAGAACGTCTTCCTGCCTGTGTCCCTGCAACCTTTTGTGGCACACAAATGCACCCATACACACACACACACACACACACATATCCCAGTCCTTTTAATCACCCTTTCTCTCCTGCAAGTGTCTTGCCACAGAGGTAGTTGAGGTTTCTCGGTTCTGTTATCTGTGTTTACCTAAGCTAATGACGCTGCCAAAAGGAGAAGCATGAAAAGAGAACAGAAACTTCACTGGAAACCAGATGACTTTGTGTGGACTTTCCAAACTAACTTCCTGGACAGACGGCCAAAGGAACTTGGAACCATATTGAGGCTTCGTCTGAGTTTGTGTCCTCTTTGAAGTCTTGTCTCTCTCTAGCCATATTTTATTGTCTCTGCCAAACTTTTTGTTAACACTGTCTGCTCTCTTGGGTGACTGATTCAGGTGCAGTGAAGCTGGATGATTTGCGGCAAGTAGATTGGCGGTGCTGAACAGGAAAAACACAAAATAGATTGAGCAAATCAGATGTGCTATATCGTCTGTAGAATGTGCAGAATATGCTGGAAGCATTGAGTCCCCACCCAGCGTCTGGTCACTTTTAGTCAGACAGACATGACTTCAACAAATATAGATTTTCTTTCCTGATGAATGTAGAACAATTGAATCATAGAGGTGAAGTCTCATTCAAACTGAGCTTACTGAGTTACACTGACAGTTAAAGTTGGACTTACTCTAGATAGACAACACAAGTATATTTAAATGGGATCATGTTGATGTACCTCAACGCTGCAAATACACATATATGCATATATATTTAGAGAAATGTAGCGTCCTAAAGGGTATAAAACATACAATTTCTTATAAGCTCATGTTAGCTTAGCTTCATATCATTCATGCTTGCCCATCTCCAATGTAACTACCACGTCTGTGATTTGATTCAATATATGTCAGAGTTTCTATAGTATGCTGTGATTACAGCCTGATGACTGTGCTTTACTCTGAGACTGGGTTGTAAGGGCTCCGTGATTGAACAATCCATTCACTGTCTCCTCTTTAGAATGAGTAATTATAGGCTTGAAAATGAATTCACACTAGACATCCTCTGTATGTTGAATGCAGGTGCATAGACACTGTGTGGCGTAGTAGACAGAGGCAGCCCTCATAGCCCTGAACGGACATGAATTCACTCAACAGCCCCTGTCTCCAGAGAGATTTGTACGGGCTAAGCTTGTGTTATGTTGCATTTTATAGTAGCTTGAAGCAGCCTGTGACATATTAATGCTTCATGTACAGGTCACCTTTTAAGAAACATCATTTTACCTCATTGAAGCACTTAGTAAGGCTTAAAAGTGTGTGTTTTGCATTTCTGTGACACATGGAGACACTTGTTGTGAGGATCAAACTTCTCATACATCTGACATATGCATATTGATTTTAATTTTGCTTGTGAAGGGGTTAAAACTGACAGGATTCAGAGGGAGAGTTTGAGGAGAGTGATGGATAGGGCAGATGTGTATACAGGGGGGAAAAGAAGGCTACAACACTGAGGTGTAATGAAAACCACTAGAGATTCCCCAACAGATTGTCTGCCTGTTTTTAATAGCCTATAGGTATAATGTCCTCTTTTAGATGGGATTCCATTGTCTGCTGCCTTCCCAGACACACACACACAGACTCCAGCAGCATCCATGATTACCAACAGCATTTTCTTAAAGAAGATGTCTTATTTTGTTCATGTCATTGTGTGTTATTTGATTTTCATTCATATCTCTTAGCACTGAACTATGAGACCGAAAATTGAAGTCAAAACTGATGTAAGACATAATATACACAATAATAATGACTCAGATTAGAATCTCACTCCGTCAGATTTGAGCCTTAAGATGACTGGGGAAGAGGGATTTTATTTAAAATTATTCTAATATTGAAAATCTCACCACATAACAGTCCTGGAACTTCAAACGGCTCAGTTGGTTAGCTTCTTGGGGTGGCTGTGCTGACTGGCTGCCTCCTGTGTGAACCTTTTGATAGGATGTCTGCACTTACATTCAAGTACTTTCCTGCCAACCCTTTCCACAATCTCTCCCACTGTGGAGGAAGGGAGAAAATAGAGGAAATTCCCATAATAGGAAAGGGGCTTTTCTGAGGAAATGGAATTGAACAAGCTGTCTGGTACAGCTCAGCCCTCCATTGATTCAAAGCCCAAGGCTCTTGGTCTATCTGTCTGTGAAAACCTGCAAAATGGGCCCCAAATCCAATTGGTTTGTTTTCTTCGACTAGGCTAAATAAGCAGTAGCGACAATTAAAGAATTTATTTGTAGAGCATGCATGTGCATTTTCATACCTGTGCTGGTAAATCAGGCTTTAGACCAAAATGTGGCCTTTTACTTGCTGGTTTAATCTCATGGGCACAGTATAGTATATTGTACCACAGCTGCAGGTGGAAATGGGGGCAATCTCCAGAGAAGGCAGCGGGTAATGAGCATAGCAGAGCAGAGTGTGTAAGGATGTCATTTAACCCCTATGTAAAGCCACGAGAGCCACAACCAGTCACTAAATGTGTTTTTAATCTACTTAATCAGATGGCCAGATGACGATGACATTACCTTATCAGCTTTGTATGTGTGTGTGTGTGTGTGCACTTGTGGGGCTTTAATGGATTTTCCCCAGGACTCCGATAAGTCTATACCTGGAGTGCAAAATGCTTTCATTGCAGATTATTCTTCAGATTGTGTAGTAAATTGATGATCACACCTTTTGAACGAGAAACAAGGTAACCTTAAAATAACATTTACCAGAGTAAACAGGAGCGACTTATTATTGCAGTACACAAGCCACTGAGAGGTGGCTAGCTTTTAAAAATTGATACATATCCTCATCCATGTCATTGGATGAGTGACTAGCAAAGTAATTTGCAAATAGCTATTCAAAGAGAGGTTGTGACACAGTGACTTTCTGCTCTGTGAGTGTGATTAGTTTTGAAGTTGAGATGAAAAGGCAGAGCAGAGTTGGAGCATACAGGTCTTTTTGACCGACCTTCCCCCAACTCTCTCTCTACTCTTTTTTTTTTGCTGTCTTTGATCAATTAAAATCTATGTTAGGGTTCTTGGTAAGGGCGCGGCACACTACAGCTTCAGAACAAAGGCCCCTCTCTGCCTCCTTCCCCCTCTCTCTCTGGAGCCATCTTAAAAAAGGTTAATGGATTGAGATTGAAGTTGTAAAATGTAAGCCAGTAAGACAAATGTGTACGTGGATGGAGAGGTAATTACAATGACAGAAGCATAGCCTTGCTGTCATAGTAATGTGTCTGATAGAATGCTAAACCCATCTAAAAACAAGAAAATGAGGGGAAAGAATATGGGATTCAGCCAATGACTAACAGTCTGTAATTAGGAGCTGGATGCTCTAATTTGAGCACCCTGCCTCCATCAGCCAGCAGTTGTTTTTATTGCTGAACAGGGCTGGATATTTGATAAATAATGATAATTTAAATTATGGCAGTTGGCATCCAAGGCAAGTGGAGCGCATGCCAAATACAGTTTGATTTTTTTTAAACTGGTCACACTGAGTCAAGTTTATTTAGAGTGGTATTCATACATAGATACAATGAGACAGCAATGGTAAGTTAAATATACAATGACCCCTGTTGGGAGAACATAACTCATGCAGTGTTAAAGAGAGAAACAGCACAGAAAATGGAATGGGAAGGATGCAAAATATATGTTTTTAAATTTTAACTTTTTCATGATATCCAAATATAGCACCAGGTAGAGGCAACTGAATTAAAGAAAAAATGAAAGAAAATTATGCATGATATGGGATTAGACATTATATCCAAATTAAAGGAATAGCCTTGAAATTTTGGGAAATGCACTTGGAGAGATGCATCAGTTTGGCTCAGCCAGGCTAACTGCTTCATCTTGTTCTGAGTCTTTCTGCTGAGCTAAGCCAGCTCTGTCCTGGCTGTAGCTTCATATTTAAGGTACAGGTTTAAGAGTGGTATCAATCTTCTTATCTAACTCCTCGCAAGAGAGTGAATAGTATCAAACTATTCTTTTATGCTAAATATGTACATTAATAGCTGAAAACTTGAACCAAAACTACAAACGACATAAATACAGATGCTTGGTTGATACCTGTCTTGAATGAAATGCTTACAGTTAGATGTCAGGAAATTGCACAAGTAGGAGCCTCTTCACCTTGAGGTATCTGGGGTCTTGCCTACCAGAAAAGTAAAGGAAAATAATGCATATTGCTAAATTTCAAAGTTTGGGGTTTTTAAAAGATCACCTTTGGAGCATTTTTGATGTTCCACCTACAGACCACAGATCATTTCCTAACCCTCGCTCACTCCCCAAAAGGCTTAACCCATGCAGCCTCACCACATTGCTCCAGGCCATGCCATTTATGAATTATTTAGAAACAGTAGCATTCCACATGAAATTAATATTCAGACATTTTCTATTATCTGCTGTCAGCTCTCTCTCTCTCTCTCTCTCTCTCTCTCTCTTTCTCTCTCTCTCTCTCTCTCTCTCTCTCTCTCTCTCTCTCTCTCTCTCTCTCTCTCTCTCCCCCACTATCTGTTATTTTGGTAATGATCTGTATTCCTGTGGCATTAGGTTGGTCAGGGCTTGTGCCCATTTGATGCAACGTGCCAGGCATGCTGAGCAAGGTTAGACTGGGCTGCTTTGTTTTTCCGTATTCTTACACTGGTTTACTGGCAGGTGATTTCTAGCTCTCTCTCTCTCTCTCTCTCTCTCTCTCTCTCTCTCTCTCTCTCTCTCTCTCTCTTCTATACTCTGCCGAGGCTTGCCTAAAACAGCCCCCACTACATAAAAAAAATAACATCTGTTTTTTTCATTACTTCAGTATCTCAACAGAATACATTTAGAAATGCTGCTTTTACAGCCGTCTAACTGCTCTGGTTAGTTGATATTTGCATCGCACGCTCCAGTCCATTAAACGTTTAAAGCAAGACGCAGCTCAGCAGTGAGCACAGTTCACTGACTCAATAAATTATGCATCAAAAAAAACATCTCTGGGAATTTCAGTTGCTATATTGCAGTGAGAGCAGTGTGTCCTTTGAATTTCAAACAGAATGGCTCCCCCTAGTGCCAAAGACAGTTGTAAAGTCTGGAAGCTGAATCCTCATCAGGCAAATAGGTTTGATTGTTGCAGTCTGTTTTATTTGAGCAAGGTCAAGCAAGCTGGATAACTGTTTAATTTTAATCATTAAATTAGTTTACATTAATACAGATCACAACTGAGACTCAAAACATCAACAGTTAGTTGTGAGGTAGATTGGGGATTTGGAGGCCCTATTGAGCCTAAAAAAGTATAATCATCAAGATAAGGCAAGTAGTATTTGTATAACACATTTCAACAACAAGGCCATTCCAAATGCTTTACATAAAATATTAAAGGCATTAAGGCAAAGTGCAAAAGAAAGACATTATAAAAGGATATTTAAATACAATTAAAAATAGTTATTAAAAAATTAAAGAATAGAAAATAAAATGAAATTAATCAAATGCATCAATTTTGATTTAATAAACGACAATTGCAAATAGAACGTCTTCAGCCTTGATTTAAAAGAACTAAGAGTTGCAGCAGACCTGCAGTTTTCTGGGAGTTTATTACAGATAAGTTGAGCATAAAAATGAAAGCTGAACGCTCTTTCTCCATGTTTAGTTTAGACTCCAGGGACAGAAAGCAGACCTGTCTCAGACATCCTGAAAGATCTGGATGGTTCATAACATATCAGATCAGAAATGTATTTGGCCCTAAACCATTAAGTGCTTTATAAACTGTTGGTTTATAAAGCACTGAATGGTTTAGGGCCAACTGGCTTACATGGGCTTCCTGTCTGTCAAAGATAGGATTCCAGTGTAAAGATCTGAGAACTGGAGTGATATGATCCACTTTCTTGGTCAGCTGCAGCTGTGGTTGATTTTTTAAGGAGACCTATAAAGACACTGTTACAGTGGTTGAATAGTTGAGTAGTCTACAGAAGATAAATGATAAAGTTTTTCCAAATCCTGCTGAGATAAAAGTCCTTTAATCCTTGATATATTCTTCAGGTGATAGCAGGCTAACTTTGTAACTGTCTTAATGTGGCTGTTGAAATTCAGGTCTGAGTCCATGACAACACCAAGATTTCTGGCTTGGTTTGTGGTTTTTAATATTACTTATTGAAGCTGGGCACTGACTTTTTTATTGTTCTTACTTGTCTCCAAAAACAATTACTTCAGTCTTATCTTTGTTTAACTAAAGAGAATTCTGGCACATCCAATCAGTGATTTGTTCCATGCTCTTACTCAGTGCTTGTATTGAACCATAATCCCCTGGTGATATGGTTATGTAAATATGAGTGATACCTGCATAATTATGGTAACATATTTTGTTGTTTTCCATAATCTGAGCCAGCGGAAGCATGTAGATGTTGAACAGAAGAGGCCCAAGAATGGAGCCTTGGGGAACTCTGCATGTCATTTTTGTCCACTTAGATGTGTAGTTACTTATAGACACAAATAGTCAATGTTCTTCATAACAGTTTAGTACTGTGCCAGAAAATCCCATCCAGTTTTCCAGTTGGTCTAGTAATATGTTGTGACTGACCGTGTTGAATGCAGCACTGAGATCCAATAATACCAAGACTGAAATTCTGCCACTGTCTGTGTTTAAGTGGATGTCTGTGAAGACCTTAACAAGATCAGTCTCAGTGCACATCAGAACATGTTTAATGCCAAGAAGTTGTTCAGCTGTTGAAAACTTTTCAAGCTTTTTCAATGACTTTATTTAACATGAAGTTTGATATGGGCCTATAATTGTTCATTAAATGTTTCTTGATGACGGCAGCTTTCAGGGCCTGTGGGAAGCCATCTGAGAGAAGAGATGTGTTGAGATCTGAGGCCATGCAAAGTGAAACATTTTTTTAAAAAAAACTCTGTTGGCAGAATATCAAGACAGCAGGAAGATTATTTCAGATTTGTATAATGTCCTCTAAGTTTTTATGGGTGATTGGATAAAATTGGGTCATGGGTATTTGAATTGATTTTAAATGGATACAGGGACAACGTAGATCCTGTAACTGACATGGAGGCACTGATTGCTTGTCTAATTTTCTCAATTTTTTCAGTGAAGAAGGAAGCAAATTCATTGCATGCATTGGTGGATAGAAGTTCAGAAGCTACTGACAACAGTAGAAAACAAGGAACATTTATTATTATTATTTGGGTGATGATGTGAGAGAAGAAGGACCGCCTTGCATTTCTCAGTTCCAAAATGATAAATGTGAAGACTGTCTTTATAGATCATAATGAATATGGAGATTTGTTTTTGCTACTTTGTTCAGCTTTTTGACACTCTCCTTTTTCTATTCTCACCAGTGTGGCATTTCTCCATCTTTTCTTACCAGAGACCACCTTTATCTTAATGGATGCAATGGCATCAATAATAATAATAATTAATATTCAATAATAATTGAAATCATCTAAAAGCTCATTGACTGAAACCCAAGAGAGAGCAGGTGTGGAAGAGAAACCCTAAATAACTGATATACTGTTTTGTGATTACCTCTATTTGGACACTTGTGTGCACTGAGATAGTACTCTCAAAGAAAACACAGGCATGATCAGAGAGAGCAACATCAATCACCACATCCTTGGAAATGTTTAGACCCTTGGAGATGATTAAGTCCAGAGTGTGCCTGTTGTTGTGTGTGGGCTCCACCACATGCTGAGTCAGTCCATAGTTATCAAGAACACAACACAGTTCTTTAGTCACTCTGTCCTGGGGGTTGTCAATGTTGGATGCTGGATTTTAAAATCACCAATAATAACTACACAGTGAAAGTCAATACAGATTATAGACAGCATTTCAGCAAAGTCATCAATAAAAGTTGCACAGTATTTAGGTGGTCTGTAGATAATTAGGAATATAGTTTGAGAAGGGGAAATGAACTGAAGAGCCACATATTCAAAAGACGCATAATTTTAGTTGTGGTTGTTGGTGAGGGGGGTGGAGATTCTTCCTCTTGGCTTTCTCTTGAAGCTCTTTCGGCAGGGGCTGAGGCGGCTCTCTTTCAAGGTTTCTGCTGTGTTGTGTTATGTCTTCTTCTTGTTTTGATTCTTCTTATCTCTTGTCCTTAGCAGAGGGAGCAGATTGGTGACGCAGAAAGTAAAGATACATTTTTTTTTACTCCTGAGTCTATTTGCCTTAAAATGATGTGTGCAGTCTCAGAAAAAAGTTGAAATTGTCAATAAAGTGCAATGAAGGGATGGCACATACAGTTGTAAAGCCATGTGTTCAGTACCAACAATCTGCTCAATCTCTCAAATTCTCCTCTGGAAGAAGCCACTGATGAGCACCTCAGCATTCAAGGAGCTGAGGTGAGCAGATCAATAAAGTCTTGATTTAGTACTTCAGGTTGTTGTTTGACAACATCATTGGTTACTATGTGTACAGTGATGGTTTTCACAGTTAGATGTGCAGCCACAATATGCAGGATCATTTCTATCATGTTAGAGACCATATTCTTGGTCTATATCTATATTTCTCTATAGCCTTTTACTTTCTGATTTATTCTCAGTCTTTACCCTGCTGTGTGAAGATGAGAGGTTTTCTAGGTCATCAGATAGAGATCCAGGGTCCTGCAACAGTGGATCAAATCTGTTCCCCAATTGCACACTTGGTTGTTTGGGAGGTTTGTTGCTTATTCTCCATTTCACAGCTGTCCACAGCTGTGTCCTACTAAGAACAGGGGTTGAGGAGGCACTGTGCCTGGAATGGATGATAATGCAGGCCAGCCGCTGGTCACGTCACAAATCTCAGGGTGCTGGGCTCTGCCTGTTACTCGCCCTCCCATTTCCCAGGGAAATGATTTACTCTTAGGCTTTGCACCAAGAGAGTTCCAGGGAGGACTACCACTTGTAGATTTATGACCTGGTACACAGTCCCCCTGTTTCCAGTCACTGCAGTACAGGCTTATGCTGTTGGTAGGTCTCACTCATGTAGCACTGAGGAGGTTATAAAAATGTTGAAATATGGCAATAGCCTACTATATCAACTAAAAATTACAGTCTCGGTGATTTATAAGTATCAAGGAGCCGCTGCTCGTAATTTCTTGCAGAAAAAATAAAACAATATCAACAGAGGAATGTAAGCAGAGGTGAGAGCAAGAAGCAACGTGTATGCACTGTAAGAAAGCAGGAAGCAAATCAGGGAGTATATCTTTACACAGATAGAAGAAAAACAAAAATCCACAATATTACTTTATGAAATGTGTTCCTCATTTAATCTCACACTATGTGTTATTGTGTTCACTTAACACACGTCAGCTATTATTCAAACTAGATGATGCAAACAGAATCGACTACATGTAGTCTCTCCTGGAAATGAGTGTTGTCATCTGTTGGGCCATCTTTAGGGTAAAAAAAATTTTGTCATCTTAAATATTTAAGGCTGCACATCACTCCATAAGCTAAAAATAAGACCACATTTCATTACACAAACCATGTTGCTATATTGCTTGTGTTTTCAATTTTAGAGATGGTTAGTCTGCACAGGAGGATGATATTCAACAGTGTTCAGATTTTAAAAAAATTACTGTGCATGCATTTTTATGCAAACACTCTGACCTCTGCAATAACTCTGCAGTCCTCAGCTTTTTGAAACTTCTTGGCGTTTCTTGAAACGTATCTAAAACTGGACCCATAATGAAGGATCTTGTGGCAGGCTAAGTAAAGAGCTGTCTGTGCTTTGTTTAGTAAAATGTAAACTGCTCTGGTCCATGAGTCTGCTGTTTTAAGCCTGCTGCTATGGGCCACTGCCTGGTGAAGTGATTAAACAGATACTATTTACTTTTTTTTATTTGAGTTTGGTTTAATTCTATTTTTTGTGCATAGTAGTTTGTAGAACTTTTATGTTTACATCTGGTGTTACTAGCTATTGAATAATGGTTAATTGTGATGATTTGTATTAAAAAGTGCTAAATGTGTTTGTGAGTCTACCCACGTCTTGATAGCGCCTGTGGATCAAGGCGATTCTCCAAAGAAAATGCAATCTAAACTGACAACTACATGATAGAAAGCAGCTTCAGTAATTAAATAGATTTAAAAGGGGAAAAGCTGAAGATAATGATCAATGTGTAGGTGTCCGTGTGTATTTGGGAAGCAGCTCTGGAAGCCTCCCAACAGTCAAACGCGAGGTGCATGAAAAATGAAAGCTTTGAATTCTGCAAGCTTCTTGAATGCACTGTGCCCCTGTTGACAGTTGGGCCGTGGGAATGGCAGCAAGGAGACTCCATCTGTGTGATTTTCCACTTGTGTAAGACAGAATACTATTTCTGTCCTGTCAAGAAAAAGCCAGAGTGACTGAAATAATAGAAGTCAGAAAAGATAATTAACCTCAAGGATTCAATCTCAGCACTGGCTAAGTCCAAGAAGTTATAAATGTTCATTCAGATCTTGGGCAGAAGGACAGTCTAGTGGAGACAGTGGTCACTGAGCTCAGGATTTGGGTTGAGACAAGACCCACATACTGACAAACTGAATTCTTGTTCACCAAGATATCTATCTGTCCTGTATTTGACTCCTGTAGAAGGCAAAAACAAAAAAACAAGATTTAATTGGCTAAATGGACAGAATACTAACACTTTACAGTAAATTGAATCATTCAGGCAATTCTAATCTTGCCTAATTATCATTTCAATTTTAGACTATGGGAATCCAATTGATCATTACATTCTCTTTAAACTTTGTAACTTTGTTGTAAAGTGCCGACAGTTGATACTTTGCATTATCCTGAGATCTGCTGTTTACTGCAACTGGTAGGTGTGTGAAACCGTGGTCTATTTGGTGGTATTGATTCACTCTCACAGTGTTAATCTGAAAAAAAATCTATACTACTTAACCACTGAAAAGGAAGCTAAAATAGTAAAATAGCGCTCGGTTTGTAAAAAAAAACATCTCTCTATACTTCTGAAAGAAAGATATTTGAATGGCTCAATTACTCCGTCACAACCTTGCATTGATGAAATGTTAGAGGTTAAATTCAACATGAAGAAAAAAAAAAAAACATAAACAGATGACTTTCACTTTGTAATGTTTATGGGCAATTCCCATTGATTGGTCTCCTCTAGGAGGAACAGACTGAGCCAAAACACATTGTTATTAGCACAGGATCACAGAGCACGAGCATTGAGGTGTTTGTACAATGAACTACACTGTGTTCACCCCCTGTATATTGCTTACAGCTGTTCATCTTCACTTGCTTCATTTGTTTAACTCTTGATTGAGATTTAATTGTTGGGTAAAATTTCAAACATAATGAGGAAAACAATGAACAAAAACTGAAAGACATGGAAAGAAATTAGCTTTAAATGTGTCTTCAGAGCACCTCTGACAGTCTAAAATTCTCCAAATTCATGTTTACTGTGTGTATCTGTTGTTTTGTAAGGTGATTCTGTTATTTTGACTACCCTAGTATGGTTACAACTTTCAAGACTGAATTTATCTGACAGAAAAGTGCATGGTAAATAAATCCGCATCATGGATTTTATTTCAGAGAGACTATAAAATGTATTTTTGCAATACAAAGGCTTATAATTTCAAATGCATTATATATAGTATATAACTGCATCACAGATAGAAAAAAATGTCATAGTATCCACAGTAACTATTGCATCACAGATGATAAAATTATGATGAAAATGACTATAAGACCCCAAAGATCATACTACCTATCGAGACATATAACTGACTGTTTGCAGATGCATATCATCATAGCATCACATCAAATATATAAATACAATGTTAATGGCATTATCCAAGTCAATAATTACAATAGCATCTCAGAGACTATCACAGTAGGCTATCCACTGCAGCAGAGAGCCCTATAATTGCATCTTCTCTACATAATAGATGCTCTATCTTTATGCCTCACAGAGGCATATGTGCTGTTTCCATGGCATGATAATTCCAAACAGGTCGATAGTGTCCATTTTCTGACACTCTTAAACTATGAATTTAAAAATGTAATTATGTTGTATAAGTTTTATTTAGCGTTTTTCAAGTTTTTGTAAAAACACCTGTTTGATATAGTTTTTGAAATATTTTTTCTTATTAAGACAAGGTGGTAAATATCAATTGTGTCTTTGTTTTCAGAGAATTGGAGGTTACAGCATATCAACAGAATATAAACTGATGATAATCACTGACAGATGCACACTTGACCAAAATACCCAAAGACGCATGATATACAGTACCCACGTTTCTCCTCACTGCGTCACGCGTGAACACACGCGACGCTTGTTCTTTTTTCCCGGATTGGCCAGCGATGCCGGGAAAACTCCTCGTGACATGTCTGCCGGTATAAATACTGCGGTGCCACACTTGTCTACGCAACCCTGGTTTAAGAGGGAAAATGTATCGTCTCGGCCGACAGTCTATCTCCAAGATCGCTTTCAATTCCTTTTTATCCACTGTGCCACGGGAATATTTTCATTTTACGAGACAATACAATAAAAGCTGGTCGTGTATTGGCTGATTTTTGATCAAATTTGACTTTTAACTGCACGAAAATGCCAAGGGCCAAGAAGAAGAACAGCAGAGGTAAGTGAGCTAGCGGCCGCGATGCTTGGGCCTTGCTTTACTCGACTTCCTCGTACCTGACGGTAGTTGTAGTTCTATTCATGTTGTGAGTCCATTGAGTTGAGTTGAACGTGTTTTCAGTCAGGACTACAAACGTTAAGAGGCTGGCCTGCGTCAAAACACAAAGCTAACTACCCGTAAAAACACAAAGCATCGCTGCTGCTCATCAAATATACCACCATACAATAATATAATTTTGCTTTATATTTATTAAAAACATTTCAGTGGTGTTAAATTCACA
Source organism: Euthynnus affinis (assembly GCA_029490765.1). Classification (NCBI taxonomy): domain Eukaryota; kingdom Metazoa; phylum Chordata; class Actinopteri; order Scombriformes; family Scombridae; genus Euthynnus; species Euthynnus affinis. Next base: position 14,746,558 of record CM055860.1, on the reverse strand, counting down.
TTTTCACGCGAAGTATTAGCTGTATGGTCGAAGCATGGTACGTTACTTTCCAAGCTAACGTACGCTAATGTCATTTCCCTACTAGCAAGATACAGCTTTGGTTGCTAGGTAGACAAAAGCTGATTTGATTAAACATAACGTTACTTAGTTGCTAACTTGACGGCTTTTACCATGATGACTGTTTTTGTGAAAGAAATGATCATGTGGGGTTTCTTTTTCTACAGAACCTCCCTTTGTTTGGCCTCAGTAGGCTTGTAACGTTAGTCGACTTTACGGCTATAGTATTAATTTTGACTAACGTTGGCTGACGTGGATCTAGCGTACAAGACAGGTTTAGAATATTTGACATCCTTGTGTTGTTATTTTTGAACGATAGAAGCCGGACATTTTGGGCTCCACAGAGCGGGGTGTAAAAGAGGAGGCGGAGCTCAGTTCTCCGAAATCAGCTGTCGAGTCCACGTCAACATCTCTCACACACACACATAATAGACTCTATTAGGTGGTAAAACGGCCTTTCAAATCAGCTGACGGTACTTCTTGTCGTTTTTATGGTGGCTTTACACATGTAGGTACAGTAATTATTGACTATGAGTACAATAAAACGTGAGTGTACAGTGACATGTTTACTAACATCACGTTTTCCAGAGGTGAATTCAGGCCAGGGCAGAGACTGTGTTTGGGAGTTTGGCTACAGATTGTGTTTTTCATTGAAAAGTTTCTTTTACCTAATAAAAGTAAAGCTTTTTAGTGTTGGAAAATGAGCACAGCCTAGATTTTCACACTAATTTAGCCTTGAATTTTCACAACTCTCCCACACTCCTCCTCATTATCATGAAAGCATGTTATGCTGAGACTCCTTCTGGACTGACAGTCACTTATAATATGTACCAAACCTGCACTGAAGTCTAGTTTTACAGCTAAGATGGTAATCGCTATGGCATATCGTCATGTCTGAGAAGTTTGCATTTGTTGACCCATGTCTCTCCAACCTGAACATCATGTTTTGTTTACACAGCCGACAGAAGTGTGGGTTGCCCTTGACCCTGACAACATGGTGCATTTTCTCATGAGATAATGAAAGCAACAGAAGGATAAGGCGTGCAGAGGACATGGGGCAGATTAGATAACTGCAGTATTTGCTACAGTACCTGTGTGGCGCCGGGATTACATAATAGGCAGACCTGCTGCACTGTACTAATGCATTTTGATTTGATTAGGCTGGATTATATTTTTTCTGCTTATATTAATCTGTCTTTTTGTTGTTGTTTTTTTTTTTTTTTTCCAGGGGGGCAGCATGGAAACGTGCAGCCTTTCAGTGATGAGGACGCCTCAGTTGAGACCCTCAGCCATTGCAGCAGCTTCAGTGACGCCACCAGTGTAGCAGATGATGGTACGTGCATGTTTTATACACTTGGTTATGAATATGCTCAGCCTTTGTTTGAATTTGTGAATACACATTTGGCTTTGCTGGCAGGGGGTGTGTCTACGTGGGCCAATGTTTGCAGTTTGTATTCAATTTTCATCAAATGAGTAATGTACAAGATGTTCTGCAGTGAAGCTTCTTACTGGACAAACAATTGAGTAAAAACTATTAAAAATAAAATGAGTGCTTCTATCATCAGTTGAATCAAAGCCTTTGAAAAAATTTGAGTGTCCATTTAACACATGTTGTGGTTGACAGGTGGAGAAGCCAGTGAGGACGCAGCCCAGGAGGATTTCCAGTATAAGCTGAAGGGGTTCATAGACAGCACGGTTGACAAGAGGTATAAAGTTTTGCTTGTTAAGTTCAGTAGTCTACATACACATGTTATCTGATCTTGGCATGCAGGATGTAACAAGTCTTCTCAAAGCTATTCAGAAATCTTTTTCCCACCAAGTGTGAAATAGTCTGTTTTTTCACTGTTGTAAAACAGTCAAAATAATTTAGCAGAAATGGATGTGAGTGTAGAATAATACCTTTTTTGAAATATTGACTCAGAGCCTCCAGCTGCAGATGTTTCAAAGTAGGTGTGACTAAGACGGTTTGAAAGGCTTATTTCTGGGATGAGTAGCTGAAGTTTAGAACGCTGCTGTCAGTCACAGGAGAAAGGTATCACTGAGGTTTGATGCCCAGTCAAGTTAAGAATAGACTTCATCCCCAAAAAGGCCAGTCACCATTGAGTGCCGAATGTGATGATATTAAAGAAAGGATGCACCAGTAGCACCACTTCACTGCCATTACCGTTTGGGTATTTATTAATTTTAAGCTAAAACTTATAGTTACAACACATCTCAACATTGGAGAACTCCCTAAACATTATAGACCTGTTAGATGTTTGATCATTGGTTGAAAATGGATGATGCAGTTAATGTTAGTTAGTTAGTTAAGCCACTTTTTAATATATAAATATATAAGCTCACTGAATTATATTTGAAACTTTTAACATGAAATTTTAAATGTGAGATGAATTTTTTATTTTTTTTTTACATTTCACTGTCATGCATCCCTGCGATTTAATCATTTGTGCAATAGCAATGATGAATGTTTGCGACACCTGTTTCCACAGTGCTAAGACCAGACAGGGGGCTCTGGATGGGCTTAAGACGGCAATGGCAACACGGATCCTGTACGAGTTCATCTCGGAGAGAAGGATGACCATCACAGACAGCATCGAACGCTGTCTCAAGAAAGGTACCTAAAACAGTTTTTGCAGTTATTTCAACAATCTCGTCATTTATTTATTATTTTAAAGGTGAATGAAAGGTCTAGTTCTTAACACCTTTTTTTTTTTTTTTGGTAACTGTCAGGCAAAGGTGAGGAGCAGCGAGCAGCAGCATCTTTAGCCTGCCTGCTGTGTATCCAGCTGGGCTCGGGCATCGAGAGTGAGGAGGTGTTTAAGACCCTTAAACCCATCTTCAAAAACATCCTGGCTGATGGATCAGCCAACATTCAGGCCAGACAGGCTGTGAGTACCTGATTTTTATTACTCTGTCACTGTGGAAGAATGTGGCGGGTTATTCTGAAACATTTATGCTGTGAAAAGCCAGCTGAAAGAAGTCTCTTTGTTCCTGTAATAGGTGGCGACAAGTCTGGGCCTCTGTACTTTGGTTGCAGAAGATGACATTTTGGTAAGTTTTGATCACTTTCAGTATCTTTTCTGCGGTTTGACACCTCTGGGATTGAGGGCAAACTGCAATGATGTCTCCTGTACAACCTCCCAGTTGTATATTTGTAGTAATTATTGGCTGTGCCTCATCCGGTCATGCCTCTAGGAGTTACTCATCAAGGCAAAAACATGTTAATTATGATGAGTTTTCTTTTTTTTGCATTGCAAACTCCAGTCTTGATAAGATCCTCTACTACTTCCTTCTCTAGGACGTACATTCCACCATGGAGTGTTTTGAGAACCTGTTCACCAGGTCCTACGCGAGGGTAGATGGAACCTGTCCTTCAATCAGTCTCCAGACGAGTCAGCTTCACACCAACGCCCTGCTGTCCTGGGCACTGCTGCTCACCATCTGCACTGCCAGCCAAATCAAAGACATCCTGCGCAAGTAAGACCACCAATCACACATGTCAAACAAAGTCAAATTCACCTCAACCACATACTTTAGAGAGAGCCAAACATGACTATCATGTTATTTTCCTGCACTTTAGAACCAGATAAGTATTAGAAAATGGAAGAATACACTCTAATAAAAAAATAAAAAAAAAACTTTGTATCTATTTTGTTATTCAGACACCTGCCCAAACTGCCAAGGTTGTTGGAAAGTGAGGATGTTAACATGAGAATTGCTGCAGGGGAGACAATCGCCCTGCTCTTTGAGCTGGCCAGAGACATGGACTCTGTAAGTTTACATCCATGCTGTTCAATTTTCACATCTTTTTAATGTCTGTTTTTCATTTTTATTTTTTTTTTATAAATTGTGTTAAATTGACATGAACGTCTGGCTGAATTTTTTTTTTTCTTTTTTCATTGGTCATTTGGTCATGAGTGCAGCATTTCTTTACCTTGTGTCCCTTCAGGACTTTGAGTTTGCTGACTGGGATGAACTGTGCGATAAACTGAATGCACTGGCCACAGACTGCAACAAGCACAGAGCCAAATTGGACAAGAAGAAGCAGCGGTCGGTGTTCAGGGACGTGCTCAAGGCTGTTGAGGTGAGTATTCCGTGTTTTGACAGTTTTTATAATTTGCAATTCAGGCTTTTCCTGCTTATTATATAGAGTGGATTGGAGTGACAGACTAGAGATGCAGCGTTTTTAGATGAGGGCACACTTTGCTTTTTTTTTTTTTTTTTTTTTTTTTTTTTTTTTTTGAGGAGGAGGTTTGAGGCTGTGAATAAGGTTAAAGTTACTTTATTATCTCCCATAGGAGAAAATTGTCTTGGATCAAGGAAACTGCTGAATCAAACCTGACATTACAATAAAAACACATTAAATTTAATGTGCAGACATTAACCTGGGATAAAACAACTGAGCAAATTTAAATGAAACCATTCACACTGTTAAAACTTATAGATTCAAAGGTATACTTCTCAGAACCTGCACATCTGTACATAAATTACAAGCAGCAACACCTCACTTTACATGCTTACAAGCACACAAGCAATTGTGTGTTTAGACAAAGGGACCCTGTAGCTCCTTCCAGAGTTCCACACATGGGGAGGGTTAGATAATATCCTGTTAGCCTGCTGAATAGTGGACTGCTCAAAAATGTGTTTGGGCGTGAGGGGTGTGGGCGTTCTCATAATCTTCCCTGCTGTTTACTTACAGTCCAGACTAACATCCACACTCTGTAAATGTAGTGCTCGGTGCGCCAACCGATGACAAACAGAGATGCCACAAACAATGTGCGGCAAGAGCCCTCCATGTCGCCAGCAGGGCAGCGCCACTTTGTTGTTTCACATCAGTGTAAGAATCTTGTTTGTGTCCACTGTTATCTTTCTCACCTCCCTCTGTATATTCTTCCAGGAGGGCGACTTCCAGTCTGAGACCATTCGCTTTGGGACGGAACGCATGACCATTGACAGCTGGGTTAGAAAGAGGACCTACGATGCTTTCAGAGAGTTTGTGGGCTCTGGAATGAACTACCACCTACAGGTATATTTAAATGAATGAATTTTATTTTTATTTTTAATGAGTTGTAAGGTATCTGTGGAATGTTTTTATAAATGTATATTTGTCTGACAAATGCAAAATTTAAATGCATAATGTGAGTTGACATCACCTATAACAGAAACTAATACCTGATGGTGACATTTTAATTTAATTGAACAACAGTTTTGGTTCTCATTAGGCTCCGTTTGACTGGATGATAAATAACAAGAGGTCATTTCTCCTGCACTGATACAAAATATAGTAACTGTCTGCCTGATGTAGGAAGATAAGGCTAATTAACTTGATTTAGGATAATGTTGCAAATTTTTTTTTGGGGGGGGGGGGGGGGGGGGGTTGAGGGTGAAGAAACCCATTAAAGGCAGCTGTTTGGACAGTCTGCAATCTGGCCGACAGCCAGTGCTTGTGGAAAACATGCAACATTTCACAACTGAAGATGAGACAGTGGAACATATTTCATACCACATAACTAAACTAGCTTCTGTTCAGATTTATCCTATATTGTATTGTATTGTATTGTATTTTATTGTGCTAATGATTAGTAGAACTGTTGGTTTGTTTTTGTTTTTTTTGTTTTAAATATATAATGAACTTTTCTCCAACCAGGCAAATGAATTCATCAGAGATGTGTTTGAACTGGGACCACCTATGTTAGTTGATTCAGCCACAATGAAGGCCATGAAAATATCTCGCTTTGAAAGGGTATTTATTTTTATTTATTTTTTTCTCATCCATTTTAAACACAAATACTTGTAGCTTTTTCTCCCCTCTTTGTACTAACACCCCTGGCCTCTCTTTTTCCAGCATCTCCACAACTCTGCTGCGTTCAAGGCTCGGACCAAGGCCAGAAGCAAGTTCAGGGACAAGAGGGTGGATGTGGGTGAATTCTAATTTTTTTTTTTTCTTTTTCTTTTTTGGACTCTAATAAGTTATTTATAAGGCTCCCCTGCTTTTTAAATGAATTGTTACAATGTATGTTAACGTAATCCCCTCCAAATATCTATCTTTTGATTTATCAAACAGTCAGCCCCTGTAGACTTTAAATGTGGCTGTATCATAGATGTTGTGCTTTGAAAAGGACAAAACATTTATTCATTATTTTTTTTAATAGCTTCTGGTCAAATCTACAGGAGATGAGTGTTTTGATATCAAACAATAGGTTTTGGGTAACTTTAATGTATCCACACAGTGGTGTTGTGTATATACTGTAGAGTGTATATTTGTTTTGTCTTGTTAATATTCAGTATGTGGCCTTTTTTTTTTTTTTTTTTTTTTTTTTTTCTCTCTTGGATCTTTGTACTAAGTTATATAATTCCTTTCCAGCATTTGTCTTGCACCATGTATTTCTCTTTAGTTCATAGTGATGTCAAAGACATATGTGATTGACCTAACCCTTCCATAGATATGTATTAAGTTGCACTACCTAGTTAACCCTAAACAGGTTATTTCTGTACAACCTTGTTGAATATTGTTTTATTTTAGTATCTGGTATATAATCTTAGGGGTGAGGATGGTGAAATAAACACTGAAAAGCTGTAACAAATGAATCTGTCATTCTTACTCATGTTTTATTACAGAAGAAATGAAGTTACCACAGAAATTTCACTGGAAGAAGAGTTTTTTTGTTTGGGTTGGCAAGCCAGTTTAAAAACCAGAAATCTCGGTCCCTCTTTAAACTCCTGGCAGATATCTATGAAGGTCATTTTGTGCAGAGGGGGCAGTACAAATAGTATTCATTGCTACTTCGACTTATCAAAGTGAAGGATCTTGCAGCCAAGGTGACAGTAGCATTATGGTGAGGGTGAGTGAGCAGTACACTGCCTGCTACCTTCCTACATAGAGCTGAGGCTCTGTGATGGAACCTCTTGGTTTATTGATACAAGTAGTGGAACGATTCAGGTGGCAGAGGAAATAATGGAGGACTAACATACATCGTACACAACATATTTATTCCCCCAGGCCCGGCTTGAAGGGTTATGTTATGGAGCAATAAAAATAGTCCATAACAGCAGTGAGTGTCACATGATAAAGGTAAACGTCGCAAAGCTACAAATAGTCCCATCAATAATCTTGGCCTGGAGTTTGGAGTACACGCAAGCAGCCTGCAATCGATTCACACATTCAGCAGCCTCATAGCTCTGGTGCAACAATATTACCTTCAGGGGAAAACAGCAACATCGAGCTAAAACATTTCTCATGGCCTGTCTGATTGCTTTCCACCACAGGATGGTCCTGTTAATGTACTGAAGAGTTTTTTGTGTCCATAAGCCTTTTGCTTTGTCCTTTTGACCCAAGTACTTTAAAGAAATAGATCTGAGGAAGCATCTGAACGGCAAACAGAAATGAACATATATTAAGAGTTTTGGGAGGATGAGCCTCTTTCTTGCAGGCTCCTCAACTTCTGGAGTTCCCATAGGGACAATCATGAGTGTATTGTTTTTAATAGGTTTCCTTTGAGGCATACTATCCAGAAACTTAATGTCTGCTGCTGCACAAATGTCTTACTAGAAACTTGTATCTTCCAATCTTTAGTCTGATGCCCACAATTTAGACGGAAGTCTTTCCCCCCCCCCAGCATTTGTACTGTATGAACATACCCTAATTTGTACACGTTGTCAGAAAAAGCGCTTATTTCCAGATTTGGTGATTTGGAATTTTGCCTGAACATCTTATCTATCTTGATCTTGCAAATCAAAATCTCCATTTAATTACCTTCTTTAAACTCATCCACCCTACTTGTTATTCTACTTTGCTCTTCACTGTGTGTTCAATTTTCTGTTAAACCTTTTAACTGTGTTGACACACATTCTGACACAGGGTAATCGGCATCACCTCCCAGCCCTCCCTCCTCATCAAACCCACAAATCTGAAAGGGATACAGAGTGATCTGATCAGTCTGTGTTTCAGGAGACTGAGTGACTGCCTGAGCCAAGTGACATGCTGTAATAATCATTGCATTGTCATTTCCCATTGCTTTCTTTAAGTCAGAGGAGACCAAGCCCTTTGTGATAAAACAGGAAGTTATTTTGCTGACATGTCTGCAACTTCCTGACGCTGGTTTGCTTCACACTTGTGGGCTATGAGGATGTCCATCTTTCTGTGAAGAAAGACTAATACATATTCATCTCTTGAATATGTTATTAGTCAAATGCTTTGGGAAGGTGCATTTAAAGCATGACAGAACTCCATTTTTTGGATTTTGAATTATAAGAAAGGCCTTTTTAAAAAAAATGAACAATCCATTTTGGTTGAATTCAAAGTGCTAGAAATTGACCTGGAACCTACTCGATGGTGAATTATGACCATAAAATGCTAAAAGAAAAAACAACTAAAAAAGTAAGTGATTGTTTTGGCCACTTGGGGGAAGCAGAAACAACAATCTGATGACATGTTACCATCTTTTAGATTGATATGGTGAACATGTTCATAAATAGTTGCTTATTTATACATCCAGCAGACACAGAGTAACATTACCGTCCAATTGCAGAGGTGTTTCTGGTCAGGCGGTGAATGTGAGTTCAATATTCATTCTCTCTTTTTTTAGTCGGTAACTATGTCTGTCTGCCATTTGGTGCTTGGCAGTATTGTGGGTTTATCAGATCTTTTTTATGCCTCTGCGCCAGCAACAGCTGTGGCCAGAGGCATTGTGTTTTCGGGTCTGTATGTCTGTCACATTCTCTCGTGTACACAATAACTCAAGAAAGCCTTAAGGGAATTTCTTCAAATTTGGCACAAATGTCAACTTGGACACAAAGATGAACTGATTAGTATTTGGTGGCCGAAGGTCAAGATCACCGTGACCTCATGAAACACATTTTTGGCCATAACTCGAGAATTCATACACTGATTATGACAAAGTTTCACACAAATGTCTAATGAAATGAAATGATGAAGTGATGACATTTTATATCTGAAAAGTCAAAGGTCAACTTCACTGTGACATCATAATGTTCCGCAAAAACACTTTTCTGGCCATTATTCAACGCCATCACTCAGGAACAGAGGGGGAGATTGTGACCATATTTCACATTTGGTGAGATACTGAATTGGTGACACTAATTTTGGTGCCCACCTTGAAATTGTGGTGATTGTTTAGATCTTCTGTGCTGCCGGGTTGAAGATGCATGTGAAACATCCGTGTTTTAGAATTTGTAGCTACTTTGCAGCAACATTCATATCTGAAGGTCATGGCTACAACTTTGTGTTCCATCAGATTCAGTTTTCCTGGCCAAACATGTGAACACAGGAAAATGCACTTAACACCTTTTATTGAATTCCTTCCTTTGCTGATGAGAGTGGTGAGAGTGAACCAAAACATTTGGTGAAGGCCTTGAAGTCACAATAATGAGCTGAAAAACCTAAAAAAAAAAAAAAAGAAAAAAAAAAAGCTCAACTGATGGTAGTGGTAGTTAGGTGATAATTCTCTGTGGGTTTGTCACTATCAGTAACTCCTTTCAATACTTCACTGTTTACTTAAGAATTTAACACTTCTAATCAAAAAGCGTATTAGTTTCAGTGTAGATTTTCTAGATTGAAAACAAATATCTCTCAGTATATAGGGCTTTTCTGTAAATAAACATTATCATTTGATTAGATCCTCTTTATCTCGCCACAGTCAGCAAGGTAGAAAAAGAATGCGGAGAATGCTAATGGACCATTGTTATTATTCACATTTCATCCCAGCCTGTTGCATGCAAAGAAAAAAAAATCATCACAAAGCAATTAAGAAGGAATAAATGAGGTTCAAATGAATAAGAGATGTGATAAGGTATCTCGAATTTAATCAATAATTAGTTTCATTTGTGTCTCGTTATGCCCTCAGCATGATGTACAAGACTGAATGTTCTCACTGTTCAACTGACTTTCTTTTTAAGTGATTCCTTCTGTGTTGTGCAAGTTGAGAACAAGCTGCAGAAAGCGCCGTGGTGCTTGAAAAGACGAGACATGGAGCAAAACAGAAAAGAATATGTCAGTCGTGGGTGGGATTTGACTGGTGGGTGTATGAGCAAAAACAATGAACTCAGAAGCAGCTTTAAAGGGAATGAAAACACAGACTCTGCTGTTGCACATCTCAACCGATTGTTGCAATGGACTGTTTGATATGATACATATGGAAACGAGTATTCTGTTTCAGCCAGTTGATCTTTCAAGGCGATTGATGATCGTCTGTGATTAGCTGCCATACGTAGACGCTGTGAGCCAGTCGTTGCCATGGCTGGTTAGGCATCCCTTGTTGTTGAGTGTAGTTTTCCATTCATCGTACCACACATTGGCGGCAAAAAGGGCCTGAAGCCAATCCATTGAGCATGTGTGGCAGTCACGCACACATGCACTCATGCACACACGCTAGCAGATCAAGTCAGTCTACACAAACACACACACTCCAGATGGATGCTTTTCAATAGCTAACCAGTTTAATGTATTTATTCCACTTGTGTGCTTCTGGCATCTCAGCAGCTGTTACTGTGGCACATATTATAGATCAACCTAATTCTTTGTAAATGTCTGATGTTGACACTAGTGTGCCACCCACATATACTTCTCTCTCTCTCTCTCTCTCTCTCTCTCTCTCTCTCTCTCTCTCTCTCTCTCTCTCTCTCTCTTTCTCTCTCCTCTCTTCTCTCTCCCCTTCCTCCTTCTCTTCTCTCCAACATCTTCCTTTTCCTGGCCCCAGTTGCACCCTGGAGCAAGGCATGTACAGTAGCTATCACAATGAAAAATGGATGGAGAGATTAGCGGCACTTTGTCACTGAATGAGAGTTGTATGTTCTCCATCCCAAGACACCATGGGGCTTGTTGTTATGACTGATAAAATGGCTGTTTCCTCTGATGACTGCAATTATGCTGCATACATATATCAAGAGGATGATTTATCTCATTCGCTGTCACCTTCTGGGGCATTGATGTGGCACAAACTGACTGCAGCATGCAGAAAATTCCTCAGAACGATTTGTGCTTTAAATATAGATTGCGGAAGCTTGTTTTCTTCTTTTGTTGTTTTCAGTCAATGCTTGTGGTTTAGATTAGGGTTATGAAGCGCTGACATGACTTAACTCCTGAAGAAAAATAAATCAGCATCTCCCGCTAACTCGCTCGTCTGGTTGGTCTCTGGAGAGAACAAACACACACACACACACACACACATATATATACACATATTCTGAGGGAGATCATTGCAACAACAGGAACATGACGACCCTGGAGACAACTCAGTGTATGCGCTTGTATTGACTACCTAGATGTGTTTTATTTAACTCAGCCTTTGTGTTGATGAGGCATATTGAGCTGCAACATCACCATAGAGACAGAGGATGGATGGTTTTCCATTATTTAAGATATTGTGCACCTATCACAAAAGCACCGTGAGAATAAATCACTTGTATGTTCAGTACAAACGTATACGTCCACACAAAAGTTAAGTGAGAGGAATGTAAATAGAAAGTGAAAAATGTTGATGTGTCAACTTATGAAGTGAGACATAGAGAAAATTGGCAGACTCCCAAGAGGGAGATATTAGCTGTTTTTCCCAAGTGCGGCATATTGAGCCATAAATCATTGGTCATATAGTGAGTTTATATTAGGCCTGTTTCTTACTACCGATGCACATACTGCAATCCATGTTTAATGCATAATGAATCAGGTTCTATAGACTCGCATTAATGGCCTGAAGCCTCACTTCTGTTTTGTTCTACAAGTGTATCAGTGCTGGTTTGCCTGATGTCCATGCCTCTGGTGACCAAATGTCTAATTTTAGGGAAACCTACTGTTTGTAGTCATGGTTAGAGAACAGGGAGGTATTAATAGCAGTCACTTAAGCTTAAAATACATTAAAAATGGAAGTGTGTGTCATGATGCAAAAAGATCAGACAGGGCTGCAGTGTGGGACAAAGGTCTTTACTCTTAAGTAAATGAATACAGAGGTACAACATGTACTTTGACAAAAATCAAACAACACACAACTTGTTATTTATGTTCCAAAAAATGTAAATAAAAAGATCCAGTAGTTATATATTTGTTTGCTATAAATATAAGGAAAATGTATTAAAAATGCTGTTATTGGGTCTAAAAAGAGCGCACAAAGAATCTATTAGATAGAATATCTATGTTTTAACATTTGAAATACCCTACAAAATATACAATAGCTCTTGAAGAGGATCTTTTATACTTTATTCAGTGTATCAACCAACTGCAAAGTCGTTTATGTAAGCAAACTACGTACTTGCACTGTGTTAATCTGTGTTTACCACTTTTTCTTAAACGGTTAACATCGGGGCATGAGGATATTTCAGCGCACACCAGAGTTTCAGTGTTAACAAGATGAAATGTTTCGCAGAAGATTACAAATTGTGTTTACTCTGTTGTGAGTGATTGGCTGCATACAAAATAGATATAATGACTATTTGATAGAATGATTACTCAACCTCTTCTGGGTCTCTCTCATGTGTAATTTACAATCTCCTTGAAAGAGGAAAACACACTCAGCAGAAGTTGGGGAAATAAACAGTGTGTTCCTGGTTTTATAGATGGAAACTCATACAGTATCCTGTCTACATAAAAGCATAATTTTGCTAGACAAAACTTAAATTATGGACCATCACTTGTTTATGTCTATGTATTTAGTAATATCAGTTGTTTAATAGCATAAAATATGCTGTGACTTTTTACTTTTTACCCTTAAAAAGAGGTTAATGATACTCTTTTACTGCTGCTGCAGGAAAAATGCTTTTAGCTGAACTAAGTGAAATGTATTTATATTGCAGCTTTCTAGAGCAGGAGAGAAGTGAAAACACAAGCTACGAATCATCTAATGCAATTATGCTCTGTGTTAATTTTGCTTACATTGCTTCTGACATCACTGAAACCTACACGCTGTCAGAGTAATGATGATGTCAAGGCGAGTGTAGTTTTAAACTCCACCAGGTGGTGGCAGCTGTTCACCATTAAGCTGTCTGCCATAGCAACACTTGAATTGACAGTGATCACCTCTGCACTTGCAACAGAGCATAACGGAGGATACAGGGAATGAATTTGGAGGTTAAAACAGGGAGGATTTCATTGAATCGTACAAAAATACAAAGGGTCATTTTTCAGTCACTCCCACTTGATCATCATGTAGGATTACTGCTCATTTACGACAAAAAAAAAAGAAACAGCTCTGTTTATACTCTGTACTGGTTTGAATGGACAACCCTGACCCTGGAGCACAGGCTTAAAACAGTGACGATAAAAGATCTGCTCACTGAATTCCACACATCTCATTCATTTCTCAGCAAAATAGAGCAGGCCCTACAGTTTATCATAGTGTGCTAATCTGACACCATATGGAATGTGGTAGTAGACTTGAAATAGAGTCAAGCGGTACACATTTGTCGTGCTGGGCGCAGATGCATTGTAGCCCCCACACTGTGTGAGTCATAGCTACTGTACACTCACACACACTCACACACAAAAAAAACACACGTATGAACAAGTGCACGTGCGCAGACAAACACTGTCTCATTTTCCTCCCACTCCTCCATCTCGACAACCCCCCCCAACTTCTATCTCTCTCTCTCTCTCTGTTGCTCTACGTGATGTGGGCCAGCGACAAGCGCAGACCCCCGTCAGGGCTGACAACTGTTCGCCGGATGATGCCACAGAGAGGAGGCAAGAGGCCATAGTTAAGGGGACGACACCTGTCTTGGTGTGCAGCGGCATCAGTCCCACACACACACACACACACACACACACATAAATGCAGCACATGCATACAAAAAGGACTTCACGACAGCGTACATTTCTAGCCCTTAGAAATCCAACCCGTGACCTTTTTCTCTAATCATTCGATTATTCCCCCAAATTTGTAACACAATTTGTAAAGCTTGGCAACTCAAGCTAAGTCTGCACATGTGGGAGGCCGAGGCTTTATCTCCTCTTTTAAAGCATTGACTCACAGCCTGAATCGCAGGCAGCACTTCATTGACAGGAGGGAAGCGATAGCAGGGTTCCCCATCCCTGTCAGCTTTCGCTATCAGCTGCTTATAACCAAACTACTTTCTATACGCCTACACACCTTTAAAATGAGTAAGACCTGTAGCCCTGATTGGCATTTGCATTGGTGGATTATATTACATTACAGCATTAGAGTAAAGGAATACTTTCAGGAAATATATTTGTTTCCTTTCTGAGAGTTTATTGAAAAGATCGATACCGCTCTTCTGTCTGACAATGGTATCAATCTTCTCATCTCATTCAAGGCAAAATAATGGAATGTTGGAAGAAATGTTAGACTATTATTCCTTTAATAAGTAAGCAGTAGAAGAAGAAGAAGAAGAGAGAAGGGGACAAGATGTCCATATGGTGTCTTTATGTCATAGATTAATTTACATGTAGTAGTTTGGATCATTTAAGGGACATTTTTATGTGCTTTTCTCCTTGTAGTTTAAATATGATCTGAAACTCATGGTGCAGGGTAATGTCAGGTAAGTTAGGATTCAAACACATGACTTGTGAAGTAGTGGAGATGATATGAACCGTGCATGCTAACTCAGCTGCAACAGGAGCTGTTTGTTTGATCCCTCAACAGCTGCTCACTCAGGTTTGAAATGGATTGGAGTATCTATGCTGATTTTTCTAGGAGCACCGTGTTGTGGCCTGCAGTACTCGTCTCAGAGCTTATCTATGTACTTTGAACATGGTCACCAGTGCTTATACTGTATCCCTCAATGTATTGAGTCAACAAAGTACGTTTTCACTGTTTTTTTGGGCCAAGCCAAGACTGGAGTTAAATGATCCAAGAGACAGACAAATGTCTGTGCTGCCTGGATCCGATAATCCGTCTGACACTGATCTTGGTCTATTCAGAAAACCAAAAGTTCCCATCAGGCATATGCTGGATTTGTATTGGTTTCACTTTTGCCAGAGGGGATCTCTATCTGAACATCAGCTGTTCTACAATCAATTTCTGCCTGACCCAACTTGGGTGAATTTTACGCTCGATGCTATTTATGCAGGCACACACCTGTGCGTGTATTAGGTTGGCATGTGCCTCGTGTGTTTATAGGAGATTGTAATAATGAATTCATGAGGTCATCAATTAATCTGTCAGTCATGGGATGGAAGCGGCTCAGCCTGAGTCTTCAATGTACACAGTAGATCAGAACAGACATGGCAGTCTGTGTGACACGCCAGCTCCCACACGAGACCTGAATACAGAGGAGCCAGACGGATTTTACAGGAGACGCTACGAGCCGCACGCTCACTCTGGAGCAAGGCTTGCACAAATGCACACTTTTTTACCAACACACATACACACACATACACAGATGCAAAGACACCCCCCTCCCCCTCCTCCCCCTCCTCCCCACCACCACCACCACATCCACACACTCACACACACACACACACACACTCTCACACATCACACTACTGTTTCGCTTTGCCGGGGAGGTTGTTGCCAAGGCTCAGAATGAGCGAGTTGATTGGTTGCCTCTGCTCATCACCGTAGGAACTCTCCAGTTGGATTGGCTGGTTCCATGAAGGCAGCTTTTCAAGATGTTTTCCCATCTCCTCCTGTACCAACCGCTGGATCTCTCATTACTCCCATTATCGCCACACACTGCTCATCCAATTTAATTAGCTCAGCTTCACACTACTGGTCCCCCCCACCCTTTTATTGCTTTTATTAAAGCAGGAAAGGTAGTGTAAGGTAAAAAAAGGGAAACAGTTTTCCTAGTGTAGATCTATCCACATTATCATATGAATGATGATTCTAGTAAGAAATGATCAGAGTGATATATCAATCCCCTCTAGTCCTTGCCTGGATGAGGTGAAGAGCACATGCATGAGGAGTGATATATGCTGTATGTGGTGGTAATATATATGCAGCACAAGGACGTAATCATGGAACAGAATAAAAAATCCTCTGCAGACATGCCAGCATAACACACACACACACACACACACACACACACACACAGACTTTCTTTGTCTGTGGTTGATATCCGTTGATAAAGCACACCAATGACAAAATATGTCCTCGGCCTCAGGGTGAGCGAGTTTGCACGTCCACGCGTGTTCGAAATGTGTGTCTGTGTGCATGACTGTGAGCATGTGTGTGCATGACCGTGTGTTTTTTGCGTGCCTCACGCCTCTGGCCGTGTGCGGCTGTGCATGTGTGTGTGAGAGCCCTGCAATGTATGTGCTGAATTAAACAAGGTCACTCAGTGCAAGGCTGACTACTCCCCTGCAGCCACACACACACACACACACACACAGTCACTTCCCCAGTGACAGAGATTCTATAGTGGTTTACATGTCCTGCCTCTGGAAAAACATGAAGAGATAAAAGGACATATTGTGAAAAATGACAGGTGACATCCTTATGATTACTGGAAGGTAACTGTATATAGATGATCTTTAGCTGTGATTCCCAACCTTTTTGGTTGTTTGCTTTAACTAATTAAAGGAATATTTTTTTTTTTTGAGTAATACATTTACTCGCTTTCTTGCCTGGAGTTAGATGAGAAGAACAATACCATTGTAATATATGTAAGTTAAATATGAAGCTTAAAGCATAAAGACTGGAAACAGGGGGAAATAGCTTGGCTATTTAAAACTATACGACTAAAAGAAAAAAATAGAGAAAGGTCAGGAAAACAAATTAAAATGTGTGTAGCAGAAATAACTTTTTATTTATTCCTGTTCTATTCTTCTTTAACAGTATGCTCCAAGGTTTATTTTGTGACCTCCCCAAGAGCAGAACTAACAATTCTGAGGTGTTGCCTGTCTTTTATAATCGACTTCCTTCCCATTAAGTACAGTTTTGCTTTCATATGTAGGTAAAAAGATAATACAGGCTAGACTACATTTAACTGCAACATTTCCTACATATTAACATACAGCAGGTTTACGCTAAGAAATTCTTTAAACCAAAAAGTTTAAACCAAGATTACGAGATGTCTTTTCACTTGCAAACCATCAAAGGTGCCCTTACAGGTTTACTGCCTACTATTCCAAGACAAAACACTAAGCAAGTGCAGCTGTGAGATGTTCGTACCAGCCAATTGACCATCATTCTCTCCCTCTCCAACAGGCAAACTTATCTTTATCACTTTCACCAGTAAAACACGAACTAGGGGGAGCACAAGCTAAGAAGAGGCCAATTATTGTCAGTTAGCTGTACACCATATATCTGTCACTCATTTTACTAGGTATTCAGAGTTCAAATGTATTCCATCATCATTTTTTACAGGGGCCGGCGAATGCGTAGATGTTATTTATAGGCAGCTGTTTTCCTTTCCATCAGTGCTGTCACCCCTTGCGTGTTTATTGCACCTCCTTGTTCACTTCTCTGGTGACAGGAAGCTGGGGTTTAATAATAGGAAACGTTTCACTTTTCACTGTAAGTGTCGTCAGTGTCTGTAGATCTACTTTTCTGAGTAGTCTCAATAAAGCTCTTTCATGAAAAAGCTATTCACTCTCATGCTGCTGAAAAGTAACATATTACAAATGCAATGTCCCCATAAATCCTACACGTATGTTTAGAAAATAGAACAAAAATAGACCTGTCATCCGGGACACCTGTCAGAATGAGAGGTAAGAAATGAAACACCAGACAAACATGTTAATCACCTGAATGTGTTTTGTACCTGATTTATTATACATTTCCTCAGCTTTTAGAAGTGTGTAATTGTGTGTGCATGAATATTTGCCAGCATGTGTGACCTGAATGGATAGCGTTGATTGGATTGCAAAAAGACACTTCAAGTGCAAATTTAGCTCACAGGGACACATCAAGACACGTCAGGGAGTATGGATATTCTCTAACTCTGTCATCCTTTACTTATGGAAATTTCCATAACACAACCCATGAAATAATTAGTTTTTTTTTTCAGTATGCATGAATATTAAATGGATGATGATATTCTATAGTTTCCTTACTGCTAACAAATCCAGAACCAACAATGAGTTAATCTTATAATCAAGTACTGTGTCCTGATACAGCTTATTTCTCTGTGCCGTAGAGCTACATTGTTGTTCAAAAAACAATGGTTCAAATAAAGTTCAAATCAGTGAGTCACCCCGTTGCACTGGGTACAATGATCATGGACACATGGGCACTGTAGTTTATTTGACTCAATACCACATGCTGCTGTAAACACTCACTAGAGCACCAAATGTGTATTTATCTGTGGCTTAAAACAGTCCTCCAAAAAGGCGTTATTAAAGGTGACATATCATGCTTTTTGATATTTTGTTGTTTTTATGCTGTTATGATGTTAGATTTCTGTGTTAAAGATGGTCAAAGTTATAAAACCTGAGGTGAATGTACGTAAAAATGCTCCCCTGCTAGTCAAAAGTCAGGGCCTCTGCCTACTTTGAATGCTTCACTTGCAATATTACCTCTAATTCCTCCTCCTAATGATGTCAGATTGGTTAAGGTTGTTCCATGAGTTGTTTATGTTGTCCACCTACATATTTTGGATAGGATTCGGGCTGGAACATGTACAGATGTATTTGGGAAGTTGACATTTTGAGTGTGTAAGAAAAAAAGCGAAATCCAACTAATGAAGCAACCTGCTAGCTAGCTCAGGCAGCCCAACTTGAGCTGCCACTCTACTAACATGCCATACTCCCTTCACTGTAACATATATCCAACGCACCCTTATAATCATGGCGGTGCATTTAAGCTGTCAGTGCACTGCTCACACTTTGTTGCATACCTGCTGCTGCACTGCTCACATGCTTGCTTGCTGCCATTTGTTGCTGCTCCAAGCTGTCCAATCAGAACAGAGTGGGTTAATTGGGACGGGGGCTAAAGAGACAGGACCTAAAATGGCCTGTTTCAGACAGAGGCTGAACTCAGGGTTAAACCAGTTAAAAAGATTTATGTCTAAAGCAGGATCAAATGTAAGTTATCTTAGTGATCTTAGTGGCGATGCAGTCAAAATATGGGCTACTGTTTCATAAGTTAAGAGGACACTTTATGCCCCAGAAAGAATGATTTGGACGCTCAATCACAGCTCATGACACTGGTGTTATTCAGCTCTGTGTTGTAAGACCAAACACAACTGTTGACTCTTGCTATGTGATATAGTTAAAGGGGTTTCACAGAGGCAGAGAGGTCAATGACAGGGCCTATTCTGGGTAAACGTAGTTTCTCTGTCTGTCACCTTCCATTTTCAGCAGTCCCAGGCAACATGTCTCTTGGCTGTCTCACAGTGTTGTTGTGTGCAGGAGGTCACTGTCCTTGTTCACAAAGTAATTTCCTCATTAGAACCTCAGAGGCACTTAAAATCCCCAGACACTTTCTCCCTGATCAAGTCACTTGCTGATAAAAGTGGTTAGCAAGTGATTGAAAATGAATTAGCCACCATTTTGTTCTCTTAAATTATCATTCTTTTTAACTTGCAGTCCCAAAAGCCAAAAAATAAAACTAATCTGGTTGTTTTTCTGTCAGTCTTGCTTATTGCCAAAAGCAGAATCTGTCCAAAACAAAAAAATTGGTCCTGGATGAACAGCAAGTCCTGTGGTAAGTTGTTCCTGATGGGTTCACTCCAGGACCAGAGCTGCTCCTCCAGCATCTGTGTGAAAGCCTGAAAGCCGACAACTCGACACAGTCTCAAAGTGAAGGTCAAACAAGACTGATGCTTTGGACAGAAATTATGTGACCATTAAGATCAACCACCCAAGGCTTAAATAAGAAAATGACACAAACTCCATCCTCCATTTTTCATCTCTTTCATTTCTTGAGAAAGTTTGCTCAAGGATAATTTTTAGCAAGTTTGTTTTGGGTTAAGATTATATTATTCCACCCGAAGTAACAGTTTGACATTTTGGGAAATACGTGTATTCGCTTCCCTGCCTGAGAGTTAGATGAGAAGATTGATACTACTACGAGTGCTGTCAATCTTGTCATTTAACTTTTGGGAAGAAAGTGAATAGGTATATTTCCCAAAAAGTATTCCTTTAAACTTTGAAACATGCAAAAATTCAACGAGAACAAGCTCCAACAGCTATATGCTCGTAACTGGCATCCATGGTGCATAACATGCATGATCTCCTTTGTTATACAGAAGTAAAAATGCATTAAAGTCCAATGGTGTCTGACTTTTCACACTCATTTCTACACTGCTTTGTGGTCCTGTAGAATATCATCCATAAATTTTACTATCATCATCTATATTCATTTCCAGAGAGAATGGTGAATCCAAATATTATCCACAGTTTTATAAAAGATACTCCTGACTTTCTTCTGAGGACAAGGACACAGTAAGGACAAGTGAAGGATGTTTACATGCAGAGAGTAAAACATTGCAGATTAGATTAGACACTGCAAACTCGTGAGCCAAACAGGCCTTGTACTATTCTGCATATTTAAACCTACTAAATATCATTGTTGTCATCATATGCCCTCATAAGCTGAGTCAATACACAAACACACATCTCTTTCTCTCTCTCTCTCTGTTCGTGTCTCTCACAGTCACGCAGGCACAGTGCACATCTGATTACAAGGCAATTCCAGCATCAGCAACAATCAATATGAACTTATCTAACAAACATTGCTGCACCTCATATATGACAGTTGAGTGGAATTGACAGAAAGAAAATGAATGGTGATAACCTTATATGAGCTACTTTGAACACCACCAATCACCAATCAGTTTCTCATCATATTTCGCATTATATTAGGAAATACAGATCATGATAGGCTTGCAGTGCAATTTTAAAGACTCCCTTATAATGTGTACAATGTGAACAACTTTGTCATTATGTAGTCTGTTTCAATCATATCAAACTATCTTATACATGTTATTGTATACATGTGGAATTTTCCCTGTTCCATAAACACAAACAATCTGAAAACCTACATTCACCATGTTAGAGGTTTTTTTTCTCTCTTTAGTATCCTTGTTGTCTTGCTTTTCACATGCATGTAGATTTACAGCTTGAGGCACAACGCTCTGCCAGCAGATGGGCCAGATAACCTCATATCAGACTTTGCAGCTCCGCAGTCGTCAGTTTGCACTCTGTGGAAACACAACCCTTTGCTTGTGCACTGTGGAAACATGCCCCATATGAAATGTAATTCAAGAAACGAAAAGGATATTATTCCTATCAGTTATTTTGTTATGATGACAATTTAGTCACAGGCGTTATTCCACTGTTTCTCTTCCAAATACGTAATAGAGGTATTTTTTAATACAGTGTCTAACATTTCTCTGACTATTTATCACAATGCTCATGCTCAATGCTCGTGGGAAACCAACAACCAGGTGAGTAATGTCCTGTCATTGCAGTAGTGTCTTTAACGTAACTAGGTGCTACTCATCTTGTATGGCAAGTCACTACTAATTCATTCCAGTCCCCTAGACGGTTTTGTCTCTGGAACATAAACATATTGTTTTGGGGTATTTGTTCCCCCAGCAGCTGAATGATGGACTAAAATGAGCAGCAGGCATTAGTGTGTAGTTTTCAGTTCTGCACATATTTTTCTGTTTATGATATTCAGTGGCTTAAAACGTTTCTTGACTCAGCTCTGTTTGCTATTCCTCATTTAAAAGATCTGTGTTAAGAGAACTTGCTACATGTCATCTGTATATGTAAGTGTTTGGTTTGTTTTCTTTGGCACTTGTCTTCTTGTGTTTTTCAGTGAAAATTCTCTGTAGGACTATTAGCAGCAGGTTTTTAAAATGATAGAAAGATGTCTGCACAAGAGTTGTCTTGAGGATGTGTGTAAATGTCCCGGCCTTCTGAGCACTGCTTTGTTGTTATTGGTTAGAGAACTGCTGCAGCTCTCTTCAGAGAGGAATTGTTGACTACTTCACGTAGCCATATCATACCACCTATTTTTGACTTTTTAACTTTCACTTTTTGTACATTCATCTCAAATTAGAAAAGTGTTGGTTTTTTTGTTTAAATACTTTCAGCTAGTCTCTGTAGTAAAGCTCTGCTTCATAGCAGGAGCAGGGACATGGTGTTTTCTTTGCAAACAGGGAATCAGTCTTTTCAAGATTTGGACAGCTGACACTGTCATTTTGTAGTTAAAGTGGTAAAAACACAACAGCTCTGCTAAAGTAATAATCCACAACTGTGATGAGATTACTCTGTTTTTCCGGCACGACATGAACACAGCTTTATCTGAGCCAATTTTCCAATTTATTCCTGATGGGTTTTCTATTTTGGTTTTCTTTGTCCTGCCTCACAGACTCATCATTAATACAATCTACATTGGTTTAGTAACTTCCTGGATAGATATCTTTGGTATCGCTCTTTGCTCAGCTTGATGTCAATGATGTCATCTTGCTCACTGGGTTTTGTTATCCTCATGCAATACATCAAAGAGGATGATGGAGTCCACTTATTTATTTCACGGTCGAATTCCTCCTCATTACTCTGCTGTTCTTTCACAGACTGAGATGTAGAGAACAGCAGCAAAAAAAAGATGGCAAGCACAAAAGCTTGAAGAAGGCTTGAAACTGCCAGATTGAATTCAGATTTATTTTACTGGATAAGTTGCAGTTGTGCATTGAGGCAAATTACCCACAATGTCACTGTATTGATTCATCAGGACAAGAGATGAGACCATGTCAAAAGGTAAGGTTATGTAGTATTTTTCACCATAAGTTACTTGAGTAGAAAATGATGAGGAGGCAGAATAGAGAAGGCAATAGGGAATCTCTGTTCAAAATACATCAAAGAGTAAATTTAAAAAGTCAGTGCCAGTTTTTCAGGCAGTGTTGTAAGAAACATGAAATTGAACTCTGGAATAGTGCTGAAGAGAATCCAGGAAGCAAAAGATAAATTAGTGTCTGAAGCAGAGCATAGAATTAAAAAGTTTGATGTCATTCACACTAAGAAAAAGAATCAACTCAGAAAGAGTAAATAATCAGATCAGCGCTGTTTACTTCTAGAAAGAGAAAGAGAAAAAAAGAGAGGTATGAACAGTAATACAGTGTATGCCGCAGACAACACAGGCACACTCAATCAACTTTAGGACAGCGGAAATACAACAAATGAAACTCTCCAGTACACACAGTAACCAATATGGAGGGGATGGACGGGTAGGGGTGTCGTGGTGGGTGTGTGTGGGGGATCATCACAAAACCAAACCATGGTTGAAGAAATGCATGCTGATAGAAATTAAATCAGGGTATGGTGAGGAAATTATTATACATAAATTCATGAGAGGGAAAAGGATTTGTCCAAATGTCTACTTCTGAAAAATGAGACACAGAGGGTAAAATGTTTCAGTAAAGTTAAAACTCCTATAAATCAATATTTTCTTTTATCAGCAATAGATCGAATGACTACATGACAAACTCATATCATCACCTGCATAACATTTTTTTGTTGTTGAACATTTGTCTAAACACTTTAAATTGACAGCAGATGAATGTAAAAATAAACTTATTTTAAATCTAGAAGTAGTATATGGCACTGGAGAACTCAAAGAAAACATTTTTGCGCTGATGTGTGTGGATTTGTGCTACATCAGTTACAGTATTTCGGAGTCAAGAGGTTGTGATGGCACAACAAGCTAGCAAAGCACTGTAAATGAAGCTGTGTTCCTTACACAGAACAACTCTCCGGAGACTGTACATGTGGACGCCTTGGAGTGGTTTCAAAACAAACTAACGTGACCATAATTTTTCATGGTGAGGGAACATGTCATCCAGTGCAGCGGTGTGGCTCATTGATGTTTTGATTTGTTTTTGTTTTTTTCATTGTTTTTAGACAACAACTATGGCACAGAGGAATAAGATATATAAGTATAACTATATCAGGCTATGGATACATTCACAATATTTGTAAGTGGGATGAGTTTATTGTTGGTTTGGCTTTAATAAGAAAAATAAAGAAAAAACATACAATTTGACACAATGCAATATTATGCATTAGTTTCACCATTTGCTTGTAGAAATTAGGGGGGGTGGGGGGCGGGGCAGATCTAATGTTTTCATGATATGACACTCAGCAAATAATATGTACCAGTCTCAGCACTGTGTCAGTCTTAAAGATGCAAAGTGAAGGTTTTTTTCCCCAAGAATACGACTTGCTGCTGGGGAAATAGCTGAATCAGTTGCTTGCGCAAACCAACCTAAACAAACCCAGCAACAAATTAAAAATATACATACAGAGAGAGACAGAAATAATAACCTCAGTGATCTGCTTTCTGCTTTAATTTGGAACCGTTTGTTCACAGAATTAATTTCCAGTGACAAATACTTTATGGTTGACAATACCTTGAGCTTCAAAAGCAGCCTGAAGGGGAAATAAACTATGCTAATAGACAGCAGCTCACATCTGCTGTAGAAAACAGAGCCAATAGTCATTATCACAAGTCATTAGACAATGATACAGAGGAAATTCATAGGACACTTTAAACCAGATGTATTACACTAATAAGCAGTGGTATCAATGTCACTTAAACAAGTTGAACATCAATCTTTTGAACACTAACTACATTTATAAATCATATAATGATGTGATAATGACTGTGCTAATCAAACAGAAAACATATTTTGTAATGCATTACAACATTGTGTTTTACAGAGAAATTTATATAACCAGGTTGGAAACATAAAATTAAGAATTTTAGAATGTTGATTCTGTCTGGAAATATTGTTCGGTGTTGTGTTTCTTACTTTTGTTGGTCGCACAACGAGGCTAACATAAATATTGTGCTGAACCATTTGAAATGAGCTCCTCTGAGAAGTTATGCAAAAACACAAACCTTTGTTCACCTCTCTGTGCTGAGTTACCATGGTAACTGTGCAGCGGTAACTTGGCTGATGCTAAAGCTCTGAATGAGCTACTGTATGAAGAATGCTTAGAATGAAATGAGTTTTAGGTTAGGTCAACTCCTCTGTTTCATATATACAGTTTCATGTTATGTAAGCATCAGAAAAGCAGTGACTTTGTCCAAATACATCCAGTCTATTACAGTGGAACTCAAATACCACTAGTACAATTATCTTTTAACTTTTTTTTAATTTTTTTTATTGGAAACTACGGTTCATGGTTTTAAAAGACGGAATTAAAATATAAAAAAAGCTATAACAAATTACAAAGACACAAATACATGCATGCATACACATACAGTAAGTATCACATACAATTACCAGGATATATTATATATAATATAATGCATATAGAATATTCATTGTACAATATGCACTTAGACATGCTGTACTGTTTTAAATACCTTATCTGCACATACTGCACATGTACAATATGCATAGGATCCCTTATTAGATATGCGGGTACATGCTTCCTTTATAAAATCTTGGCACACAGTAACATCCTCATAGCATCATTGTAAGTGACTCTAAGTTTCTGCGTGCTGCTTTTTACATCTGCAATATTTATGAACTACACAGAGGAACATTTAGTAAGCCCTGCATGACCTCAATCAACCTTCTGTCCATGTAAAAATTGCTTTTACTCCAACCCTGTCACTCAGCTTCCTGAGCCGGCTTTCAGAACTGTTTACTGATTATTATAACAGGAAAAATGAAGAGTTATTGAATTAATAATTTGACAGTAAATGCATGGGACATGCTGCTAAAATGAGGAAGTTTGTTTTCTTTGAAGCAAAACTACTGTATGCAACTTTTAAATGTTTAAAAAGCAGTTTTCTTTCCCATAAAAAGCAAAAGTTAGATATCTAAGCAATGAAAATAATGCACCAAACTGACCCTTACTTACTAAGTTTTGGCCACTGAATCCTAATTTTTCTAAAGCTGCTCAGCAAAAAAGTTACATAGTCTCACTTCAAGCACTTTTGTAGAATGTGAATAGTGTTTTGGACGACTTCAGTCTTTCCTTTTACAGATGTGGGTTAACTTTATAGAACACTTACCGCAGAGGTCAGTAAGGGGCTGTGTGATTGGTAAATAAGAGAAATTTGGTGTGTTGGAAGTCCACAGAATCTTTAAGATGTTGTATTGATGTAATTATCAAGGGATGTTAAACTTTGTATGATACTAGAGCACACTGATCTATCTTTATCCCCCCTTATGTCAGCTATATACTATTCTAATCCATAGTCTAAGACTTTGTATGTATCGTATACAGGGAGAAAAAAAGGGTTGAAACAAAGTTTACTCAATTGCATGTCCAATTGATTCGCATTTCCCAGACTAATACACAAACCGAGGAGCATATCTGGTGTCTTATGCATAAAACAACAAGGATAATCACATTATGAAAATCAGTTTGATGAGGCATTTTTCCCTCAACAACTCAGGAGAAGGTTCCTCAGTCAGAAAACTCAGCTGATGTGCTATTTTCAGGTGCCAGGAAATGTCGGTCATGGAGTATAATGAACCAAATCATAAGTCTCCACTGTCACATTGCCTCATTCACTCAGTCATGAGATGTTAACCACATCCAATGAGAGTGAGCGCTCCTCTCTCTCTCCAGTCAATGAGTCGCTATGACAACAGCTCTTGACAAGGGAAATCGGGTTTGATGTCTTAAGAAAACAACTCTCGGCATCAAAAGCCCCTCCTCGAGACGGCTGTAAGGAAGCCTGTCCACTCTGTACCATGATGAAGCTTGTAAATGTATCATCTGTTTCCATTTTGTCAAAGAGAGCTTATGAATAAGAGGTCTCATTGCATATTCAGAGGCAATAAGCGTTAGTGTCAATGGGATGTGATGTCAGTGGGACGAGTTTCCCCTTCATCTATTAACCTCTGGATAGGTGGCCATGAACCTGAGATCCCCACAACTCATTATTGATGCTTTCTAATTAGTCTTTTGGTTCACTTTGATCCCATATCTTGTTATTCACCACCATGGCTTCCTTGCCCTTTGGAAATAGCAAAATCATTTCTCCTCATGCTGTGATTTACAGTTATTGCATGCCGAGGCCAGGCTGGGTAATTTGGAGATGAAAATGAGCAGGGACAGGAGGAGAGTTCCAGTCTGTAACTCATTTCCACCTTCACTTCCTCCTCCTCCTCCTCCTCTTCCTCCTCCCACATATGAAAGCAATAACTCAGTCTTTGTGTCCTCAGCTGACTATGTAGCCTTCCTTAGAGCATCCCATCGCCAGGCGTGTTGGTCTCAAGGTTGTCCTCAGCACCGAATGTGAGCCTCGGTAAAAT
The DNA here is from genome assembly GCA_029490765.1 of Euthynnus affinis. Classification (NCBI taxonomy): domain Eukaryota; kingdom Metazoa; phylum Chordata; class Actinopteri; order Scombriformes; family Scombridae; genus Euthynnus; species Euthynnus affinis. The sequence goes on along the minus strand of CM055860.1, from coordinate 14,719,363 downwards.
TGATCCGCGCATATCTCAGCCGAAGACAGATGGCTGTTGGATAACAGTTGAGCTCTCGAGGAGAAATTTACACATCAAAAAAAAAAAACAGTTGGCAACATTTCTGCTCAGGTAGAATTGCACAGCAGTTCATTTTCATTACATTTCAGTCCATCCTCACACCGTAGGTATACGTCTCGGATGCAATTCTGCTTTGAAAATGCGATATTAAAAAGTAACCTGCAGTGAAGATCAAATATAACTAGAGCAGGTAATGTGTTCATTTCCCAGCATACTGTTGTGCAGGTACAAACTGTGCAAAAGCAAAGCCTAGTGTGTCTAATTTAACAATCACAATGATTTAGCCAGGTGCAGAAGGAGCTGTGTTTGTCTTTGTGCGCATGTTTTGCTCCATAAGTAACCTATTTCTATAGTAATTCATGTCCCCCTTTCGTCAGAGGCTTTTCCTCTAGTTCTAATGATCCCACTAAATCTCTCCACATCCACCTCCCTGAAGTGGACATCAGCCTCAGGACCTGTAAGTAAAGCCTTAGACCTGGTGCAGTGGGGCCAGTAAACATGAATGATTTGCTCCCAAACACCTTGAAACCACCCGACCTCATCCCCGGGGCTGCAGAGGAGAGAGTGAGTGTGTATGTGTGTGTGTGAGAAAGAGAGCAAGATACAAATTGAGAGGAGAAGAGGTGAGCATAGGAGGACAAGGAGAAACTGCACCGGGAAAATGTAAACTATTATGCATGAGTGTTTTTTTGGGGAAGTGGAGAAGAGAAGACGAGTTATGCATTCATCTATGTGTGTGTTTGTGTGTGTTTGTAGGAAAAGGGCAAGAGGGATATAGAGTGGATATAAAGAGGCTTCTACTAAACTAGTACTGATTACTCACCTGGTGTATATCTATGTTTAGTATGTGAGAGTGTGTGTGTGTGTGTGTGTGTGGTTTGATTACTCAGCCAGCCAAATGGTCCTAATCAAATAGTAGAGAGTGAAAAAACACCTGATCCTCCGTAATTGCATTAACTCCTGACTGTGCAGTACACACACACACCTACAAGGGACTGACCCCCCCTTCCCCTTCCCCAAAAAAACCCTGACATTTATTGCGTGACTCTTGATTGATCATAGCAATGTACAGCGTGGCCTCAGACAACTTCCATGACCACAGGGGTAATGTAATAAAGGTTAGAAAGGCAAAAAAATGGAGATGAGGGCCACATAGATCAAGATAATGCATGACTGATGGAAAGGGGCAAGATGTCAGACGGAGCGTGTGCGAGCCAGCAATAATCAGACTAAGAGGAAACAGCCTTCTCTTTACCTGGCTGGATACAGGACAGTGGTAATGTCCTTATAAAAACACTGATCCCTCTGCAGTTGAATTACAGCCTTTGCTGTTAAATGAAATCTGGCCTCTGCGTGTGCGTGTAGTGGAGACGAGCAGCCTGCCAATACTGCCATCAATATCTGTTCATCTAATAAATGCACAATCTTGCAAAATAAAATTGAGTTTCATTCACAGTCGCCAGCAGAGCCATATTGAAACCTATTGATTGCCTGCACTCACGCTCGCCTGCAGCGGCGGTGGCAGCGGCGGCCAAGGACCCATTGGTTTTGGGATGAGATGTGATCAGTGTAGCTGCCAAACGAGTGCAGCGACAGAGGCGATACCGGGGCGCAACTCAGCAGAGTTTTCGTAGCACACGCGCTGTCAACTTAACCTTGAAGCGGTGTTCAACCTCTTTATGAATAATGCCCTTGGGAGGGGAGGATGGGGAGGGGGCGAGGCAGGCAGGCAGGACAAGAGGAGGTGTGGTGGAAGGGGAGGCAAGGAGAGAAATACAACAAGGGAGACACCGGCAGCATTTAAAGAGCTACAGCAGAATGTGGGAAGGTTGTATAGGAGGAGTATGTGTGTGTGTGTGTGTGTGTGTGTATGTGTTTGTGTGGAAGAGGAAGGAGGGAGAGGGAGGAGTGGAATAGGAAAGGATGCCAGAAAGGTCACTAGGCAAAAATGATGAAGTCATCTGTATTAGATTTTCTGTGGTTTCAGCCTGGGTGAAAGCTGGCTGGTGGCCAGAGAGGTGAGTTGCCTGTACCTGCGGCCAGAGCTCATCAGGCATTAGCAGCTCATCAGTTTTCTGGATTCACATAGAATTTGAATCAATATCTCGGGTCTGTTGAATTTATACTGCTTCCAAAAAAAAAGAGAAGCTCTTTCTGCAGCTACTTGCAGAGATAAAAAGAAAATAGAATTACAAACCAGTAAATGATCCGTTTGAGTTTATGATTGTTTTTTTCCCCCCATAAATGCACATGATTGTTGTCATGCTGTCTGTTTATCTACACGTCTCATGTCCACACAGCCACTTTGTGAAAAATCCAATAATTGTTGCCAAAAAGTTTGGAGACTGTGGCTTCCTCGAGGGCCCCGCATCCGCTCCCCCTACTCGCCTCTGCGACGGCTAAACCACTGATGCAACAAATAGGCAATCCGCTCCCTGTGGCCCAGGACAGCTCTAACTCCGGTGCCTCTGCAGCAGAGGGCTTTGCACTACTCTCGGAAACTTCCACTGTCATAAAAACATAGAGTTAGGAGTCAGGAGTCAACATTTATTAGGATCTCATAATAAATAGATGTGTCTGGGGTTTTTTTTTTTTGCAGATAGATATGAATGAAACACATTGGTCGCCAAGCAACTCCACTCTCTACAGTTTAGAGTTAAGTTAAGGGGGAAAAAATCCATCCTAAAGTATTTTAACACTGAGAAAACAAGTATTGGCAATGTACTCTATTGGATTCATGAGCCTGATTTGTTGCTGGGTAAGTTGCTCATTGAGTGGTCCAATGTAGACGACACAACCTCAAGTGAAAGTAATTACAGAGCAGCCACAACAAAGGTTTAACAACGGAAATTTTCTCAAACACCTAAAACGTCAGCAGTAAACATTAAGTTTTACCCTCAGTGCCAAACAATTTAATCACAGTTTTGTAGACAATCTACTTTCTCTGATACCTCAACAATCACACTGGGCAAAAAACTCATTGTTAAAAAGGAAGAAATACACATTTCTCATTTGACAGAAGCCTCAATTGACCATGATTCAAAATAGAAACAAGACACATGTTCTGAGCAAGCTAGCCATGGCTTGGGGGGTATATGTTCCGGGGCTGCTGATGACTAATGGGGAGCCCGTGTGCAGGCAGGTGACAGATCAGGAGATGAGTAGAGGCCTGAAACAAGCTGAGAACTGTTGGAATGGAATGGCAGAGTCTGGAACAACTGGAAACGCTGGTAATGCACAGAAAAAAAGAGAAACATCAGCATTAGAAGACAATGAATCAGAGGAAACCATGACCAAGCTTTTAGGTGGATTTTTCTTTTCAAAGCTCTACACAGTCACGGTCCACCCAAACAGGTGTTTTATCTAGCCTGATTAGACCGCTTCTCAAGACTGTGTGGGCACGTACAGTACAGACTACCTCACTCTGCTGTTGGTTTCAAAGTGTCATTGTGAAGTCACACAAATATATGTGGATATCTCATCTTTCATTTACCTCAATTCAAGTCTGTGTGACTGACTAATTCAAGAATAACTCCTCTTTAAATGTGAGCTCAGCCGATAAAAACAATATTGCATCTTGTGTGTGAAAATGTCATCCTGTTTTGAACAATATTACACTAACAGACTATGAATTGCAGGATTATTCTCATAAACACTTTACAGGCTATGATCAATCCTGCTCATATTTCTTTATGACTTATAAGTCAGACCCATGACATTTTAATTAGTACATATAGTGTGGTGATGTCATGTAATTTCCTTCATAGCGGTACTAAATCTCAACCTGAATGGAGGTCTAATCAGCCAACTCAAAACATCTGGGCAGGTGTGCTTTGAGGAACTGACGTTTATCCCCGTTTATCCACAGCCCACCTGCCAGATACCCAACCTCCAATTACCCATTCACCTCCTATTTTATTAATGTCACATTTGTCCAAAAAGTGAGGGGGGGGGGGGGGGGGGGGGGCTATGTGTCACACTATTTAATCTAACAAACCAGATTTGACATGTTGATCTTCTCATCTAACTCTGCAAGAAAGCAAACAGGCGTATTTCCTGAAATGTCAAACTATTCTTTTTAATCAGAACCATTTGGTCTGTGAGATCTGGTCCATGCTCATATCTGCTGGTTTGAAGACGACGACTAAAGTGCAGAGTAAGGGCAGTTTTGCCCTAATGATAAAATAGATGTTGATGACAACGCTGTTATAGGAGCTGATACAGCATAGCCCCTCTGTACATATTTCAAAAACGAGAGGACAATCAGCTTCTGCTTAATCACCCGTTTTAACACTCGCCTTTAGCTGTGATCAAAAAGCACCAAGTTTGTGAGTGTGCACTGCAAGTGTACTTCTTCCATCACTGAACTCTTTTGGAAAATCAATGCAGTCATGCCTCAAATGTAGACTCAGAGGAAGAATATTTCAAAGTTTCAATAATTGGGACTCAACTGATCCCAAGCTGCCTCCCTTACAGTTTCAGCTCTTCACATTTCTAAGAGCCCTTTGCATAATTTGGCATGATTGGTTGTGATTTCTCAAGCAGAACCCTGAGCGGCTGACAAGCCGGTGAGACATCGTTGAAAATGTCAAGGCGGGTCAATCAGCACGCTGTCAAATGAAAGCTACCAATTACCTCGCAACCAATCATGCGGCGTGCAGGTTTGCATGCAGATTAGTCAGGGTGAATGTCTTTTTTTATTTATTTATTTTTTTTATAAAAAACACCAAACATTTGGTATTTTTAAAAATAATTTGCTGTCATATAAACTGTATGGTTCTTGTTATTCGCTGTAGCCCTGCTGTCATTGACGGGAGCAAAGGCTTCATTTGTCTCACTCCCCTATCTAAACACAACTGTTTGGCTACTCAGACAGAAAGAGAGATAAATATTTGCTATGTCATGCTATTGCTCAGAGTGAAAAGCACCCTGTGAAAAAATATGACAGAGCGCATTATTCATCACATCACTGCGCTAACAAATTCAATGCTTTGTGCATGGCAACAGGAGAGCATCAGAGAAAAAAAAGGGAGAATTGTGAAAAAGGAGAAATGTGGAAATGCAGTCCACCAGGAGGCCACTCTATCATGCTGTCGTAAACCTCCATTACGAGGACTACCCAGGATTTCTACACGTATAAATCACTTCGCTAATATGACCGTAGCATGGTGGCTGACCACAATCCCCAGCTGCTAACTACCACCCCTTTACAGACCAAAAAGAAAAGAAACAGAAAACACTTACACAGAAACAACACCCTCCCCCATCCTGCAGTCCGGTTGTACTGACCTGAAAGGCAGAAAGCAATTTCAGCCCAGAGTACAAGCATTATTACAGCTCTTGATGGAAATGAATGGTGGGGTGGAGAGCTCGACAGGGTAATGCCTCACATTCCTTGTACTGCTTTCTGGGTCAGGCGTTTCATGAGATTCCCTGCATGCACACAAAAACACAGAAAAGATGCGCAGACACAGTCACAGGCACATACACACGTACTGCTCGGGAGCATACAGATTTTTCGAGTTTGTATTCTGTGAGAGAGGCCATTCGGTCGGCATCACACGGGTCGTCTAACTTCATTATTGAGTGATAATAGGGCTGCTGACAAGGATGACTTGTTGGCAACGTCTTGCCTGCTCACCGTATTACACAGGAATATGATATGGCCTCTGAATTAATTAACTACACTATGGGACTAGAGGGAATATCTTTTACAGGCCTTTAGATTTTCAGCCTTTGAAACAGGGGAATCTGTTTATCAGTCATTAGCAAAAACAGTCTCTTGCTGAGAAAAGGACAGTAAACACTCAGCCTGCAGTGGTATTGACTGAGCTGGAAATGAATTTGTGTTCCGCTCAGCATTAATTAATCACCTTTTAAGAATGATACCTTACACAAACTACACAGGATGTTTTGACATTGGTAGTCCTCAGAACATCCTTGTGTCCAAAAAGCGTCCATTCAAAAATTAATTACTCTTGCCATGGCAGCGCCATCACTGTGAGTGCAAGCTGTTAATTAGCACAGCGAGAGCTTAAGTTATTCAGTCAGTTAATTCTCTGTAATGCAGCACAAGCCAATAAATGCGTGCACATTTCACCCGAGTGAAGTGTATAAGCGCGCAGGAGCACTCGTGCACGCGTGCAAACACACACATTGCCATATGCACATATACACGCACGTACTTACAGTGTATGGTATACACACACAGCATGCACAGCTGTAGGAGACAAAGCCACGAACACAAAGAAGAGCAATGACAAAACAAAAATAAAGGAGGAACAAACCGAAAGATCATTTAAGTCATTTCCTCCATTGTTAACACCCAGCTGAAAGAGGTTGATGCACTCCGTAGAGATTGCCAACACAGCCGTGGCTTTTCAGTGCCTGTGCATGTTTCCAAATCCCCTTCCCAGGTCTGAGACAATCAATAGAAAGCCTTTTCACAGTGGACAGCCAGGAATACAAAGGACCCCCGGGTAATAAAAGCCAGTCCCTGATGTCGCAACTTCAATCTCTTAGCCGCTGGTAAACATCATTGATGAGTAAATAAAGAAAACATGCAGGGGCCCCAGCAGCTACTTCTCTTTGCAGGTCAGGACACGACTTTCATTTATCTTCTCCTGATAATAAAAAAAACAAACAATAAAAACATGTCTGCTCGCCATAGGTAACAAATGTGCACCTTATCATGACAAGCTGAGGGGACCATGGAAAAATTGCAACAATATTAGAAACATAAACTCTGGATTTGTGTCACGTGAGGTAGACTATATTGTCATTTTTCTTTCAGGCAAGCTTCTTGCCCATCACATTAAAAAGAAATACAGACTACTGTACATTCAGAAAACAACAGCTAAGAGACATTTATTTCCCTCATGATCCGTAACTATTTCCATCCGCTGGTGCAGATGGTGGAAGACATATCTCATCATCTCAGCTGGTGGTCTATATATTATGTCATGTTTAATTTCAGACTTTGCTTCCTGCTTTGCATTACTGTAGGATATATGACATTTCAGTGCTGCTTAAAAGCAGAAAGATGCATGAAAAAGACTTTTCATGACTCCACTGGGGTTATACACAGTATTACACATAGTAGAGCTATATAGCTACGGGTTGAATTATTTATAGATGATTTTTTTACTCATCTTTAATTTCATGCGGTTACAAGAAAACATATATGAAGATATGAATCAGTCGTCATGGCATGTATAAGCCTTCCTAATATCAAAAGATTTTTATTTTGGATGCAAGAGGGAAAGACGACATCTGAAGGTCATTCTTGCATAAATCCTCCGTGCACAGATGAACACACATCATAGGGTAGCCATTCCATTTGCTGTTTCAGTCAATTTATTGAATATGCATCAGGTCATGATTTCTAATGCCCCTCTGGTACATGCAGGGGTAATTAAACCGGATATGATCAACAGCTGGGTGTTAAAGGAGCTCAATCTGAAACAGCAGCTTAGCAACTGGAGGTGCAGCAGTTATGGGAAAAAAGAAGAGGTGCAGATTAACGGTCAAGGAAGAAGGTCATCAAAGAGGCCTATCAAGAAATTAATAATAAAAAAAATAAGCTGTTCACACAGCAACTTGGACCTGATGGTGTCCTTGAGGGCATCATTAAAGCACTGACAACACTGCTGCTGCTTCAGAAAGGTTTTAATCTTGATCAGGGTTTTGAATAAGAAATGATTCCATTATTCAGACTAACTTAATTTGTGTAACACATTTCATACATTAAAATACAACAAATCCTTCATCTGATGAGACAGGTTGTCTGGTCTCATGCTTCATTCATAATGATCAGTTGCACAGCTAATGACCAAACTGGTATTGTTAATTTCCTTTTCCTTAATATGACCTTGTGATACGGTTATTCTTGATTCACAGCAGTGTGATATTTAAGAATACAGGTTCTTTTACCATTTAGATATATTTATGCTGAGTTTAATTTTCTCGTTACAGTTGGAGGATTCAAGGAATAGACTGGGAAACTGGGAATTACTGTTTATTTGCTTCAGATGAGAAAGTTGGTGCCACACATCATGTGTTAAATATGAAGCTAGAGCCCAGAGACAGTTTGCATAGCTTAGCATAAAGACTGGAGGCAGGGGGAAACAGCAAGCCTGACTCTGTAAAGCTCACTAAATAATACGTTATATTTAATTTGTTTAATCCATATAAATACATAAATTTAACAATTAAGTTGTCTGCTGGTTACCTGGCAACCTCATACTGATGACAAGACTTAATGGGTCTGTATACGCCATCATAACTGCTTGTTGGACGGTTGAATAGCCTTGGAAAATCAATCTCCCCACACCTCTCCGACATCAGATTAGGAGGCACTGTGCATGACCATTTCTGTAACTTTCCAAAACTGACGATCTGAAATCCACAACAGCTTCACGCAGTGATTTGCCAACTGTGTGGAGGTGAGAAAGGAGCCAAGGTTTTAACTTCTCTCTCTAGCTCTCTTTTTTTCATTCTCGAGAAAACTATTTCTGTCACTTTTCATGTGAACAGACGAGTGCAATACTATGAATGCCTTGCAGGAACTGAAAACTGAAAATTAAATGATATCACTTCTCCACCCTTGAGTGTAGTAGAACAACAATAAACACTTTTGATTTCCGACATGGTTGGACAATACAACATATAAACTAGTTCTGATCTAGCATAAACCGACCCTTACAGTGCTAGGCTAGCTGTTTCCCTCTCTGTTTCCAGTCTTCATGCTAAGTTAAGCTAACTATCTCCTATTCCTCATGTTCTATACAGACATGAGAATGGTATCAATCTTCTGATCCAACTCGGCAAAAGATGATTTCCTAAAATGTCAAACTGTTCCTATATTATTTTCAATGTATTTGCATATCAGACTGTGTATCTCTCCTTTATCGCTTTAAAACCCTTTTACAAACGTACAGGAGGGAGTTCAGTGTGTTACCGCTTGACATAAATGTCACATTGACATTTACACAACAGATCATCATCGTCTGACTAACATCCTGCCACTCAAGAGAAAAAAAAAAATTGCTTCTCTGATTTCATATTGTGTGGCATGCAAATTTAGATATTACTATTTCACATGCAAATGAGTGACTGACAAAGGCTTTTTCATCCTAATGGAGTCGCAGGACTAGAAATGCAGCAACAGGTTCTTCTTCATTCCCATCTAACACATCACCTGACAACCGAAAACACACAGTCTACTCTTCTCTCTCTTTGTTTCCTCTCTCATCTGTCTGTTTGCCTTGCTTCCTCTCTTCCTCACTGTCTGCTCGTCTCTCTCTTGCCGCTCCGCCTCTTTTCCCCCTTCTCTCTCAAGTCTCTTTCTTTCTCACTGAATTTCTCTCTCTAAGCAGTCGCACTCCAGCCAAAACAGATGAGTCTGGAATGTTCCCACACAGCACACAACGATGGATGACAGCTGTCCTCGATGGGATTGTGTGTTTGTTTTTGCTCTCTCCTATATATCAGAGTGTTTTCTCATCTTTTTCTCGTCTTTCATCAGCAATTTATTTCCCTGTTCTTGCGATATGCACAAAAAAAAAAATCTCATGGTCTCCGCAGTGTATCCCTGTCTCTCTGTCTACATTTTTCCTCTGTTCAGGGACATCCAGTCATCTGCCTCTAAATTAGGCTATTCCATGCCGTTGCCCAATTGCCCAACAGCATGAGGCTCTGACCGCAGCAGTTAAACTGAGCGAGGGCTTCAACTTGCCTTTAAATCCCACAATAAACCCCGGCGATACCATCTGTGTGAGCAAACATTGAGATATTTTTCTTGCCTCATGTGCAGTATGTGTTCTTATGCAAAAAGGTATGTCAAGCACATACAAGGATACAGTATACATCTGAGGAGAGTTGCTGTGTGAAGGAATGTATGTGAGTGAGTATTTGTTTGATCACTGAAGGACAGGTGTACTCTTTCCACCCCCATGTTTCACTCTGATACACAGCCATGGGCACACCTGCCTGCCCCCCCCCCCCCATCTATCTTTATCCATCATTCCTCCTCTCTGTTTCTACCTCCTCCCTCTTATTTCTCTCTTTCTTTCTCCTATTCGCTTTGATTTTGTCACATTGCTCCTCATTTTTTCTGCTACAGGAGGCCTACGCTAAAAGCTAAATTCATATGAGCCATCTTCACTTTTTGCTACTATTTATCAGACCATCGTTCCTTTCCATTCCTCACATTTCTGCCTCTCTCTCTCTCTCTCTCTCTCTCTCTCTCTCTCTCTCTCTCTCTCTCTCTCTCTCTCTCTGTCTCTTCACTTCACTAGGAGCCTGGCTGGGTAACATCGTGAGCCAGCTGTGAGGCAGCAATCAAACGAGCTCCTGCTAGACCCCCTGGGGTTCTGCTGACATTACACGCGCACACACACACACACACACACCACAAAGAGAGAAAGAGAGAGGAATGTGTGCACTTTCTTGCATGCTCTCACACGTACTTACATGCACACAACACACAAAATCACAAAACCAGCAGGTCAGGGACAAGCGTATGTGCAGCAGTAATGAAGCTCTGGACAAAATTGTGTGGAGTGAATCAGATTTCTGCATAATTTTAGCTCTGATTTGACTTTGGATTCTCTTTTTATTCAAAGTAGAAATTACTGTCAAATCTCTTTTTTTGTAGGATTTCTTCTACCTCTGGGGCTAATTCTGAATGTCTCTTGGACTGAATGAATGTGAAGTGAATGTGCAAAAAGCTGCACACATACACACACAAGAGTACACCTGTACAAGACATGCGAGCACAGAAGTAAACACAACTCCCTGATAAACATGCAGGAGGGCAAAAGACCTCTTGTAAATCTATCATCTTGTGAAGCAGCCATCCCTTAATTCCCCGTCAACCCGACCTTTCTCGATGCCTAAGCTACACTTAAAGCCGGCTGACTGCTTGTTACAGGCAGTAAACAGGTATGTTTCCAGTCAGTGCTTGAGTGCGTTGTTATGTCATGGTTGAGAAGAGACACCCAGTGCGGCTCCATAACCCACTTACCAGGAGTCAGACAGAAAGAAGATCGGAGGAGCAGGCTTAGGTGAGTCATGCATCAGCACTGCATTTGGAGAGATAATTTCAAAGCAGGATCTATAGAAGGACTGCGCTGAGAGCCCGGCTAGCTTTCTGTCTGACTTTAAATTCTGTTTAATGAAGGGTTTTATAAGGCCGTTCAAGCATTGCACATCATGAACACAGAGCAGTGCTGTCGACTCAACTCCATCACAATTCGACTCTATTCGTCAAATAGCAGAGATGACCTCTCCTAGGTCAGGGATAATATAAACCCCTTAAAACCTTTTTTCTTCCATCAATAATTTTACAGGATTAAAGGAAAGGTTTGTAATTTTGAAATATGCTTATTTGTTTTCTTGCCGAGAGAAGATAGACAGCATTTCTTGCATCTTTATGGTAAATGTAGCTGGAGACTGTGGCCAGTTAGTGTAGCTTCGCATAAAGATTAGAAACAAGGAGAAAAGGCTTGTCAGCGGTGTCCAAAGGTAACAAATTCCACCTACCAACTTCTAATTAACACATTAGGCTATATCTTGTTTGTTTAACCTGTACCAAAAATGGCATTTAATTGGGGTTATTTGCTGAACTGTTTCTTCCTGGAGTTTCTGGCAAATTGTTGCTTTTACCCATAGGTTTTTTTTACCGATTAAAAATATAACAAATAATGTCTTAATCAGTGGGCTTCAGATGTGCTAGTAGGTGGACAGAGCCAGGCTAGCCATTTCCCCATCTTCCCAGTCATTATGCTAAGCCAAGCTAAGCAACTGCAGGTTCCAGTTACCAGATACAAACATGGGAGTGGTATTGATCTTCATGTCTAACACTCAGTATGAAAGTGGATAAATGCACGGTATTTCCCAAAATTTCACAATATTCCCTTAAAAGGATGTGAAGAGGTTTGTTGTTTCCAACTTTTTGACACGGTTCTCTCAAGACATCCTCTGGGGTTTTATCTTCAAAATAGCATAAATGATACTAAATTACATGATTGCACAATGAAATGGGATGTTGCTGAAGAACAACGCTGAAAAGGTCTGTGTTCAGACTTATTCTTGGAATCAAATCCAAAGTATTTAAACTGTTCGCAGTGATGCAAAGTTTCAGCCAGCCTGTCCAACATCCCAGATGACACAAAAATATATTTTCCTAGAGTAGGAGAAGCCTGCTTTGATTGACATAGAAGATTTGTGGGCTCCCAGATGTAAGATCAGAACAGGAAACTCATCTGTTTCACTCGCCTAGCTCAGCCTAGCCCTGTCCCATCTCAACCCAACTGTAGCAACAAAGCTATTTACTCAAGCTCTGATCCCACAGTGCTGACAGTCTTGTTAGCCTCCGATTTACACTTTTAATTGAATCAAGCATATCAGCATCATCTGGCTCAGACTGAGTATATTTGGCTGCATACAAGAGTCAATATCCAGTGCAGTTCAGTTTGATAAAAGATGAGTTCAGTTCATACTCACACACCTGTTAAGGGCCCCATTTACTGTACATCCAGTGTTAAAAAGGTAATCTGTATCTCTTTATGCTCTATCCATTTCCTCCAAATCATTAAATCTTATCACATTCTGATTCCTGCATTAACCTGTTTTTTTCTTTATCCAGATAAGACAGTGAGGAGGTATTAATGTTTAAATGGAGCCAAGATGACAACGGGACAAGGCAGCCCAGACACCCGCCCACGCAATACTCCACAAAACACACTTAATTCTTTATCCTGCCGCAATCTTGACCTTCACTTTACAAGAAAGGCATATGTGTAATAACTGAGGCTACAAGGTCTGCTTCACCCCTCCATCCCCCCTACACATCAGCTCATAAATCCTTGCCCAGAGTAACTCCAATCCCTGTAGCGTGAATAATCTCTTCACATCGCTGCCTTGAATTTGAAAATCTATACATTTTGCTTATCTTGACAGTGAATGTTGAGGGGATCAAAACTTTTGCCTCGCAGTTAAAACAGTTCTTGGCTCCAGCTGGAAAAACATGAGTTAAAGCAACCAGCAGAAACTCCAGAAAGTCACTGCTCCTGGCCAAGAACAAGTCTAGCAAATAACCCACCGTAAAGCCACAACTCGTTTTACACTATAGTTTTTGTACTGATTACACGTGTTAATTAGTGAGCTTTAAAGGTGCTGGTAGTTAGATTTTGTTAGCTTTGGACAAAGCCAGGCTAGCTGTTTCCCTCTGCTCCTAATTCACTGTACAGACATGAGAGTCAGCAGGGTGAATAAGATTTTTAAGGAAATGCATCATGTGCAGGATCCTGCCTCCCTTTTAAGTTACCACACAGATAATGTAGTATCTGATGCAAAGCACCTGATATGAAATGACCGTATGGTTTTCAGAGAAAGTGCAATGTTGAAAGAGCAGCCCAGAGAGCAGGGAGATTTTGGCAGCCACTTCCAAATGATTGTCTGCATAGTAGGGAGCATTGCATGGTTAAACGACCACTAAACGCATCCTCAGCCCTTGTAATTTGAGATAATGGCTTTGACATTTCAATGTCAGACCCACTGCGAGCCACGGCAAGCAGGTATCTTGAAAAGCTGGGTGAAAAGTTGGAACAGTGATGCTGCTGAATCTGTAATCTCTCATCCCATTACTCCCTTCTGTTCCAAGGGAGCAAGGAAAAAAAGGGGACATTCAGCATTTATGTATATATCTGGTTCTAGTACATTACACTTAAAATGGATGCCTGCTGGATGCCACTGAGGTGTACAAGTGATGGAAAAATGGGTAAGTCGGAAGAATGGCAGCACACTATGCTCACTTGAGCTTTCAAATCATTAGTATGGGCATTAAAATCTAGATTTTATAATCAAAAAGTCTTCCCTGCGGAGTTCAGACACCCTTTAATATTTTAATGAATAGACCAATGGTGATACACCAATCAATCGGCACAAAACATGGTTTAGGGAAGTTAAAATTGAATGAAAGGGAATGGTGTAAAATTGCCAACCCCCTGCTGTGCCTTCAGAGGGATTTGAATAAACAATAACAACTGAGAGTCCCTGTGCTAAGATGCAACTTGGGCTATAAAAGCACATTTATATCCTCAAATAAATTTCAGGCAATCACTTTGGTTTGTATTAGAAGGTAACGCCCCATGACAGGATGTAATTACCCACAGACAAGAGACTCAGCTGTAGAGAAACGGGGATAGAGAAAGGCAGAGAAATGAGTGTGTGTTTGTGGTTGTACTGTATCTAAGCATGTATCTGTGTTTATGTGTGTGTTTAAGAGTGTGTGCGGCCGGCTCTGACTCAGCACATCCGCACGGGCCTCAGAGGCGGCTGGCTCTTTTATTACCTAATCCAGTTTAGGAGATGAATCCGGCCTGTAATCTAATATTCTCTTAAATGATTCCCGCCATATACATGAATCCCTGACCTTAGCTATAACCACAGCTTGCAGGCTGCAGCAATGAAAAAACGCCCACACAAGACAGCATTTATGCCTGTCTCTTTTTCACTAATTGCCACAGCAAATTGCTCAACATATCGCTCATACATGCCTGATGGTTTGATATTTACACTATCTAAGTGCAGTAAATTAAGAGCGGTGAAGGGTCACCCCAGTTCATGCTTCCTGCTTTCCTCCTCCTCCTCTCTTCTCATCGTGTGCGGATGGATGGAAGCCGATATTAAACGTTGCTTCTAATGTCAGCTTTCATCTTTCCAAGCTCTCTCCAAACCTTCCTCTACGCCTGATAGCACCCTTCAGGCATGTGAGACCAGTAAAATATATCCAGCAGTGCCTCGCACATGTCCAAGCAAGCACTGGGACTAACTGAGGTGAAAGCTCTGACCGAATCCCTCAGAGATAGTGTGTCGTGTTGTTTCATTTTCCCTTTACACTCTGTCTCATTTTTCTCCAGTTTGCAGTCCTAATATTTGCCAGGGAATGCTAGCATTTCCACAGAGCAGAGTCTGTATTTACTCAGTGTCTGTAAAGCTGGCCATGTTAAATGAGCCTGATGTCTTACCTTTTCTCTTCTATTGTTTTCATTCAATCAAACTCTTGTGTATTTCTATTCCCTCCCTACATTTTGCACACAACCACATCAGACAGAAATGTTTCATAAGTTTATTATCCAAGTTTAAGTCTGACATTTTCTGACTCAAGTGAGGCACATGGGAAATTGCATATGGAAAATAGCATTTGGCCTCTTTGGAAACATCTCACTCTTTAAGGCAGCAATCCACTACATAGCTTAGGGATGTGTTGCGAGAGAAAGATGCAACACAGCAGAATAAAGTAGAAAAGATGGTTGATTTCAGTTCTTAAGGTCAGTGCACCGATTAAAAAAAAAAAAAAAAAAAGCATTGGGAGCTTCTTGATTTGTTGCTTTGCATGACAAGTCACTGTTTCACCGCATGGCAAGGACAACAGCGAGAAAACGTGAATGCAATGTGTATTTGTACAGAGCAAATGACTTCTTTGAGATGAATTCATTCATGAAAATATACAGGATGAGGCACAAGACAGGGACAGTGTCTGGTGATGATATACTGTCTCGCAGCCAGTGCATCTTTCTTTGTTCTATGCAGGAATAAATGCATATTTAAAGAGTTTGAGAGTGATGAGGGGAAGATTGTACATCAAGAGTGGCAGGTTGGCCTTGTGGTTAGGTTGTCCTGGAACCAGAGGGTCAGTCATTTTGTCCATCTTGTTGAAAGGCTTTAGGAAGACAGAGTCCTACCCAGCTGACATGGTGTAAGTTAAGATTGTCAGCAAAATCATCTAAATATAAATATGATGCTAGGCAAGGATATATATATATATTTTATATATACAAATACAAAAGATGATCCCAAATCCATGTTAAAGGCACTTATAAAGGCAATATGTCAGTGAAAAAAAAATATCATACTGTAACAAAACAGATAATCAGAAAACCCTTTCAATGAAATAATGATGCTGTACTGGCAAAATAGGAGTCAACAAGATATAACACGCTGTC
Organism: Euthynnus affinis; assembly: GCA_029490765.1. Taxonomy (NCBI): domain Eukaryota; kingdom Metazoa; phylum Chordata; class Actinopteri; order Scombriformes; family Scombridae; genus Euthynnus; species Euthynnus affinis. The sequence goes on along the minus strand of CM055860.1, from coordinate 14,703,293 downwards.
CTGAAGTATGATACATTTACTTAAAAAAAAAAAAAAAAAAAACAAACAAACAAACACAATTTGGTCATTTTAACTCATCCTATATAAAGAAACCAGGATAATGCGTCCAATATGGTTTTATCCACTCTATTTGGATAAAAGACACCAATTTTATATTTCGTCAAGGTTTTGCTATTAAATTGTCAGCACAACGTCTCTGCTCACATCAAATAAAAATGATGTATAAATACATTTTTGAGGACTGACCGAAGGCTAGAATTTGTGTGCATGTACTATCCTCTTGCCTTTATATAAATACTTCGTACCCCAGCTGTTAAAGCACAAACTGCCTGAGTCATGATGTGCATGATAACTTCCCTTCACATCTATGAATGCACCAGTTTAATGCCCTGCCCAGTGTCCAGTACAGCTGGTGGGAACCAAGCTAGTTTACACCTCCTGAAGCAGCGCAGACACACGCTGCATAACCAGAACAAGTTGAGGCCACAGCACCAGTTGGAGAGGTGCACCATGGGATAAGTAGCCTTAGGAAAGTGGGTCTTCCAATGCTTGGCCACGTCACTTCCTGTAGGCAGGTGAAGCGTATAGTCGCTCCAGCGCTTGGACACACCGTAGACGGCTGTCACCGTCCTTCCCTTTTCTGACCATTGGGTGTCGCTGTCTGGGTTGCAGTTGAATTCCACCCATTCGGAAGTGAAGTCCCCAAGATAGGGGATGTCTCCAGCCTCTGGGTCCACCCTGGTAGCGGACAGCTCGGCCCCCTGCACGGCTACGTGGATACCCTCCACTCTACGCACCTCCTTGACCCAGGGGAGGGAGTTCTCAGTGTCCAGGACCAGGATGAGACGGGAGCAGTGGCCAGCATTCTTCTCCTTCCATAACTCCAGCAACTGGGCCAGATGAAGACTCTCCCCTCCTGTAGTAGAGGAGGTTAAATGGTGAAATAGAAAATAGAGGAAGGGTTGGGAAAAACGTGAGGGGGCGGAGAGAGAAAAATATACTGAACAATAAGGAATAAGTGTTAACATGACTAATACTGCTTCCCAAATGTACAGGGATACAGAGTGGTGGTTATAAGGCCACCATCGGTTCAATGTCCTGTTCAAGGACATTTCAAAAGGACACATGGCTGTTGATGGACACAGTGGCTTTGCAGGGATCAAACCTGTCAAATTTGACTGGCGGGAGGGACTGTCTGTCTAACTGCTGTCAACCCAACCACGCAAACACACACACAACCACACAAACTTCAACAGAAGCTACCATCCAAATGGCACTTTAAAAGTACAAAGATCAGAGCTGCAGTGCCTCGCTAGCAGATGTGCCAAATTATTTCTGTCACCTCAAAATCATTATTAATTGTTGGAAAGTGCTGAGTAAGTGAATCAAGAGCTGAGGAGAAAAGGACTTTTACTTTTGGCCACAAAACAGCTTCATCTAGAGACGATTTTTATTTTGGATAGAAAACTGTGCTCCATCCACAAAATGCCTAAAAATCTAAAACAAGCTAGAGACACTGTAGTTGCATTACTAAAGCAATTTAATTTTCTGGCCACTGTTATCACTGTTATAACAGAGTATAGACAAACTACTTCTTTCATGGGCTTTCAGTGTATAATTTAGGACTGGACAAATCTTCTGCAAAATTTCTTTTATGACTTGAAATATGACTTGAAAACAGTTCCCAATTTGGATTTTGGCAAAAACAACCTCACTTTTTAAGAATGTGAAAAATTATCCACCAAACACAGACTGAAAATGTACCAGTGTCACCTTCAGAATGGTGACAGTGATTATCTTTTCTATGGGGATATTTCTTTCTTGTTTGCGTCGGCACACAGAGATAGCGTGTCAAGTAATCTCTTAACACTGAGAGCTGTGGCTGACATGGTGTTAACCTGCTGTGATTCTCATTTCTGTTGAGGGAATGCTTGTGTCACAGCAGACCAACAGAATCTGCTCTACTGGAGCAGTTATTTTAACTCTTTACGCTTACTCGTCCGATCTGTGCAAATCATCCTCTGACTGACCGAGAGGAGGAGGCTGGGGGATGAAAAGAATGCAGATGAAGTTTGCAAGTTTGAATAAAATATCTACTTAATGCTTTCCTACACAATGGCTCTGCAGTAAACACTCATTTTGTGTTCCATTTTTTGTTATAACTGCCTGAGAGGTGCTGAATCAACTCTGATTCAACTCTTAGGTAATTACTGGCAGTTTAAATGTGATAATTATGAGCCAACTTTGAAGAGATATTCAACTTACAGCGCATGTCTAAAACTTTTTGTGATGATTCAAGGTGGAAAATTACATCCTTTTGTTGTTCATAAAAAATATTTTTACCTGAGGCAGCAGTGTGACTGCCAGCATCCTAATTGAAAACCTTTATAGATAAACCTGCTGTGAAAAAATTCAACAGAATACAATATCTGAAAATGCCTTTCTTGCTCTACAAGGAAGTTGAGGTAATTGTCCTCATTTTCTTAAGTGAATTAAGATGCTTAAGACGTAAGACATGTAATGTTTAAGAATCCAGTTTAGCTGCCAGGACTGAAAATTTTCCAAGAAGCTAAAGAAGAAGCAAATAGCAAAAAAAAAAAGATAAAAAAACAACAAATTTTGATGTGTGACTCTCACCGGCTAGAGCCCAGGCCCCAGTGCCTTTGTATGTGTGCCCACTGTAGAAAATCAGATAAGTGTCATGGCGTGGCCCGTCTGCGGTACGAAGCTCCAGAAAGTTGCGCAGTTTGGTCTGCACAGCCTCAAGTGTGACACCGCTGGTGGAGTAGTCGCAGCCGAATGTCTGGATCATGTGGTGGGAGAAGAGACGCTGCACGTTGTTCAGCATACCAGTGGAGCGCAGGTTTAACTGTTGGACGTGCTCAGGTGGTAGGAGAGTGGGCTGACCATCAGCGCTGGACAGAAAAGAGAGATGAGAGGATGTGAAGAGGTCTTGAGTCATCTTTTTTTTTTCTCCATCTACTCTGAGGGAGACTCAAGTAAGGTAGCTTGTCAGAAAAAAAGGGGTGGAAGAGAGAGACGAGGAGCAAGCAAAAGACAGATGAATAAGTCAGAAGTATAGAGAATTTTGTACACTGGTCTGATGCTAACCTTACGCCACTTCATTTCGAATGTGAAGAAAACTGAAGAGATGGTGTTTGACCCTAGGGCAGTACCACAGCCCTGTGATTATCCACAACACTCCCATTAATCAGGTAGTCTCTGTGTCCATACTGATAACATACTTACCTGGCAAGCCCATGTTGACAGCCTATGCTCCAGGCCACAGCAGAGGTTGTATGTTTTGAGAAGGCTGAGAGTGTATGAGGTTGACCAGAAACTTATCTGTTCTACCAGGCGGTCTTGGAAAGCCTTATCAGGTATGGGATACAGGCATGGTAACCTCTCAGTGCAGTCAAAATCTAGGCTTGCCCGTCTTGTTCAGACCGCTGTGAAGGTCATAGAAGAACACCAGTCCCTTCAATCCATATACGAGTAGTCTGTGCTCAGAGGAGCACAGAGAATACTGGCTGATCCATCCCATATCCTCCACTCCGAGGACAAGCTTTTACCCTCTGGCAGACGATATAGAGTACCCAAGTGGTACTCAATCGTTTTAAAAACTCATTTGTGAGTTCTTCTATTAACAGTAAGGAGATAGTATGAGCCATAGAGGCCATAGTCCCTAAAAGGATTGACAGCTTGCACAATATGTTGTTTTAAGTGTTTCACTTGAATGTATGTACGTATGAATACCAGTATGTGGTTGACGGTGTGATAGGTCTACGTACTCTGTATGCAAAATGTAGAATGACATTCGTTAAACGCAGAGCCACTGAGCCCCAGAAAATTTTCCAGGACAGGACAATAAAGTATAGTGTATCGTATCGTAAGCTGATAGTTTGACACGCCGGGTGGAGAAGCTGTCTGCGTCGCCAGGGAGAGAGGCAACAGAGAGGTATGAGAGGAGATGTGGGGAAAAAGGAGATGGAAGGAGTAGGAGTGGTGGATCACTGCTGCAGGAAATGACATTAGCCTCAGGGATGTAAAGGGAGTTGAAAATGAAAGGGAAGTAAGAAAAGAAAGAGGGAGAAATGACAAGAACTGAGACAGGAAACTGAGGAAAAAGTTGAGGGCAAAGTGATTTTTTTATAAAAAAAAAGTGTGTGTGGATGCACACAAAACTCTGACGCAGACAATGATGATGACACGTACACACAAAGTCACGGCTGGCAGTTATTCAGCCCGCCATACATTTTCTTTCAATCTCTGAACTTGATGTTATTCATGGCCATGTCATACTTCACTCCTACGGACATCTGCATGAATGTGCCATCATATTATGCCCTGTGGCCCTCATTCAATCACCTTCAACCTCACCTTTACAAGGACAAGCGAAAGTTTATCTAATGTGGACGAGATAGGATTGATTTTTTTTTTTTTTTTTCAGCCATCGTTCAGATAAGTGGTCGTTATTCGTTGACAGCCAGAGTGGATGTATTCATCAGGTGTGTGAGGTGATTGCTGTTACTGATGTTGACACTCTTCTTTTCTGTCCTTTTAGAGATGAACAATTTTCTTCATATTTCTTAAGTAAAGAAAGATATACTGTGCTTGGTCTGAAAATGACATGCTGCAACCTCTGCATGGCTTGGTTAGCTCTAAACCCATCTAATCTTTTCAGATCTCATGGCGCCCAGGGGAGTCAAGGCTTGTGGTTTGAGATTCAGACCACATCTCTCCCTGTTACACTCTCTCTTTCATCCTTAAAAAAAATCCTGTCCTTTTCTCCATAGCTCTACTCAGAACTCAATCCCTCCCTCCCATCTTTCAAAAAATTCCTCCCCTTTCTTTTGCTGTGTCTGTCCCTTTTTTTCCTTTGACCACCCTCCCTCGCTGTTTACAACCACAAGTCCTCTCCTTGTGTTTTTCCTCCCCGTTTCACCCTGTGCACCTCCCCCTCTCAACCCCCCCCTCTCACCCCTATCTCTCTAATCTCCCTGTGCGGCTCTTGTCATTGTGAAAACATGATCTGCAGCCATCAAACAGCCGATTATACACTGCTGCATTCTCATCATGCTCTCAGTCATCCCTATGGACCCTGCATATATGGCCTTGCATACAGAGCATCAACAGCTCCAATAGTATGGGCCTGCATCCAAAATCACCTGGAGAGTTAAACACTAGTAAAGCTGGCATATGTTTACCAGCCAAACATCTCTAGAGGCTGGATTTCAGACCTGTCGAGGGGCTCTCAAAGATGGAAACACTGATTTACAACTGACGGTGGGCAAGGTGCTGCTGCTGCTTCGGAGGAGGAGACATGTCTGCATCATCAAAACACACCAGGCTATTTAAAATAAATTAATTAATTAAAAAAAAAAAAAAGCTCAGCCAACTGAGAGGGCACTGGGAGAGGCATCATCAGCAGCTAATGGCTAACTGCTGCGGCTGAACAACTTAGTATGCTGCTGAGGGAGTGCTGGAATGATCCCTTAAGGGCCTAAAAATTAGTGTCATGTTTATGCATAGTTATTGGCCTATTTATCCAGTTGGTTTTGTGTTAACTGTGGAGGGAGTTGGAATGAATGATCATATTTACCAGTGCCTGTGATGCAAAGGAAAGCTTGGCAAAGTCAGTTCTGTGCATGTTCATGTGTGTTAATATGGTGTTGTGTCGGTGTTGTGATTAGTTGTGTCTGTAGACTATTGAAAAAGACTTAAAAAGGTACCCTGTTGAGATTTCTGGTAAACAAATGAAATACATTCAGTATTCAATTAAAGATTTTCAATATTAAAAACTGTGTCTTATTTACATCCATGTTTTCGTTACTAGCGATCTTCTTCCCTGCCTTATTTTGCCCACAGCTGCATTTATTGGCACATTATCGCCACCAACTGTCAATCAGTAAAACAGTGTGAAGCTGACTGCAGTGAATCTTGCAGTCTGTGTGCTCTTGTGTTTGGATCTGACACGAGGATGTATTCATAAAGAAATTACTCCATAACGCTACTAGTGGCTGAAAACTCCACAGGATAACTAACAGGCAGGTAAACAACACATACGAGTCTATGTGCTTGACATAGCAGATAGTATAGCAGAAATTAATTTTAATAATTGCTTGTTTAAGTAATTTATCAAGCAAATATGCCAAACCTTTTACTGGTTTCAGCTCCTCAAATGTGGTGTTTTTTTATCCATTATTTGGTGCACTTTCACTTTATTAGACAGTAGAGAACTGACAGGAAATGAGGGGATAACATGTGGGTGATAACATATAACAAAGCTACATCAAGGATGTCCACCACAACATCATAAATTTTCATTAAAAAATCTTTTGGTTCTGGACTGTTTGTTAAACAAAACAAGAAAAGATGTTACCCTGAGCTATGAGAAACTGGGTTGATTTTATGTGTATCATCTTTCTCCAGTACCTGCAGTACGCTGTAGGTATGACCAAGGCGTAGCCAACGCAGGTTCCCCCGAGGCAGCTGCCCAGCTCGTGGAACAAGCCGTGAGCCAGAGACTCCAAAGGCAGCACCACCAGCAGAGCGCTGAGAAAGAGACCGTTGGACGGCTGAAAAAAGCGAAAGAATCAGAGTCACTTTCATTCGCCACTTACAGCACAAAGCAATCAGATGCAGTTAATTGGTAGTGACACTTTGCAAGACAGTTATACAATAACGGACTGACACTGTGTTATTATTGCAGGACAAAACATGACAGGACCTTGCTAAATGGAGACAAAATGCACTGTAAGACAGCAGACTAAGCATACATCAAAAGTATCCATTCAAAGCAAAATAATTATTCCAATGTGAATGAGCCTGTACTTTCTTTAAAGCCATGAGACTGTAGAATAAAACTGTCATCTTTTTTTTGTACTTTCTAACACTTTTCTTATTCTCAAATATCAATAACTCAAACACAAAATTGCATGCTTGCACATGCACTAATATACACACACAACTACATAATACAATCTGAGTCAATGTTAGGCAAGGCAATTTAGCATCCTCAAAAAGCCACTTTGATTTCATAGCATGGCTCTGTATCTGAGAATGCAAATCGGTTAAGTGGAACCACGCTTGAATTTTCAGAAAATATTGAAATGCCCAGTGTATGCTCAAGTTGAAAAATGCATTGCACTCATTCACTGAAATTTTATGAAGTTAAATATATCAACTCCATATATCCCCCGCTGCCTGAATATAGTATTATAAGCAGATGAAGCACAACACAGTAATGCGATCTCAAAGTATTGATTCATTGTAGTCAACCCCAAAGAACTGAGGGTAGGGGGTTTGCTCATGAGCATCGCTGCACTTAACAGTGTTGCATTCAGCGGCTGACTTCCTATTAGATAAGCAATTTCTATACAATTGCACATGAAAACGCCACTCAGCTTTTCAGTCAATCTACACTTTAAAATGCATTTCCATGTCGACTTTCGAAAGGAGGGTATAATACATAATGTCATATACATTTTACGGGGAAACGCTGAATGCAATATAGCGCCACAAACTATGGCCTTAAACATTTGCATAGAGTTGAATCAACACCTTTTTGACTCAACAAATATTGAATATTTAAGTTCCACGAAGGCAGTGCTTATTGCTGAGACTGCATTAAAACTACACTGATTCAAGAGTGAGTGTGTGTGTGTGAGAGAGAGTTATAGAGTTGAAGATAGATTATTGTAATTAAATAGCATAAGCATATAAATAGCTGTAAAACATCAAGAACCACACACAGTGACTTTCTTATTCAGGAGTACTGACGGCTCCTACTTTCTCAAGCAAATTTGCAACTGACATCAACAATGTGCAGATCTCAAATTAGGACTCAGGCCCATGAGACTCTTACAAGGTAAACGTCTAATAAGGCTAAATAAGTTATTGCTGCTCTTTATGCAAGTAGATAGGGATATTAAAGTGCTAATTAAATTGGTTCCGCATGAGAGCAGAAGTGCCTCAGCTTGGGGAGCAACTACTAAATACACACTGCCACTAGCATCTCTCTCAAGAATTTATGACATGGGTGTATGATATGTTTATGTAGACCTTGACATGAAGCTCAAAGTGACAGTAGGAGGAAGAATTTGAGCAGGACCTTCACAATGATCTAGAAGTGTCTGAGTTGCTCAATGAACCCACAAGGTTTCTAAGCAAAAGGCCAATATGAAATGACTATAATGACAATGAATTAAACCCTTTGTATCTTTAGAAAACAAGCCTACCTGCCAGGACACAGCCCCCAGTATGATCGTCGACAGAAGAATAAAGAACACCAAGCGTTCTGAAATGAGGCAGAAGTGTCGAATGCCCCTGGAGGCCATTACTTGGTCCAGACTCCGGCTACTGGATCGCTGGGCCCGCCAGGCCTTCTGACACTCGCTCAGCTTGGTGTGGAAGCCCCATATTGTGATCAGTAGAATTACGTGGCAGATGGACCAGAAAAGGCCAAACAGACAGAAGCCTGGGATCACCAGATACCACAGCTCCAAGTGGCCCAGCTATGTAAGACAAGAGAAAAATGGCATTAAACACAACCTTAAAATATGTAATAGAGCCATACAAAATCCTACACTGTCATTAAAAAAAAAAACACCTTTTTGTAACATCTTACAGATAGAGTTTGAAAATAACACAGGAGCATAATGACTCACATAATGGAAATGTCAACATCTCACATATTAATTAGAATTTTTTGCAAAATGCTTCTAAGTGTACCTTTAAAGCTGCCAGGACAAAGAAGGCCAGCTCAAACAGACTCAGAGGCAGCAGGGACAGCCTCCGCCACACCTTCCCCAGGGAGAGCACTGGCATCCAGCGCTCGCTGGGTCCCAGCCCACTGAAGTACACATCCAACACAGGCTCACACAGCAGCCTGCCCAGGTAGCAGCCCAAAGCATATGGGTTGGCTGTGATGCCTAAGGCTTGGAAAAACACAAGGGAGGTAACCAAGGCAAAATTGACTAGGTTGGGCAAAGCCAGGAGGGATTTCATCCTCAGGTCTACAATGAGAGCACCCAAGGCCACTACCAAGCCTATTATGGCAATTGACTTGTGAAGAAGCATGGTAGTGCTGGCAATGCCAAATCCCAGGAGCTCCAGTAGCTCAGCTGACGTTAGCAAGATGGGTTTGTAACGGATAGAGCTGCATATTCGCTCTGTTACGGCCCAGACTGCTTTCATGACTACGCTGGCCAGGAGGAGATAGTTAGTGACCAGTTCTTTGACATTTAAATCCAAGGTGGGGCTGTTGAGGAAGCACAGGAGACCAAGTAGAAAGCCAAACCACAAATGGAACAGGCTGAGGCTGGCTTTCTCCATAGCAAAGTAGTAATGGAGGATGCTGGCTATTCCGAGGACAAAAAGACCCAAGATGAAGATGACCAGGATCATTGGTTCACTTGTCACCTCCCAGCGTACATACATGCCAACGCATACTGCCACAAGGAGGTTGATGCTGGACAGGTAGCCTAGGCAACGGACTGATGTAAACACATCAACCTCCTTGGGTCCGTCGACCGTCAGCTGCTCTTCCTCCTCCTCCTGAGCCATGATGGCTGACTACAAAAGCTACTAATCCAAATGCAGCTGAGGCTTCTGGGTGTCAGTTTGCTCCAGTCACCCTCTCTAGATGTGCACAGTGGATCTGCAAGCGGCGGTCTTCACCTCTTGATGGCATTGTGTAAAATCAACCCCTGTGAGCATTCAAAAAGCCATGTTACTCAAGTTAATAAGTAGTCAATCATGAAAAATATATACATTTGTCAGACAATGCAAACTTATACACGCTAAATTACACTTAGTAGTTACTTACGTCACGTCCAGACAACTAATATACACACATTAGTTCGTGTTAACCTCATTCTTACTCGAAAACAACTTTTCTAACATTGATTATTTAAAAAGAAATATAAATAGCTGAGAAAGTTCTATAATATGGTTTGCTACACTTGGTAACAACAATATGGTAAATGCATAATGTTAAATAGCCAAACAGTCGAGACAAATGTATTTACTAGCAATATCTTGGCAACATTTGAGTAAAATAAAGCAGTGACTGCGGCCCCGCTGTCAGTTTCTGACGATGTGGCGCTTCAGCCGGGAAGTTTGCTAACTCACATAGCCACCCAGCTGACTTATCGTTCACGGTCGACTAACTCGCCTTTTAAAGTCGTCTCTTCAACTGTGAAGAGAACAAGTAGCAGCCCTTGCACAAATGTCTCGGTGAGCACATTGAGAATGAAACGTAGCAAATGTGTTTATCGTCAAAAAAATATAGCTTACATGTTTGTTTAGATGACAGCATCAATGCTTCCGGATTCCCGAACTACGGCAACTCGCAGACGTCAAAACACTCAAGGCTTCGCTTTTCATGGAAGATATGATAATATATTAAACATTAACTATTACACAAGAGTCATTGTGCAGGAAGTATGGTACTAAAATTGTGAATCCACAGAATGTAAAGGAAATCAAGGAGCATAGGTCTATAATACTGAAATAAAAATCCCACCAGAAGTTGTCTTGATGTTCATGGAAAACATGGACTCAAGTATTGCAGGCAATCTGTTACAATCATGCTTAAATTATTTGCATTGTATTTGCAATGCATTGCATTTACATGAAACAGAAATATATTGATATTATAACTTATTGGTAGGCTCTAGCATCATTATATCTTTAAATAAAAAAGAGGATGTAAGATTAATTTTATTAAAACTCTCCAGCATAAAGATACAAGATAAAAAATGTTCACTGGAAACTGATAAGTTACTCCTTTTATCCGTTTGTGTATTTGTTGTAACAAGGGAAAGTTCATCTGCAGACATAAAATGACATTGAGATTGACAAGGTGAAAATTAAAATAGACCTTTATATTTACAGTTTGCTAGATTGTGAAAGCTTTAAATGCATAAAAAACATACTAGAGAAAATGTATGTAAATGTAATCAAAGAAAGGTCACTCCATGCAAATTCTAATTATTTATTTTATACAATAGGCCTATAACAACAGGCATCTCATTTAGTTTTTTTTTTTTTTTAGATTTTTGCAGGTTTCTTTGGATCCTGCTGCCATGGTCCTGCCTGATGCCCATGCCTACTATTATTATTATTAGTCATATTTCTATTATTATTATTATAATTATTATTATAGTTGTTATTGTTGTTATTGTGCATCTCTCTCTCTCTCTCTCTCTCTCTCTCTCTCTCTCTCTCTCTCTCTCTCTCTCTCTCTCTCTCTCCCTCTCTCTCTCTCTCCCCTCTCCCCCTCCTTCCTCCTCTCTCAGCCCAACCTGTCAAGGCAGATGGCCGCCCACCTAGAGCCAGGTCCTGTTCAAGGTTTCTTCCCCTTAAAGAGGAGTTTTTCCTGGCTGCCATCACCAAGTGCTTTCTCATAGGAGGAAGTTGGATCTCTGTAAATTAAAGAGTATGGTCTTTACCTGCTCTATATGAAACATGTCATGAGATAACTTCTGTTGTGATTTGGCGCTACAGACTTGACTTGACTATTGTGTCCTAAAAAGAGCAAAGGAAATTCAGTAACCCAAGATTGCCCATCTTGCACCTACAAGTATTATATCCCTGTCTCCAGACAGTTTGACTTGTCAAAACAGGAGAAACACAGCTGGAATTAATAACAGAGCTCTGCTCTGCTGAAGTGAGTCTGAGCCATTCTGCACAATATAAATGCAACAGTTATAGATGTTATTAATTACATGCTGTGTATTTTCAGACAGCAAAGAATATATTGCAAAAAACAGGCTTTCATTATGATAACTTCATACAAAAGAGAGCTCATCTCAATATTACTGTGGAAATACCATTTACATGTATGAAAGTTTCAGAATTGTACAGAGTCAAGTACAAGTCATGTATGTGTATATTGGGTTATGTGAGGAAGGTCTCCACTACTACACAACACTTTATGTTAAAATTGTATTGTCTGAAATATAATGCTGTCATTGGTGGATGAAACATATAATTATTATGAAAATAATCACTATATCACAAGTAACTTTCTGGATGTATCAAATTGGCTCTAAAATAATCTGTGAAATAAACTCATATCCTCAATAGTAAAATTCCTGTTTGCAACTGTAGCATATTTCTGACTATTCATACAAATGAAAAGCCTTTTACTTGCTTCAGTCCTGCAACTCCTGCCAGAAAAGTCTCTGTATCATGGGTTTTATAGACCAAGATAAACCCATTGGCCTCTAGGATAAGAAGCCTATTTACTGCATTACTGAGGAGAAGCCTGTTAAGGGGTTTATTTAGGATTTTCTACTGATGCAATGTGATAAATGTAACAATCAGGGGAACATCAAGAAGCAGGCTTACTCAAGACCCTGAGGGTATACGAAAGCAACCCAATGCATGCATGTGTGTGCATTTTTTATGCCTCTGTTTTTCTCTGTGTGTATGTGTCTCTGAGCATGCTGCTTTGATCAGATGATGACATAAGGCACAACTGGGAACACACAGTGCTTTAGCCCCCTCGACATCTTACGCACATAGTCCTCTTTTCATATAATGTTTATGGCTGAGAGTGAGATGTAAATATTGAAATGTACTACGATATATTTGCCCTGAACAAGTATTTTTAAAATTGAACTAAAAAATGAACTGAAATCTCTTTTGAATTGAAGATCCTTACTGAAACATGTTAACAATGCTATATAGTAGCATTGACTATATCATCGTATCTATGCTTTTCACTTTTGCAACATCTATTTCCTCTTGGGAAGGCTTTTCTTTTCTGGTGCAGCTACACAAGTCTCTACGCCTGTAATGCTTTTAGAGAGAATAAGAGTAGCTGATTGATTGAACCTAATCATTTTACAACTATGCAGTAGATGCAGTAAAGCACTGTGGGCTTTGATAACTTGGAAATGTAGTCCCCTTTGGTCTCACAAAACAAATCTATTGGTTATATAAGGGTACTAGTGCCTTGAACATATACCAGCATCTGCATCCTTTTCCACAAAAGTAAAGCTTTAACATCTATGTGTACATTGAGTTATAAAGCTTTTCATGTTGTGGATAATATCACACTCTGACCAAATGCAAAGGGAGATTTTCATCATGAAGATAAAGCAGCTTTTTTATGAGAAGGTTTCAGTTGATGCCAAAAGGCTATTAGAGTTCCTGTTAATCTATTCTTTAATTCATTACAACATCCATTTCTTTCTGGATAAAGAACAAGATAAGTAACACAATGAAGGAGGAACCACATTTATTTAATTAGAGCCTTAACGTTGCATTCATGCATAATTAAAGAAGCCGGTGATCAACTAATTTTACAGAATTGTAGTGTGTGTGTGGGCTGGGTATAATGAGCCATCTGAGTCCGTCCTCCCAAGAAAAACGACACAATAGGTCATAATGTTAATAATAATATAGTTACGCTTGAGCGATAGACGCCATCTAGCGGCTGTAGTAATTATGACCTGGAGAAATGGCGCAGTTCAGATGACATTGATATAAGGTGACAAATTTCCATATTCAGAGGCGACGGATTGGGTGACTCGTTAGATCCTAACTTGCAAAAAGTGGACTTAGCTGTTTGTTTCCCATTTCCAACTGTGAGTGTCACGTTTCTTACCTCGATTCGGGATGTTTTTTTAAACCCGTAACTATGTAGGTTCCCCAACTTTAAAGAAGTAGTAACTTTAACCCACACCATGTTTAAAGTGATCATTTTAACTTAAACCATGATCTTTCCCTAACCCTAACCAAGTGGTTTTTGTGTCTAAACCTGACCAGACCTTAACCACAGCATTACCACACCATAAAACATAAACATTATTTTTCACAGTGATTTGACAAATGATTTTGTCCTGCAGATTTCTGCTGATAAAGGTGCTTGATTAGTCACCTCCTATAGATTGTTCTGAAAACACTCCTATAGGTTGCTCTGGAGTGTATGGTCTAGAGGACTTGTTGAGTCATCTCTAAGAGAAAAGGCAATACCACAGCGCACAGCCTGATCAGAGCTCATGAATGGTGCAGATATCTTCTAATCTGTTGAAGGTTAAAGTGCTGAAAGGTCTTCAAAAAAACAGATACACATAAAGATAAAGAGAGAGACTTACATATTAAAAAGGGAGGGTTACATGAGGATAGGAGTTAGAGAGAGACGAGAAGAGAGGGGTATAGGAGACTAAAGGAGACAGGTTCATCTGAATTATGCAAAGGGTACCTTCATTCTAATGTCAGACACAGCTCCACACCACCTGCATGTGCCTGACTGCAAAAGCAACTGGCGCACACACACACACACACACACACACACACACACACACACACACATTAAGGCTGGCATGAACTATTTGAATATCCATTTACATTGGTATGCTAACATCTAGTCAGTTTTCAGAAGCTGTTTGCAACTATAGTACAGTTATGATTGTGGTCATGATTTTAAAAAATCCGACATTGTTGCTCTGAAGGGGGAAATGGATTCTGGGCTCTGGCATGAAGGTTGGACACGCTACACATACCGTATCCACCAGCTCGAGTTTTCACTTCATTACATAAAGGGCACACTACTTCCTGCATTGGCACTGAATGTTGGCATTGGAGATAAATTGTGTGCTGAAGAATCGTCATCGTTTAATATGATAATCAGGGTCCCAAGGAGAGGGGGACACATGCATGTTCAAAAAGTGTATGAAAACAGGAGACATGAAAAACTGGAGGACAAATTACAGTCTATTTTGGGGATTTTATGTATCAGATCAAATGTCAAATGTCTGAGATGTAGCCATTTAATTACAGACTATGTCTTTGCGTATGTGATCTTAACAGTGCAGAGTTTTGTTCAGAGGGATTGAAATAGAGTTAATTTTACATAAAATCTTTAAATAGTTCATATAAAGTTGGTTGACAAACTGTAAAAGAACACCTCATGCCGTCTGCCAGTCAGGTGATAGGGCGTATCAACGTCCTCCTTCATATGCCGCAACAGTGCAAGATACACGTGGGGGGCCCTCATCCGCCAGGAGAGGTCTGTTCAATCAGAGTTTCATCTTCAGAGAAATCAATGTGATGGAGCGGTGCACCTAAAGTGGATGTTAGGAGAGGCAGACAGCATCAGAAGCCTAAATCAAAAGCCATTGGTGCTTAGTATATCCATCAAGGCTGAAATGAATTTTGGAAAAAAAAGCTTGTGATTTGAGTTAGGGAGAAAGAAATGGGTAGAGGGGTTGACAAGGGAGTGGCGGAAAGATTAGAGGAATATAAGTAGATAGGGCCACAAGAATGGTTGACTTTTGTTTCTCCTCTCAGAGAGGAAAATGTCCTTTACTTACAAGCTTTAACAGATTCACAGTCTCATTGGAGCATGGATTGAAAGATGTATTATGAGGGAGACAAGGAGAGAATAAGAACAAGGAGACAAAGACAATAGTCATTTCCCTCCTTTCCTTCCTTCTTCCCCAACAGTAATATTTATAAGAGCCTCTGACTGTTTTTATTGTACAGGATGTGGACTCAGTATTGCATAGCGAGGATGTACAAATCATCCCTCTCTACTGATTAATGCTGAAAGGAAGTGAAATCCACCACTCACAGTCATTTCCTGCTCAAAAAATAAACCATCTTTCAGGGACAAGGACATCTGCCAAGACTTGTCATTTTGCAGGGATCAGTTTGAACAGGTAATATGCTGCTTAATCCCCTGTCAACATCACAGACATGATGCCAGCACTGATGATGAGACACACACAGAATATGTCCTTCATGTCATAGCAACATTAGATGAAAAAATTGTTTGGATAAAACAAGATTTCAAATGGAAAATGGTTTGTTTAATAAGAGGTTTCATAAGAGAGGGAAAGTTTGTCATTAAAAGAACTAACAGAAGTCACTCTCTGTTGACATTTCTCAGCTTGATATTAGCTTTCAATTGAAAGTACGGAGACATTCTGCGTCAACATGAACATGAACTTTGAATATAACTACCAGTTGAGGGCAATCATACATTACCAATCTGATTTAGTCCTTTGCCTGAGATCACCGAGTGAAGCAGCAATGACTTTTTAATAACCCGACCTGTTCAGTCCCACTGAGTTGTGACGATGAAAAGTCTGATTCATTAATTGTGCCGACGGGGGGAAAATTACGATTCAAGTAATTAATCTGTTTGTGCCATTGTGAGAAGTGCTGTACACTGCCTTAAAGTCGACTATGCACCTTCAACCAAATGGATTTTCATTCTGTGATCAACAGTGCTGATGATAATGGCATTGTTCATTAAACACACGCAGTTTCACAAATGAGGGATTTGACTTCTATCTCTATTGCAGAGCTGTAATGTGCTTGTCTTGTAATTGGCCTGGATTAGTCAGCGGTTTGTCAAGAGTGAACACAGTCCAGTTGTGCTCGCCTCCCCCTGGCAGATGGATCTGAGACAAAGATTTGGTCATTTGATTTCCCTCCACTCTGTTCTGCAGTACACCTACACCGGCTCAAAATGGGCTTGTAGAGTGAAATATATGCCAGAGAATGGGGCAGCGCTCAGGAGTCTGACTGTGCTTTCTCAGGTTTAACAAATCAGCATCTGTTGGTCAGTTTGCCAGCCAAAAACCCACTGACTCCAACCTAGATAACAGAGAGAGAGAGAGGAAGAGAGGGGGCTGAAAGCCTAGAGATAGAGAGGAGTCATCATAGTGCTGAAGTGCTATTTGCTGAAATCTAAGGTACAGCATGAAAAAGTGGTTTAAGTACTGTTTGTGAAACTATTATAACTGTAACTTTGTCCAAAAGAGGCATTGTACCTTTAGCTTGTCTCAATTTCTTTTCACTTGTAGCCACATTAGCATGGCAATATCTGTCAGTCTACCACTTAAGTCCAGACTGAAATTTCCCAGAAGAAGAATTCCACCAACTTTGGTAATCCTCTGACTTTTTCTCTCACATCACCATGGTTGCCATTTTTGGTTGTGAGTGACAACTATTGGGTATATTACAATGTAAATTACTACTGGTTCAATTCAATTTAATTCAAATTTAATTTGTATGTCACCATCTCAAAATCAGCTCAAAGTGCTTCACATAAAAACATCCATGCATGCAAGCACATATAACCTATACACACATATAATCATACAAACTGTGTAGTTAATTTCAGAAAATACTTGACTGAATGGGAGGGTCAACACACTGTTGGAGCAAGTCTAAGATCTGCAGGCAAATTGTTCCATTCTTTAGGTGCATAAATGCTAAATGCTATCTCACCAGACTTTGGAAATCGCACATGGTGGAGATTTCCACCTTGTGACCTGAGAGATCTGCTTGCATTGTATACTGATTGCATGTCTGATATGTACTGAGGAGCTAGACCATTAAGTGCTTTGTAAACCAAGAGAGAAACTGTACTCTGAAAACAGCAGGTAGCTAATGAAGGTTTTGGATGACTGGCATTATGTGTACTGATATTGGAAGTCCCTACACGATCTGACTTTTCATCTAGGGCCATCAAGTCCAAATTTCAATTTGACTAATACTTTGGTTCATTAATTGCTGTATTTAGTGCAAAAGTGTGTTGAAAATGTTGAACCCGGTAAATATTACACAACTACATGCTAGCATTGTCACTCTGAGCATATTAGCATGTTGTTGTTAGAATTTAACTCACAGAGTACAATCTCACAGCGCTACTGACATGTCTGTAGACTCTCAAGGCCCTATCTTTGTGCTGGTAAAGGGTGATAAGTGCAGTGGCACACTGGCGTTATTTCCTCAAGTGGGTCAGGTTGGTATCTTGGTGACTTGTCATGCGCCACAGTGGGAGGAGAGGCACAGTAGAGGGTGCGGTGATGCCAATCCAACAGCACTATGCAATGTTGGTGCCAAGAATGAGTGCATCTCATGCCATCTACCACTCTCCTACGCAGAGCACTTCCATAGCCTATATTATCACTTTATTTGGTGAAAGCACAGCCATACAAACCTCTCTTAAATCACAAAAAACACCTTTTTCATGTTTTGCTCATCTTTATACTTTCCAGATAGGTTTTTTTTCTGGTAATAGAATAAATCCCCCCGAGTCTGAATAGCCTAATTTATGAGAAAATGTTATATTTGTGTGACTCTGGCAGCAGAAGATGAATAGCAGGAGGCCTGAACCTGCTCACCTACCTACAATTACTCTTAGTCTTGTTGGAATACAGGGCTCTATTTTCATTTTCAGTGTACATCGCAGTCAAGTGCACCCTGCCGGAGGCGTGCCCAGTGCACTTTTGGTATTTTCGAGGCCAGGCATGCTGGGTACACCAGTGGCACATATGAGGTGGGATCAGAAAGAATTCATTATCATACATTATAGGTGTGCGTCTTAGAGGCTGTGACAATAATGGCCAAATACATGCACTACTTTTGTTCTCTTTAAGCACAGGGTTTTTCCTGTCATGACACACCGGCAGCAGAGTTTTCTGCAGAGGAAACTTGTTGCTGTCCAGAATGTAAAAATGCTGAATTCAGCAGCTAAAATAGCTACTAATAGAAAACATAGGCACATAAGGTCAAGGGCAGTCATAGTAGTTTAACACCCAAGAGCCCTCTTATCAACACTAATATTACACAAACCTTCACAGGAAATGCTGTTTGGCCGATCATCTGAAGTGTGATAACTGAGCAATGAGTGACTCATGTTCAGAGACAGGGAGCTGACTAAGTGTCAGCACATTGGCAGGATTTGTCTTGGTGTGAAGAGGGTGGTGTCTTTTTCAGGACTGTTGGGGAGCGTGATTAGGCTACTGTATGCATCTGAAAGAAACTAAACCACTGGAAACAAGTGACTAAAGAACAATGATGGAAAGGCTGGAAACATGGGCACACGTTTTATGTTATGAAAATGTTGCTGTAAATGTGCATTTCACAACTAGTGGCAGCATTAGGGTTATGACACCTTCTGTGCACTAGCTGATGACTCACTCATACCACTGAGAGCATGCTCATTCTCAGAGTGCAGCTTCACAGAAGATACTCAGTGTACACATCATTATCTCTCTGTCTCTCTCTGTCACAATCTCTCTCTTACATTGTGTCAGTCATGCCATCTCTGTGTCACTCCTCCTCTCACTTACATTTTGCTCTTCAAATCACTTGCTCGCTCTCACTCCTCTTTTCTCTCTCTCCATCTTTAATACTGCACACAGATACGCTTACACAATGTTAAGGTGAGTGAGTTAAGCACTTTCATGCACCATTAGAGCAGTGATAACAGCATAGACATAAAGAGAGAGATGCCTGATTGGCCTGAAAATGACTTCTAAAATGCATTTGCCTAAATAGATTATTATTGGGGAAATGTCATATAGATGTGTATGTCTTGGTATGTGTGAGATATGAGAAGCAGGGCTATGTTGGGTACAGGAGTCTTTATGACTTTAGATGATTTTTTCAGACCATTGTACTTGAAATATTCAAATTACTGAAATCACAATTTTAAAGCTTAATTGTGTCACAGTTGAAGACAAAGAACAAGCTGTAACATGGCTGGCTTTGTCAAAGTTAATGAATTTGACCTGCCAAACAGAGGTGCAACTAATAAAGGTGATAATGGCTTCATGTGTCTCACTGGCATGAATAATGAAGACAAACCCATTACCACTTCACCAACTCTCTAGCCTTTGAGTGTCTGACGTGTTGAAGTGAACAAAAACACAAATATTTTAGCACAAATGCGAAACCTGATTGATGTCCACACAATGCAAACACCCTCATCAAGCTGATAACAGTAAATCAAGCACTTGACCCAAGTAAGTCCAGATTTGAGATAATTATGTACATCTCATGCAACTCCTAGCTTACCGGCTAGTCATTTCCATTCATTTCTTCTGCAGTCTGTTCATTTAATCAGCTGTTCTGCTGTCACATGATGTTCACCTATCATCAATATGTTTTTTAGGCTAAACCACTGTGCCAATGTGTTATCATATACTTTTGGCAACTTAGAAGTTAGATAAGCTGATCATTACATTGTACCTTTTTTAAAAAGTTTTTTTTTTTTAAATTGAAATTGATGTTAACCACATTACTTCATAGTGACTACATTTAATACTGTACTCACAGTTCAGTACACACACACACTTCATCAACAGCACCTGTGTAATCTGCTGTGGTACAGAAATAGCTGTCTGTGCTGTAGCCACGGAACATCAAGTTCCATCAAATCAGTGATAAGCCCAGTCATACAGCATGACACACTCCCACTGATTTACTTCTACATCGTTTAATTACCCAATTCTATTTTCTGTAAACAATGCATTAATTTTTTATAATTTCTGACAAGAAAATTTTCCTTTTTTATATATCATCCACTCTTTTTTATAGGATTTTATTTAAGGATTGTGATAATAAAAACCGTGCACACCCACACAAGTGTTTTGAGTTATTCTGGCTGATCAGCCTTTATTTTTTAGGTTGAAGTTGGGGAGGGGTTGGGTTTGCAAGGATCATCAAACACATCACAGTCAAAAGAAACAAAAGGTGAGACTAGCATAGTCATGGAAATGCCAAACAAGCCCAATCTGAACGCGCCCACGCAGTCCTGAAATGAGGTCTAATTAAGCAAAGTGAAAACACCTGTGTGGGTGAACCCTACATTTGCAGGACAGGGTAATTAATATGCTCTAGTATTGTAAGGATTCCTCCAACTGTATGGTACCAAAATGTTATCAAACTATTATATGCACAAACTGTTTATGCAATCAGAGTAAAAGTGGACATGGCTGATGCAGCAGTGATAGTTTTCATCTGCTTGACTGATTTGAAGCAAATTGGCAGTATTTAATTTCAGCCCCTGCTGAAAGCACACTGTCAGAAATGTAATATCTAGAAATATCAAGCTAGCATTTGAAAAACACAGCAAATAATAGCTATTCACTCAACAGCTATGTTGGATTAATACAGTGTTTCAATCAGCATTCCTCTGATCTTAAAGTGCTACAGAAAATTAGCTTTTAAAAGGAATTCCAGAAATGTGCTTTGCTTGGACCTTGCAGCTGACATGCCAGCGAGCAGTTACTTTTAAAAACAAGATTAATGTTAGTTGACTCATATCAAGGGAACTCAGTCCCTTTTGCTGAGTGTAAATATTCCAACACATGCGTACAGTGCATAATTTTCCATTTTTTGTTGAAACTCATTAGAGACATCAAGAGCAAAAAGCAAAATGCTTACTGCTCTACGTAGGCTGCCCTTACATCATGAAGATTCAGAGAGAATGCTAAATAAGGTAATTAGGCTTGGCATCGGGCTACTGAGTGTAATTATTTCATAAGAGGACTCACATTTATAAAGTAGGCAAATTACTTGATGCGTGCAGTCTGATACAGTACATAGCTATCATCTGGAGACAGGCTTCACTGAGTTGTAAACAAGCTGGGTACATTTTTATGCTCTCACCCTTCCCTCACCCTTCTTCCTGGGATGGCTCTATACATGAAAAAAGTTGACGTTGACTTTAAATGCCCCGTCAATGGTGATTTTCTCAGTTGCATGTATTCATGCAGGTACTATACTTGCATAGGAACCTTGTACAACCTCCTTTTCACCCAACTTCCCTGAGTCACAAGCACATCATAAAATGCTCAGATGAGCTGTCAGAGCCATTTGCACTGACACACGAAATTGTCCTGAGTCATTCTCTTCTCCAAGCTTGGAGTGGCATTAGAAAACAGACGCCAATCACCAGAGAGAGAGAGCAAGAGAGAGAGAGAGAGAGAAAGAGACAAAGAGGGAGACAGACAGAGAGAGAGGAAGGGAGAGAGGGAGAGAGAGTCCAACATGTCTAGCTGTCGCCACGGCAACCCTCTATTACGAAAACCTTCCTGGAACAGCTGTTGTGATCTTGTGTGATTAAGCATGTGTTTTAGTCATCGTGAGCTCTCTGCCTAATAACAAGAGGTGGAGGGAATAAAAAAAGCAAGAAGAGGAGGAGGAGGAGGAGGAGGAGAGAAGGACGAGGAGGAGGATGGAGAGTGTAAAAAGAGAAAAGAAGAAACATTTTTTTTTTGGTGAATTGAGAGATCACTACTTTTAGACTAGATTAGGAGAACACTTGAAAGAGAACAGGGATTTTGCCAATGTGTGAGAGAAAGAGAGGGGTGGGGGCGTCAAGAAGAAATGAAAAGCAAAGAAATGAAAGAAAAATATATGACAAGCCCCGAAGCTAAATGGGGATTTATTACAAAGTCTAACCCCAGTGAGCAAATAAGAAACTGCAGTGAAAATAGAATGTTTGGTGTATTACCTCATATACTGCTTTGGATATTACATTCTACTGTATTGCTGAGTCTGAGCATTCAGAAAAAGGCACAAGGCAAATATGTGTCTGCATAAAATTGAAGAGGGAGGGGGGCTCTTTGAAAAAGAGAGGTTGCATTAACAACCCATCGTGAAAAGTCCTTTGTGGAAGGGTTAGAGGGTGAAACACAGTAGAATCAAGCTTTGCTAATATTCAGCACCATATCTCCCCTGCTTCCTTCTTTTTCTCTTCCTCTGCATTTCCCAGCAGAGCTATCACTGGCATGGTTCATCTGCCGCTGAGTTTTTGGTCATAAAATGTATTCAGGCCCAGCCTTCTCACGTTTTATGTGGAGACGTCAGGCTGTATAATGAACTGGCAACAGCAGGATACACAAGTTTGCCCTCCCTACTTGACAACAGGAACATACCAGAACATACCAGCAATGGCATGAAAGAGGATAGTTTCATTTTGAATTTATTGCTGATTTTTTTTCATTTGGACACAGATAGCTAATATTACCATGACTGCCTCATCTCCAGCTCTCGGCATGGCTTCAAAATATTTTTTGGATACCAACCAAAATGGGTCCCAGCACAGACTGTAAAAAATTGTAAAAGTACCAAAAGTTGGCATTGAATGCTTGTTCAGATTCTTGGTTGATTTCTCTGATGATACATTTCCTGATTTAAATAATAAATTTTGGCATTGCTTTTGTATGGCTGCTCTGTGTTATGACAAAAACTACACTGTGGATTATTTTCGGTGTTGGTCTTTTTCAGTTTTCAGCAATGATTTTTTTCAATAATCATGAATGTAAAGAATTACAATTTGAAATCATTCAATTACAGTTACTAATCTCAGTAATGCTATGTATACTACTATCTTACTTGCAGTTTGATGGAGGATTATCAATTGGACTTGTGTCCAGTGGACAAACTTGATTGATAGATGTTAGTTTGGTATTAGACCTGAAGGTGTGGGAAGATGGCTTACCTCTTCCAACAGAGAAGAAATGCCTCTTCAAACATGTTTTATTCTCCTATTATCTAGCTAGCTAGCTAGCAATAATCACCTCAGGTTTTTGAAGGGTGTATGAACCCTGCAGCTTAATTGTGTGGATAGGACTTTTTGAGCTAACAGGGGATAATTACTTAATTACAGCATTTCTAAACTCTAGGCTGCCCCATCTCCCCCACCCAATTCAGCACCATGGACAGAGCCAACAGTCACTGAACTCCAACTCCAGAGTGTGTATTGTAGTGTAATGGCCATTTGTTTTCGGGATAACAGGCCATTGGACTAATGGGCTTTCAGTCCAATGGTACATTTTTCAAGTCCCTGAAGGAAGTGCTACATTTTTGTACCGCAGTGGTTGGGGTGGATGGTGGGTGTACAGAGCTAGTTTCTATGAGAGGATATTGTAAAAAATTACACAAAATACATTGTCAGTGACAATTTAACTGAGCCGTTAAGTATCAGCATTATGCAACTTGCGTGATACATTAACAATGTTACCTCATAATGTTGACAAAAAAACATAATCTGGTTGGCATTTATGTTTCCTACAAAACATATTTGCTTTTGCAAATTAGTCTATTAATGTAATTGTTCTGCGCTGAGTAACAAAAGTAACAACTAATGTAATACTAACTAACATTTCAGTTATTGGTAAAGTGATGTTTTTCTTTTTCAATTAATAATATGTGATGAGTAATTGATTACATTCCACATTTAACCTTCCATGTAGCTAAAGATGTATCATTTTGGTATCAGTAGCAAAACTGATTTATTATATTGGCAGTGATATGAGAATTTTCGAAAGATACGCAGTCCCAGTTGTTTGCATTTGGTCCTGCTATGAAATGTTCTACTGAGCCCCATCTTTTCCTGTTCCCCCTATGTGCTATTTCATCTTTCCCTCTGCCTTCACCCCCTCTATCATCCTTCATCCTAGTTTTCAACTCTCCCTCTCTGGCACCCATCCGTCCTTCCCTCTCCTCTTCTTTGAAGAAGAAGGCCAGTGTTTGATAATGACATATCAATCTGTAATGTACTCTGGTCATGACTCAACCGCAGATGGCTTGGAGAAATACACTTTTTCTCCCCCCACAGTGCCCCAGTTACCAATAAAGAACTGTCCGAGGCTGTCAAACTGTGCTCTTTCTTGTCGTGTGATATTGAAATTAGGTGATTTAGATGCTGTGGAGCAGGGTGCCGGGGTGCTGGCAACTCCCACTCATAATTTGGAATTTGGAGCTTCTGATAAGTCATGATTAAATGTGGTGCCCAGGAAAAACACACATGGAGAGAGCTGGATTTCCTGCAGGTGTGCATTAAAATGGGCATACAGATACATATAGAGTACCAATGAATAGTTTGGTCACACCTTCCCAAATGAGAAAGTGTGTCCAAACGTTTGACTGGTACTGTATGTCTGGGAATATCTGAGGAAATAATAATAAACTAGAGTATAAAATAGCAACAATTATACGAAAGAGGATAACTGTGATGCAGAGGAGTGTGTGTGTGTGTGTGTGTGTGTGTGTATGTGTGTGTGGGCTATCAAGAGGGAAATGAAGCATGATAGGAAGTGACGAAGGGCTGAGGAGAAGATATAGTGATAGCAGGACTGTTAATCCCAGTTCTGACAGCAATAAAGAAGACACAGGCGAAAAAGAAGAGGAGGCTGAGAGGAAAAGACAGGGAGTATCACAAGTTTAGCACATTCCACTACTGGTATTGCTGTTTTATTTAAAGATTAAGACATATTTTTCATTCTAAGTGCCTAAACGGTGAACAATTTCAAAGCTGACATTCTCTTTTACATTTTTGAGGTGCTAGAGCAGAAAGAAGAAGAGGACAGGATGCCACATGGCACTGTTGAGACATTGCTTGTGATCTCCTCTGCATTAGAACTGACAACCGCTAATGGTCATCTGCTCTCTGTCACTTCTGATGAAGCTGCTGCACCAATTCACACCAGATTGTTATGCTTCTAATAGTATTATAATTACCTCAAAATGACTGAAGATTGTTTACTCGCCTGTGGGTGGGCTCACGCTGTAGGAGTTTAACCAAATACAGTAAAAAATGTATGCCATCCCCTGGATCCCCCCCCAGTACCACTCAGGAGCCATCACTACCACTACCCTGCTGCTGCTGCCACTACCTTCCAGATTTTTATGTAGTTCTTGCATGAATTTCTGCAATAAATTTGCAACCTTTTACTTCAAGTCTACACATTTATCATGATTAACCACGCCCGTTCGGTTCTATGCATGAAAACTGTCATAAATATGCTATCTGTCCCAAAGCACATATACCAGCTGGTAGTCATAAACAACTCAAAATATGTACTATAGTCAATGCTGCAAGTCAGCTACAATGCAGGTTCAGGCTTAGGAGTCATCAATCAACAAGGTAGAGTGGAGGCTATTATAAAATCTCTAGCATGTTAGCTGTGGACACTCAGTGTATACGTTTCATTCCAAAATGAGAAAATCTGAAAAAATAAATTGATAACACTGAGGCTTTGAAGTATAATAAATAACAGAGTAGACTGACTGAATGCTGAATCTAAGACTTAATGAAATATTTTAGGTAAAGATATTTTCTAAATAGATATATAATGTTTTGAAAATTAGCTGTTAAAAAAGAAGCTCATTACTTTCCTTGCTAGATTGTAGGAAGGCGGCTTTGTGGCATTTTGATAAGTGCATTAGAGGGAAGCAGCCAGATAGGGGTTTGAACCTGTTACATTTCCATATATAATGATACATCTTCATTTCGAGGGAGGACAGGGAGTCTTGACTTGTTCATTAAGTGACACGCCTAAACTCGGTTAATGATGACACAGTGAGCCATACATTAAACACATGTATGGAAATCAGCATTAGCATGCCACGTCAAGCTCATTAATCAGATTTGCAGAGAAATATGCAAGTCTTACTTGACACTCAGTATTACAGCTTGCTTCTCTACATGCAGGAAAAGTTGGCTAAATCCTTTTCTCAGCTGTGCATTCTCAGCTTCTTGGATTTGCACAACTCAAATTGTGGATGATTTACATTGAGTATATTACTCTAAAAAGCTGTGCAAGGATTGAGAGAGGAAATGATTATACTAGAGAGGATCTGCTGCATGCCTCAGACAGCAGAAGGCTGCATTACGTTAGGCTCAGGGCAAAGACTCTGCAGTGTTGTAGATGGACCAGACTGAAGCAAACAACTCCCTGAATGTGCAAGCCAGACCTCTTAGCTCTGACAGCCTGAAATCCTCCCATCATGACTGCGAAGCTCTCATTTAGCTTCAGGAACAACGTGAGTCGTATCATTGGAAGCTTTCCCAGGCTATATAAGCTATCACGGTGAGCTGCGGCATTCACAGCGAGCATGACTCCAGTGTGGCAACCCTTTCTTGTCACATGGTTAAAGCTGATATACAGTATTTTCTAGCAAAACAGAGAAGTTCGCAGAGGGCACAGCCTGACAGCACTAATTGGTGGATACCCGTTTGTTTGTTCTGGAAGCGTCCGTGATAATAGAAGTGAATTCAAAAGGAGGAGGTGGGGTGGGGGGAGAGAGAGTGGTAGGAGTGGTGGACGTGGGTTGAAACAAAAGCATGTGTCACTGTCTTTTCTGTCTGTTGACTGCGATAAGCATGTTTAGGTAGAAGACCTCAGAGCCAGCTGAACAGAGCCCGAAACATAAAGGATACAGCAATTCTGCTCCCTGTGTTTTCCTCTCTGCCATAATATTGTTAATGTCAAGTCTGGTTTCTCATATTTGTAATGACAAAGAAAAGATACCAAATATGATTAGATGTGTGTTTTGCTTGTTTTTCTTCACCGAGTGCTAAATCCACAATCACAACAAAATCTACATCTACATCTTGATTTTGTTGTATTATATTCAATAGAAGCTATCAGTACGGTGAAAACAAATATTGTTGGTGATTCACCAATAAATACACAGAATTTTCAATTTCTCAAGAGACAAAAAAACTTCTTTAACCTGTGTGTGCGTGTATTCCTCTCTGTCCGTGCCTGCAGTGGAATGCCATCTCAGTCACATCTAGTTTTAGACTTTCTATTTGCTTTAGTGCTGGCCAGTGCCCCGGGGTTGAGGGAGAGGAAATAACTCAGCATGCTGAGGCAGAGTTCGGCAGAACAAAAAACATTTGGGTTAAAGTGACACAGTGAAATTCTGTTGCCTCTGCAGCATTATACCACCAAACTACAAAGCTTGCAGCTCATAGGTCGAGGCCAGCCCTTTTTTTTTTAATGAAAAGAAACCAAAAGAGGAAGAGAAGAAAGAGAGGGAGGGAGGAATTTCCTTAAAAGCTCTGAATCCATTTCTTATTTTATTTATTTATTTATTTTTATCCCTCAGCAATGGAGTTCATAGATGGTTCATTTCCAGAAAATCTGAATAATGGTTCTGGACAGCATCTATTGAGAATGCACTTGAGGCCATGAGTCCACCAAACTCAATTACCAACTGTTCAGAAAATGTTCTGTATCAGTAATAGTGATAGGGGACAGGGTGGAAATGGTGGTTCATTTTTCTGCTGGCTTTCTTTCCAATAATTTTCTCTAAGTATTAAGTTGGACTGGTATTGTGCTCATCTATGCAGATCTTGCCTAGGATTGGAAGTGAAATCAAATTCTCATCACTCATTCTAAGAAAAAAGAATCAATTTGCATGTAGAAAGCAAATGGTTTAATGTGCTGGCTGTAGAGAAGTGTATTCCTACCTTTCTCCTGCCACCTGTTTGAGTTGTTTTCCAGAAGCAATCAATCATTGCTTCTGCTTCATTGCAATCACTCTAGAACTGACTCATCCACAGAAGGGGAATTTGTTTTATGCATTTTTGAATTCAGACCAGTAACATATCTTGCAGATGGGTGTGTGTTTGTATGTTTGTTTGTGCATGGGTGGATGGCTTTATGTCCATGTGATTTGTGTGTTATCCACACTGTGTGTGCAAGCAGTCAGTCTTGAACATTTATTCCCCATTGTGCTTTTCGATGTCATTAGGGAACAGCGGTGGCAGATTGTTCTAGTGTGCCCGAGGATACTGTGTTGTCTGCTGATGTGCAGCCTTGAATGCAAATGAAGTTCCGCTGCAAGAAGCTACAGTATATGTTCATTTTGGGAAATAATTTATGAAGGCTCAACATCTGACGCTTCTGAAAAGTGAAGGATCTTGTTTGTCAGGGTTTTAACATTGAGACTATTGTGGGTTCAGAATGAAAATATGAACCATGATGCATATTTTTCCCCATTGTCATAATCTTGAAAGCATGTCACATTTCAGCTATGACACATTTGTGCCCTGTTGTCAAGTATAACTCTGGCACAGAAATATTTACAGTATCACAGATCCCCCACAAAAAAGGAGGAAAAATGAAAATAATTAATCTCAAGAAACTGGAGATGTATTAGTTGATCTTTTTGTGTAATATACTTGAATCACCATAGGGAGGGAAAGTGATGGATTTGTCTTGTAGTGGTAGTGTACTTTTTCAAGGTAGCATGCAAAGGATAAGCTTAGATTATCCATAGAGAATTCTATCTGACTGCGGATGCCATTTTGCCATTCTTCATTTACATAGCTAGCTACTACATCTATGAAAAAAACAACAGAAACATGGTGACATGAAGCGTAGCGGCTTACAAAAATAATGACTCTCTGTTTTCGGGATTATTTATGTATTGATTTTGCTATACACAAACAAACACCTAACAAACAAGTCTCTAGTCAGAAAATTGTACAAAACAACAACAAAAAAAAAAACATATCCTTAAAAATAATCTGAAATTGACACAATTCTTTGATTAATGCAAAAAATGTGAACTGCTCCGAGCAAGTGTTCCTGCAGCTTCAATATCAGCTGAAAATTACAGATATGTTACTGGCTACTGACTAGTTAGGGTAAAAAAATATCAGGGTAATCTCTCATACCTGATGTGACATAATTTAAAAATAGCTGTTATGGGGAAACTGTTTTGTACCTCAAACACGTCCCCTCTTTCAGATCATGGATGTGTCAGAATATGATGATTCTTGACATATTTTAAAACTGCAAGATTTGTTTACATGAGTAATGTGGAAGACAATCAAGCAGTCAGTGCTCCAAAAAGCAAAAGCGTTTTTCGAGTTAAAAAGAACATTTAAAATTGAACAGCCCATAAAATCCCATGTTGAAACATTTCAGGAGTTCAGAGTTGCCCATGTTTACGTCTCCTAGTTTGTAGAATTCTGAAAATAACAATATTTTTTGAAAAAAGAAAACATTGCTTTGAGGTATTGTAAGGAGTCTTTGAGGTTATGAAGTTCAACATTTGAAGTACTTCTGACCTACTTTGAAATTTCTTTATACCTGGTTGTTGGTATAACTGCAGATTTTACCCAGATCTCTGTGTGAATCACAGTTTTTACAGTAATTGGAACTGGCATCGTTCAGAACCATTGTTCTGAATATAATTATGTTGATAATTTATATGTCAGACAAACCCACACACACATATGAACCCATAGGCGTGCTCACACACTCACACACAGACCACAAACACATATACGTACACATGATACAATACCCAAGGGAGATGTGGGAAGGCACAGAGAATCACTTTGTGACAATTTATCCATGAATCACGTTACAGTCTGGCTCCACCTGTCACAGCATAGAAACAGCGCAGCATTACAGTACCTCCCACCGGGCTTTGGGGAGAGAGACTTACAGCAGATGGATGGGCTGATACAGGAGGGATCTGGTTCATAGAACTGGTTTCTATATGCAGGCTGAAAATATAGGTCAGTAACACATTTACACTCTTTTATAATGTCGAGCTTTTACACCAAGCGCTCCAAATTATGACTCCCACACTCCCATCACGATCACTTTGTTGCCAAGGTGATGAATCAGAGAACGATTAAAAAAAAAAGGAGGAGGGGAAACAAGAACAGCAAAACATTTTCAGCTCAGCAGAAAAAAACCGAGTTTTGATTACGTTTTGTATTGAAGTTTTTCAAGACGCTGGCATCATATAGAAAATTGATCATGAAACCAAAACAACCTTGTTTCGTTTCTGTCTCTCCCTCCTATTTAAGTGCTTCAGGAAAGGAGAAATGACAATTTTTAATTTTCTTTTTTTTTTCTCTTTTCTTTTTTGTCAACAATTCCAAACTGTTACAATAAATCTCACCCCCTCCCCTCGTGTGCTGCAGGAGGAGGTTGTTTTGCCGGCTACTCGCTGTGGCACTGGACTTGTTTATGCTGTGCTGTGTGCTGCGCTCACAACAGAAAAGCAAGGATGGGAAGAAAAGGGATGGAGAGAAGGACACAGGGATAAGGGGGGTGGGGGAGTGCCAGAGAGAGCAAAGTGGAGAAGGAGAAGAAAGGCGTGGAGGGAAAGAATGAGAGATGGAGAAAAGAGGAGAGAGAGAGAGGGGGCCATGCTGCAGTGTTCTGGCTGCTTTCCAAGGGCAGTGTTGCTTCCAGTGAACAAACAAAATACTGGTCTCAGCTAAATATAACATTTCCCTTCGTGCGCAAGCCCTCAGAGAGGTGATGGAGGCAAGAGAGTGAGGAGAGGAGTGTGTGGGGGATGTTCTGTCGCTCTGCAGTGCCCCCTGACCTCCAGCTGGACACGAGAGGCCACCTGAAGCGGAGTGTGGCGTTAATAACACGGAGGTCAGGATCTGTTCCCCTGTATGATTACCTCTTGGGTTTTCTTCCAGCATCACACCTTCTTCCTCTCGTTTCCCTTCTTCCTTCTTCTGTCACTCATTCCTTGCTTCCGGGACTATCTGTATTATGCTGAAATGAGCAGTTCCCCTCTCCTGTCCCCTGTGTTGGTTTATCATGCATGACAAACAGCACAGATGACACCCCTCTTCCTCCTCCCTACACTCCCTATACATTCCCTTCCTCTCCCCGCTCTCTCTGCTTTTATACTTTCTTATCTCAGTGTGTTTCTTTTTTTTTTTTTTCATCCGACACAAATACAGAGCTTCAGAAAATGAACTGCCGCTGCCGTCGATGGACATTAATAATTTACAGGGCAGCCAATGTGGCAGGAGAATGGAAATTAAACATAGGTTTTAGCTCGTGCATGAGAGGTAGGAAACCAGCCATGCATGGCCTGAGTGGTGTGTGTATATGTGTGTGTGTGTGCAGTGAGGGATTGTGGGAAAATTAACACAGCAGCTGCACACACACACACACACACACACACACACACACACATAGTCTATAATGTTTTATCATTACAGCAAAAGATATTGCAATCTAACTCCCCAAAGGTATTTGTTAGAAACCAGGAGGAACGCTCGCAGTGGCTGCTTTCTGAATTGGTGATTATCTTCAATGAGGTTTCTGTGGTCTGTAGACAAATGCACACTGAATATTTTCATTTCAACTTCGCCTGGAAAGCAAAGCATTGCTAATTTACTCTGCCTGTGTGCATCTGTATATGTGTGCATGGACATTTCGCATACTATATGAGCACATCTGTAAGCTTTTGCCCACGCATGTTTGTATGTTTCCTCTGAGCTGTTTTTCTGAGAAGCAAAGACTTCTAAGTTCTTCAAAGAGTGCAACAACATGAGAAGGAAAGACGCCTGAAGCTGGTGGCTAGAAGGCTTGGAGGCTGGGTGTTGCTTGACACGGGCAGAGACATACAGAATAGTACACTGGGGGCTTTGCCTGACTAAAACCCAGCACCACTTCTCATCGTACAACTCCAATCTAGCCTGACTTGAACACTAGAGAAACCTTCAGGTGAGGACATATAAAACTGATGATGAAGTTTCAGCACTATCAGCAACACAAATCAAATACAAATCCCTCAAGGAGAAGATAACTAGAGATGACAAACTTACTTAGCATTTCTGCCTGTCCGGTTTCACTTTACCATCAACTAAACAGCAAATGAAGTCAATATTTTCACCCACTTATACAATGAAAAACCACCAAAGGAAAACAAACAAACAAACAAACCAGTTTCAAGGTGTTAATCAAGCACAACACAGGGGTAGTTCATCAGAATCCAATCACCAGATGGCATTCACTGTAAACGTGTTGATCAGAGTTAAATTGAGCCCAGGAAATGTTCATGACAGGCTGCCGCCACAGGAAGGGCTAAATTAATCATGGGTAGGAAATTCACACCTCCTGAGTATGTCAACCACTTCCTGTCTTTAGACAAATACGCAGGGAGACAGACAGACGCTCCGCCACCCTCCGGCTGGGCATGACACGCTATGCAAATTGACATTTCTGCGTGTATAATAGACTTAATGATGAAATACTAATGGTATTTTGAGCTTCTGTCTCTCCTTTTGATGTGCTCTGAGTAGACAGTGCAGAACCTGTGACCCCCAGGTGTGAACGATGATATTTAGAGGAACAACGCTCACCTCCCTTAGAGCATGACACACTTGTACCCTTGATGGAACAATTTTCTCTTGAAGACAAAATTCTCCCAAACACTTGGGACATATAGAAGGGTGACAAATTAAAGGAAAAACCTGAATGAATAAGTGGAGAAACATAACGAATGCAGATGCTTCCACACAGGTGTACTACATGGTACAGTTAAGCAACATCCAATCATGCTCTTTGGCATGTATGAAAATGCTGAGCAGGCCCAGTTGATCCTGGTTTTGTATCAAGACGGCAAGAGGAAAACATCAAAGTGACTTTGAAAGAGGGTTCATTGTAGGAGCACGAATGGCAGGAGCTTCAGTCAGAAAGACTGCTTAACTGACTAGTGTTTCTATAGGAACAGTGACATCTACATTTAGATCTATGGGAAAGACATCAGTAAATAGGGTCGGAAATTGTGGTCGACAGGGCACATTTGATGACCTTGATGTTCATGTATTAATGTTATATGTAAGGAAAAACAGAAGAGCAACTCTTCCCCAGGTGACTGAGAATGTTAATGCAGGACGTGATCAGACTGTGTCAGCAGGAACAGTCTGCTGACAGTTACACAGAGAGGGATATTATAGTAGGGCTGCAGTGCATAAACCTCTAATTACAAAGATTATTGCACATTTGCGAGTTCAGTGGTGCAAAAAAGCACAGGTACTGGTCTACAGAGATGTGGAAAAAAGTGATATGGTCAGATGAGTCATCCTTCACCTTATTCTTGACAAGTGGGCGAGTGCATGTGTGATGTTCACCAAGAGAACAGTACAGGCCTGAATGCCTGATGCCTACAGTGAGGGGATTCGATGGCTCTGTAGGGGGCATTTTGCTGGCATGGTTTGGGTCCACTTGTCCCCTTAGAGGGAAGGCTCATTGCAAATCAATACAAAGTGAGTGATCACCTTTATCCTATGATGAAAGATTTCTATCCTGATGGGAGTCGTCTATTCCAGGACGACAATGCCCCCATCCATAGGGCATGAGGGGGTCACTGAATGGTTTGATGAGCATGAAAATGATGTGAATCATATGCTATGGCCTTCACAGTTACCAGATCTCAACCCAATTAAACACCTATGGGAGATTTTGGACTGACACATGTTTGACAGCAGCACCACCATCATCAAAACACCAAATGAGGGAATATCTTTTTGAAGAATGGTGTTCATCCCTCCAGTAGAGTTCAGAGACTTGTAGAATCAATGCCAAGGCGCTTTGAAGCTGTTCTGGCGGCACATGGTTGCCCAACACCTTACTAAGACACTTGAGACACTTAAACTTCACTTAGGCTGCTGTCATGAAGTGGTAGTTCACAACTCCTGACAGACACCCACTGTATCATCATTCTTCAAACAGTGAAGTAAAGTTATTGCACTGAATCGGCCCCAAGGTTAGCATCATACTGTTACTACACATTTCATATACACATGCATAACAACAGACATTCCTCTGATGATGCAGCTTAAAATCCTCGCCATCTAACCCTTTTTATATAACAGTCAAGAAGACTGCTACGGGAAATTACTTCATGCTCACATCCTCAGGGATCCATTTATGATGTGATGCACTTTGTCTGCTTGGAGAGCTTTTCTGTGACAAGCCACGGTGCAAAAAAAAAAAAAAAGTTTCTCATTCCTCTTAATTTCACAATATTTTTTAAAGCTGAAAATAGCTAAACATTTAAGACAGCAGCATCTCATCATTTCTTTTTTCATTTTGTCAGTTGGAAAGGCACCTAACATTAATGATGGCTCTGATGAATTGACCCAATGTGGTCTGCCTATTTTGTTACTTGTTGTATTTACGTTTTTGTTGCCAAATTCCTGTTGCTGTTAGTTCTGTTAGTGCTGTAGGAAACACAGCACTAACAAGTCAAAATTCCTAATCCCTAATATAAATTTCTCAAAGTTGGAAACATTTCTGAGGAGATTGTATGGTCTGTCACCACCACATCCGCTGCACATATCAAAAAGATTCTATGGCATTACCTTCAACTAGTTTAGTTCAACTAGTCTTTGTGCAAAGGCAGTAACTTAAGAGCACTGGTGCTTATCTCTACAATGATGTTATTGTATTATTAAGATTATTCATTTTTCACAAACACTAACTAAACTAACTTGCTTTTGTTATGATGGTATATTTTATTAATAATATAATTTGGAATAAGGTTGTTACACAATAATTATTCCATGTCATTCCATATCACTAGACTGACCTTGTTTATATCTGATTTACTGAACCTTATGTAGGTATTTGATGCAATGAAAATACTGTAAGCATTCTCTCAAATGAATGTCCAAAGAAGCCCATGTGAAAAATCCTGCATAGAGTAATATTCTTCCTACATTAAAGATCAAATGAGTCTTCGGTGTGCACTCTTTTTTTGAAGAAATATTGTATTAGAACAAGCTTTGAATGGCTACTTTCAGGTAGCACAATATGAAACAAATCTGCATTTCAGATTGACATTTTTTTCAGTGTGCACATGTTGGTTTCTGGGAGATGTGTGGTGGTGGCATGTCTTTCTGTGTCTAAGGGGCATTTGTATGAGAATATAAGCGTACATATTTATGTGTGGGCTTGTGTATGTGTGTACATATTCTATATGCCTACAGGTTTGTCCCTGTCCATGTGTATTTGGCCTAGCCTTGCATATAAGCATATGTGTGTTCATTGACCATGTACTGCATGTCACTGAGGGTTAAAGAAACGACTTGAAGTAAACTATTTATTTTTATTATGTCCATGAGTGAAGGCCAGTCAAAGCAAAGATGTGCCTATTGTATCACTACTGTATCAAGTCCAGTTTTCTTGAACAAAGTTAAAACATGAGTAATTTCCAATGCAATTCATATTGGGAAATTCCTGAAACAAATTTGAATAAGTGCAATTATCAAATTGGCAGATCATTTCGCAAATCTTAAGAAACATTTGAATGCTTAATATAATGCTAAATGCTTTCTGCAGCACAGAAGGCTTGCAAGCTGGTAGCTTATGAAAGTGGCAACGGCTGGGTGGCGTGTGTGACATCGATGGACGCAGGTTAGTGCACGGGTGCAGTCGACAGCTGCCCACACACTGCAGTAAAAAGCCAAATGCTCTCTCTCTCTCTGTCTGTCTGTCTCTCTCTCTCTCTCTTTCCTATTTTATTTCAGGAGCTCCTTGCAATGAGGCGAGGCATCTGTACACATTAGCAAAGTAGGAGTTAATCAGATCTGAACATAAATAGAAGGGTGCAGGTATGAATAGATAATGTCAACTAATATGTATTTGCTTCTTGTATGAAACAAGGGAAGATGAGTAGTCAGTCTGTTAGAGCCAATTTGCAGTTGCTGTGATGTTTTATTTTCCAATTGCAAGCTAATTTATGTATCTAATGATGTTGATTCATTGATTGTATTGTGCTGTCTGTAAGTGTGTTTTTTTCATGTTGGCGGTGATGGGTGGTGGTTGGTAAAAGGTGGGAATGGGAAGGTTAAAACAACTCACATGGTACAAAGCATGTATGACTCATGATGTACTAAAACAACATTGTTGTCTAAACATACAGCTCACTTCCTATGAACAAAAGAAATTGTAAAGTGAGTTGTTCAGCCAATCACACCACTATGACAGAATATGCATAAGTATAAGCATTCTTAAAAAACACTGTGTAGTTGCTAAGTTGTTCAGGGGTGTGGTGAAGCACCTGGCACTTGTAGCCATTTCTTTTGAGATGATGCCTAATAAGTTTGTGACTGAAATGTACCAGTTGCCTGAAGACTGCTTGTTTTAGGTCTACAAACTACATGAGAATCTTTGTGGCCTTATGGCATGTTACAAAATGGTGGCAGCTGTGGGATCGTCACATGGATTACCACAGGTGCTAGCTAGTGTGAGCAGGGAAGCTAACAAGCTAGCCATGTCTGTCCTCAGGGAAGTTAGCTAACGACATAACTATGTCTTCTGGATGAAACATAAGATGGGAGATGGGATGGCTAGGGAAGGTGAGTGAGTGGACTGCATGGATTAAGCAATTAGAGCTAGCTGCTCAAATTAATGGCTGGAGCACATCTAATGGTCTGAACTATCTTATCCTTTTGCTGTGGGGACCAACACATACTATTCCCTTGCATGCAATAATTTTATATATTACCAATATATAATACAAGCCCTCAATTTCGGTGCAGAGCAGTTGGACAGTATGCAGAACTTACGAACCTAATCCAGCAGAGGATAGATATAGGAAACGCAAGGCCAATCAAACAAGCACTGAGATGGGTCCCTGTCCATCTGCAAGCAGAGTTTGACAGCAATTTGCAGAGCATGCTAGATAGGAACATCATTTAGTCATCTACCAGTCCATGGATGGCACCTGTGGTGCTAGTGAGAAAGAAATATAATACTGTGAGGTTCTGTGTGGACTACAGAAAGCCAAATGAAAACACTGTGAAGGATGCATACTTGCTTCCCAGGATAGATGAGATACTAGACTCACTGGCTGGGACCAAGTGATTTTCCACTTTGGCCCTGGCCAGTGGATACTGGCAAGTGGATATGCATCCTGATTAGTTCAATGTCATGGGTTTTGGATTGTACAATGCACCAAGTACTTTTCAATGCCTCATGTAATTGGTGTTGGCTGACATGCTGACATGGAAAACATGCTTGGTGTACCTTGATGATATAACAGTGGTAGGCTCTTTTCAGAACAAGGTGACCCATTTGGAAGGGTTCCTTAGCAGTTTTCTGTCAGGCAGGCCTTCAAGTGAAGCCAGCTAAATGCCACCTGCTCAGGTCACAGGTGAGCTAACTATCATTTCAGCAGAGGGTGTTTACCCCCCCCCCCCCTCAATAAATATAGAAAGAGTATTAGATCATGGCCTACTTTTAATAGAATGACAGAGACTAGATGGTTCTTATGGACTCTCATTGTACTACAAAAGATTTAGACTTTCCGATACAGTGGCTCAGCTGGAGCCACTGTATCGGTTGACAGACAATGGGAAAACATTTTCCCCTATATTGGCATTCCCTGACCCAAATTTAGAGTTCATATTTGATATTGACACATGTGACATCAGTATTGGGGCTGTCCTATCACTAAAAACATGACAGTGATGAGAGTGTAGTAGTGTATGCTAGTCATGCCCTGTCAAAACAAGAGAAGAGATACTCAATGACTAAGAAAGAACTCTTGGCAGTGAGTGTATTCCTTAAATATTTCAGACACTATCTGTTAGGAAGGAAATTTTACTTTCAGAGTCAAATTTCAGGCCATTCGGGCAACTGTACGGTGCATTAAAAGTAAGAAATGGATTACCATGCCTAGAGAGTCAAAACTATGAGACAGGTGAAACTATGTGGAGGGGGTTGATCCCAGATGAACTGGCAAATGAGATACTAACCTTTATGCACAATGACAAAATGGCTGGCTATTTAGGAATAGAAGAACTCACAGACAAAATCAGAGACGGATTTTACTGGCTGGGCTGGCAGAGAGCCATAAAACAGTGGTGTAATATGTGACATGCGCTGTTTTCAAAGTGAAAAGCCCCTCCCCTAGAGCACCTATGACAAGTTCTGTCACAGGTTGCCCATTTGAAAGGATTGCTGTAGATTTAATGGGCCCCTTACACACTATGCAGTGAGGTAATAAGTACATAGTGGTCATAGTAGACTATTTCTCTAGATGGTCAGAATGTTAAGCCAATCCTAACCAAGAGGCTGGGACAGCAGCAAAGAAAGTGGTGGAGAAATTTATGTTGAGGTTGGGGGTTCCTTGCACAATTCATAGTGATCAGGGAAGAACCTTTGAATCTAATCTCTTTAAGGAAATGTGCAACTTGTTACAAATGGATAAAACAAAAACTATTCTCTATAATCCTCAATCAAAAGTTTATTGGAGAGGATGAAAGCAACTGGAATGAAATGTTCCCATATGTAATGAGGGCATACAGAAGCAGCGTCCAGTCCTCCATGGGGTTTACACCTTTCAAGGTGCTGTTTGGTACTGAAATTGTCACAGGTAAACAGAAGGAGTATTTTGAAATGAAGATAACCCCTCAAAGATATGCGGAAAATAAGTATATATGTAATGTCAGAAGAAGAAGGGTCTATCACCTCAGCTAAGGAAGAAGTTCAAAGGTCCTTTCAGGATAATGAGAAAACTGTCAGATGTAATATTTGAAGTAGAACAATGTGATGGCCCTTATAAAACTGTTGTACACTGTAACAGACTGAAGCCATACTTTGGAAATACAGAAAACCTAAAACCAGGAGTCTGTGTATATTTTCATTTGTCCAGGTCATATTTATCTCTAGGCAACAATGATTCCAAGGCAACTGGACTCGCCTCTTATCCAAGCGGCTTCATCAGTTCGTAACGCATCGGTCTGACTAGTCCCCACTAGTCTGACTAGTCTAAAACCAGGAGACAACAGCATGACAAAAGACAATGACTGGAGCCCTGATTTTCTTCTAATTAATGACCCACGGGCATCAAGGCAGGTTGGCCAAGCACATGGTGGTAACAGGAGACAAGGCACTTAAGAGAAGCACACCAGGTTGCTGCTTTGGGGAAAGCCTGTGGTAAATGAGAGAGAGTTCCCAACATGTGTACCCTGGGGAGCGAGGAACTGAACATATAGCCCAACAGGGTGCAGAAAAAGAGACAATGGGAGCAGAGACTTCTGAGTCTCCCATCTTACCTGTAACTGAAGACACTGATGACTCCTCCAGGAGTCAAGTGGCGAGGCAACAGAGAACTGTCACAAGGCCAGTTTGGCAAGAATATTTTATGTGATACTGTAAACAACATGGGTCTGTTCTCTGCATATACTGTACAGTTAGTCATGTTAAAGTGATGTTACTTTGCCTTTTATTTTTATCGCACTACAAGAATGTCATACCAAGGGTTTTTTATGAAGTATTTTATTTTAGTACATGTACCAAGTGTTTTTTTATGAAGTGTTTTATTGGATGTTCAGTCTTAGAAGGGAACTCAACAAAACTCAATAAAACTGTGTTGTTGTTGAGTTGTTCAGGGGTGTGGTGAAGCAACTGGCTGGTACTTGTAGCCATTTCTTGAGACTGAAATGTACCAGTTGCCTGAGGACTGCCTGTGTTAAGTCTACAAACTATGTGAGTCTTTGTGGCCTTACAGCATGTTAGAATATAAATGGCTCTCTCCAGCAATTTTAATTGACTTGCATCAGCCACAAAGCAAAGCGCACAATACAAAAGTCTATTAGAATTCCATTCTCCATTATAAGAGAGCCTATTAAAGTTAACAAGGACTCATAACCTTCATGCTTTCTTAATGCTGGATATCTTATTGTTTAGCACTCTCCGTAATGCCAGCCTCATTCTGTCTCTCCTCAGGTCTTTGGCCTTGGCCTCTGTTGTCAGTTGTGTGGAGAATAACACACGCTTGGCTTCATTTCATAATTCATTTTGGGAAAAACAGGTGTCTGGTCTCGTGTTCACCCCTCACAATGGGGTTGCTACTGCCTCCGGGCACAATCGCCGCGCTTCCATCGTCTCTCACACACACATGCGTTGGCACATGCACGTGCACACTCATACAGATCGGAATCACCGCCAGCTTTTACACTCATATGCAAATACATAAACATGCAGGCATGCGGGGCTGCGTACGTGCACGCATATCTAGACAAGTATGCGCAAACAGATTTCTCCATCTGGCGCTAGGCCATATTTTGCTGGCAATAAAGGTTATTCCAACAGATAAACTCATTTTAATTACCTGGGCTCTTGTCACATAAAAATGAATAAATTGCCTAGGAAATAAATGTATGTAATTATATTAAAAGAAAGAGATGTATTGAAAGCTTTATAAATGTTAAGATGTGACAAAAAATATTCCTCCAGAATGTGTCATCTCACCTTGAGTATTTTATGCCTTCAGAATAATTCATTACCGTATATCAAAGCATACAATGCCACACATGTCATGCAACAAATTTCACTCGCCATGATAGGAAGCATATTTCTATGAGACTGTAAATAACATCC
Source organism: Euthynnus affinis (assembly GCA_029490765.1). Classification (NCBI taxonomy): domain Eukaryota; kingdom Metazoa; phylum Chordata; class Actinopteri; order Scombriformes; family Scombridae; genus Euthynnus; species Euthynnus affinis. Next base: position 14,662,563 of record CM055860.1, on the reverse strand, counting down.
CCTGTAGAGAGACAGGCTGAGTACATGCATTTCATCTCCATCCATAATTCATTACCAGATGTTGGTTTGTATTGGATTCCAGGTATTTGCAAGGACTCTGTGGAGATTGCAACATCCCTGTGGTTTTTAGAGTCATTTACTCTGCTCCTCAGTGACGGCACACAACCGCTTGGAGCACAATGTGCCAAAATCACCACTGAGAACATACTTGTTTGCACAATTTATGATTTTTAGTATTAGTAGCGACAGTTCTACAATCCTCTTGATCCGCTTCTTTTGTCCTTTTGGTTTGTTCTACTTTGTAGAAGTAGAGCAATTTACAACATTACTGGGATTATGGAGTGCTAAGGAGAAGCATCCTGACGATATCAAAATGTCCCTTAACCAGCCAGACACCAAAAATTCTGGCATACCGCTGTCTTCTTTTAAAGAGTTTTTGTCTTTGAAGGAAGGGATAGGGCGGGGTGGTGCGATGGCGCTGACAGCGAACACGGAAGATCTGTGAAGACAAAGCTTGCGGTGACAAAGTGTGTTATTCTAGGCAAGCTTCTCAGAATCCATTTGAACGCCCACTCAGACACCTACGGGCTGGCTCATCCATAGCCAGATCAGGTCCAGCACTCAATCCATTATCTGCTGCTTGGAATGGATGGCGGCAGATTCCCGCGCTGAGGCCACCATTATCAAAGAGAAATGGAGGGAGAGAAGGACAGGGAGAGATGGAGGGATAAACAAAGGAGCGGCTTGGGTATAAAGGATGACAGCGAGAGATTCCAAAGGATGGAGGGCAGAAAGATGGGAGGTGAGAAGGAGAGAAAGATGGATAAGTAGATGCTGCAATGCAGCAGAAATAAAGCAGTATAAAAACATCTGTTTCTGTCATTCTCTGTGGTTTATGATATCATCACTATCTTTTTTTATCAATAATAAAATAATTGTTTTTCATTGATTTCGATCTACAATACATAGTAAAGTCATTTTTTCCTTGAAAAGCTAGGTTTTTGGTAACAAATTCACCTCTTACATACCACAGAGTTAGTTGATGTCATGCATGGTATGACAGCTGGGCTTCAGGGAAATGTGAGAAAGGATTACAAATGATACTGTACATGCATATTCTGACCTCAAGCTACCACAGCTTCATCATCACACTTTGCCGTCTGAACACACTGAACCACTTTCCCAGACGTGATAAACCAAACTCCCACACAGCCCCTCTCTGACTGAGATTCTCCAGTATTAGCTGTGTTCCCTTGCAGTACTCAGCTTTAATATGTGTTTGGCCAACTTAGTCTACAAGTTCAGGTAGTAGCTTGCCACTGAGTAAAGTGGATAAAATGAAGGGAATCAATTCAATGAATTTTGAGCAGTACTAAAACAATGGGGGAGTCACAGCTCACCTCATCTCAGGAACATGGGGTCCCCTGCCCCCATCTTTTCAGAGGCTTTTTAAAGGGAGATATAAATGGGAACATTAGTGAATCCGACACAAGTGACTTTCTGCAAGGCACGGACAGGAGAAGTCTCTCTTTCTTTTTCTGTCTTTCTCTCTCTCTCTCAGGGTTGCCATCCTCTGTCTTTTCCTCCAAGTCCTCCAATCCCTTCCCCTTGACTGCCCGTGTCACATGGGATTATGGCCACATACACCACTGAATGTTTTTGTCGCAGAACGACACTCGCAGTGGCTGAAGGAAAGTACTCAGCTTATACTTTCTATGGTTTGCATGTTGAGCCAGCAGTTTTTGTTGTTCCAATTGTTTGTTGTTTGCCACATGATGGACATTTCCACTTTGTGATGACAACAGTTAGAAATAAGCCACCTGATTTGTGTGTTTTGGGTTTTCATGATTCTACGTTTGGTATTAGAAATACTTTAAACTTTTATGGATAACTGATAATATGGAGAGTTGGTCTGCTTTCTTACAAAGACCAAAGCTCTGAGGAATCAAACTAAAGACTGAAATATAAAGCTGTAATGCTGCTTCCATGCCAGATCATGAAAAGCATACTTACAGTGGTTCTCTAACAGCTGCTGTCCATAGAAAAAAAAAGTCTGAATACTTCATCATGCTCTCTCCTAATGAAACATTCACTTGTTTTCCATCTGAGCAAGCATCGACCCTACCTCAGTGCAACTACAAGTACAGAATGTGAGTGGAAAAAATAAACATTGCATGTGGTCTTGACTGAAAAGTTGGCAGTTTGAATCTCAGAACAACTTTCTGAGAATCTGAAATCTGATGATGAAGATGAGAAAAGAGCTCACTACTGTTCTAAACGAGTTGCTCAGTATGGACTATATTTATACTGTCCTACTAAGAGGTGTAAATCTGCTTTACTGTGTAGAAAACAGATACACACATCTATAAACAGGATAAATAAATACAAAGAGAGAAATAAAACCATGTGAAGCAGACATACCATATTGTAGCGATACAGGTCATGGAATACAGCTGGTGGTCTCAAGCCTGTGCTGGTCCTGTGTGTCTGTAATTATGTAAATGTCCATATTCCAGTATAGAGTAACTGCAGTAATAGATACAAAAAGTGATAAATGGTATTTTTGCCAGCAACAGATACAGAAGTTACAGAATAATGAGGCTGGGGGGGTAGCAGACAGGGGGATATTAATGGTGTCCTAATTAGCCTCTGTGCTTTGAATGCTTAATATTAGTGTATAACTATGTGAACGGAGAAGCCCCCAAACTCTTCATCAGCAATCCCCTTTAAAAAAATCCTTGATATGCTAATTTTCTATACGAGGAAGTGTTTCCTTTTCTCTCTCGCTTCCCCCACTTTCTCTCTGTGTATCCCATACTCGCTCTATATTGAAGCTTGGCTTTGTCATTGACTGGCTCGGAGCGGATAATTAGCTTGCATCTCATCATTGCCACTACGACTTATTTACCCCCAAATAACAAGACGAGACAGACACGTCTTATTAAATCTGGCAGCCCAGAGAACTAGAGGTCTGCCATTTCAAATATGAATAAAGGGTTTTAAGGATGGGAGTTTATGGTTATTATTTTTCTTGCAATATACGGCTGTATTCAGATATACGCTACATACTACATACATCGTGTTCAGGCCCCTCCTCATGGATTTGACACAGTGGAGATAGCATACAGGAAAGAAGCTTCAGATAAGATGTGGGTTCAGATGTAAGTCTTTTAACCGCTACACTATCTCTGGACACATAAAAATATACTTATACAGCGACTCTTGGCTGGGATATAAACTTATCAGACCTGAATATATGCTGTCAAAGGCGAAAAGGAGAAGCCCTGAGCTTGTACAGGCCAATTCAATTACTCCAGGCCGTTGTCTAATGGAGAATGAACTAACCAGGCAAGGGGTTACTTTGGGTTGGCTCTGCTGACTACTGCCTCTTGTCTACATGATCTAATTTACTAAGACACACAGCTATTGATTGGCTTCTGCATGCCAATGGAGGAAAACCTTTTTAGATGCACTTTTGCAGTTTGCCATCTGGCAGAGGCTGAATATGTTATAGGCGAGCATGCATAAACATTCAGCAGCGTGCGCACACACGGCTGCGCACATGCATGCACACACGTTGATGTGCACACGGAGCAAGGTAATTTTCTTATCGCTGTAAGCCATGACGACCAAATTGGCTCGAGCTTCAACTACATGGGTCAATAAGCACAATCGATGGCCTCAACTGTGAGAAAAAAAGGGGGGGGAAACAGATTTGTGCATTCCTACATCCATAACTTCTCTTATCTGTGGCTGAATAAGAGGGTCAAAGGGCGAGCACAAAACCATATCAACACCATGCATTCACCACAGCAACATTATGCTTACTGTCTCTCTCTCTCTTTCTCTCTTTCTCTCTCTCTCTCGCTCTCTCCTGAACACCATCCCTTTCCTCCTTTCCCTCCCCACCCTCCCTCACTCCTCCACCCATTTCTAGCTCAAAGCTGTGGACACAACAGTCTTATCTAGCGCTGCCTTGCTGTCAGCGAGAGTGGTCTATTTCGGGCTTTATCTTGAGAAGGGGCTGGGCCGGAGCCGTGGGTCTGAAGCCGAGCCGGTGCTCCAGGAGATAAGGCAGACAGGGACACTGTAACCTGCGTGTCTGCGGTCAGGGTGGGAATGGATGGAGCCCGTTCCACAATCACACAGCTTCCTCTTCGGGCTCGATGGATCGGATCAGGATCACACAGCTGTGCAGGCAGGCTTACAAGTCTCTTCAAAGGCGTAGTTTGTTTGAAAAGGCCAATGGAATGTTTTCTAGGGTCTGTAGGTATAGTCTACCTGTAAACTGTTATACTGTGGTAAAGGGTTTAATACCATCACAGATCTGGATGCTGGTTTAATCTTTCTTTAAGCTTTCTCATACTTGGATGCAGAATATCAACTTAAGCGCTACATTTAAAGTTGTACATACATTTGCAGGTATATTTGATTGTATGTATATAAAAAGAATAACATATATAAAAGTCAGAAATAGATTAATTTTCATTTGATAGTCTCTTTCCGAATTGAGAGTTTGTTAAACCCTTCCCCCAGACAGCTTTAAATTTCTCCACATGCGTAACCTGTGTGCATGGCATTCTAGTAAGAACAATCAATAATGATACTTGATGTATTATTTTTTGTAGGGTGGTGTCTTTTTTTACACTCAAAGCAAAGTAACACAAGTAAATATTTTCATAGCCAGCAAACTAGCTTAAGGAACTAGGTTAAGGAACTTATCAATAGCTAAATACATTATTTTGTGGGGTTACAAGTGAAAATGCTAACACTGCAGAAACCCCAATCAGTCATTACACAAGATGGAATTATTTTGCCAAATTGACCAATTAATCCTTATTATCAAAACCTTTTCTCTTGTAAAATTAAACTATATTGCTTGAAAATATGAACAATAAAGCATACATATAATCCCTGTGTTGCTTGTTAATTTTTCAAATTTGAGTGAATGAAAACATTTTTCATTTTCCAACCTTGCAACAAACATTGTTTATTCATTTCCACGTTTTCAACATAGCTAACCAATTGGTGAGGATTCTAACTTTTTTATGTAGTTTTAGCCTTTTAGCCTTCCTGTTTTAGGATTCTTAACCACATGATATCATGTAGCCATGAAGAGCATGTTTAAAACCTGTTTAAACCTGTTCTTCTCATTTTTAAAACTAGTGAGACAAAGACATTGTCAACCAACTCATAACTCTAGGAGATAATGTTAATGACGGTGATCAAATCTGCTCATGACAGTTATCTTTTCAGCCAGAAATCTGCTTTTCTCTGTCTGTCTGAAATATTGGACCCATTGTTTAAAAAACAAACAAAACAAAAAAAACAATATAAAACTATTGTCATTATCATTGTAGGTTGTGTTGTGCTGTTAGAAAGGAAGAAAGTACAGGCATAGCAACAGCAGCTAAGGTGGGTGGGGCTTACGGTGAGGGTCATTAAGTTGTCAAATAACATCAAAAGACCACATGAACAATAGACTCCACTAATATGAGACTAGCAACACATGCCGAAATGCAGCATTATCACAAGAATCTATAGGCTTTCACACAACATTAACAGACCATGGAGGTCTGTGGACTGCTCTGTAGCCTAATGAAGTACTGGCCAGCTTCTTGACATGGCCCGACAAAGCAGCGGCAGCTAGGCGAGAAAAGAAAAATAGAGACCAAGTCGAAAGAGAAAAGTCCACAGAGACACTGAGGCAGCCTCAGCTTATAGCTTGCACAACACAATGCAGTGAGACTGCAGATGAGAATATGTCTGTCTGAGGAGGAGGGGGTGGTGGAGGTGGGGGTTGGGGTAGCTTGGCAGAGAGGAAGATAGAAAGGGAGAGAAACCAGATGAGACTAGTCAGAAATACTCAAGCTCTTGCCCGCTGATCGACACACTACCTCAGCCTGACAGTTTCATTTTCAAAGCCATTGTGTACCAACGTGCCAATGCGCATTATGAGCCACTGCCTGTTTGAGTATCATCCGCCCTCCTTATAAAAACCCCACCAGCACCGAAACTGAATACTAACCTGGAGGCTTTTGAGATTCACATATTGACTAAAACACTTCTTCCTTTAATTACCCTGTCATGTGACTGGATTGTCGCAAACATAATCTTGCTCCACAACATGTTTTGAAAGCCAGAGTTATCACTTCACAAGCCAACATGACATCTCCCTTTGTCCCTGTTCTGTGATCACATTCACAGTATCTTAGAGGATTTTTTCACTGAATTGTTAGAGTGTTATTTTGGTTCAGATGACTCACTTTTGCATGGGCTTTTTGTTCAGTGTTTGCTCAGTGGGTTTGTGTAAGGACAGACGGCTTACAATCAGAACGCATACTATGAGCTGACAGTAATGACAGCTCATTGAACTACTTCAATGTTCCCAGAGAACTACCAAACAGAAGCAAACAAGTGTAAACCGCCCAGGAAAGAATTCTCCCGTTTAACCCTGGATTCATTATCTACAGTGTCAGTCTATAATATATAGTAACGCACAAATCTGTAGTTTTGACTCATGCAGCTGGATTATACAGTAAACAAGTCAAACAGTCTACAGATCTGCTAGTGTTCCCTAAAGGCTGCAAACTTCATCACACCCCATACATAAAAATATTAGAGAAATAAACAAAATACAGCTAATTCATGCAACAACGTTCTTTTGGACGGCACTTGGTCATGTGTTGTCTGTGTCTATAGTTCAGCAACATATGCACAGAAGCTGTTGCTAGGCAGATGAACCAACTGCAAGACTCAGATGTACATACGAATGTGATGTAAAACTCATGAAAATAACAAGAAGATCAGTCTTCTGCTGTCCACTGCTCGTGCTCTCCCTTTTAGTTTCACCAAATTGAATGGCACACTGGCTTTTTGCTGGCTGCTCACACTGATGTGACTCAGTGTTCATTGAAATAATTGGAGTGAGTGATCAGAATTTCTGATCTAATTTAGCCAGGGAGAGAGCTCTTGACCCTGGAGAGGCAGTGAGGTTGCAGCAATGCTTTGCACCCATGGACATAGCTCAGTTAACTGGTGAGAGGGAGAGCTAATAAAAGGGCCTCTTGGAGGAAATGTAACTGCACTTAGTTTTGAAATTGTTTGAAAGGTTCTGAAATGACTGAGAACTGTTATTTAATCTGGCTTTGTTGTATGAACAGGTAAGCTGATTTTTTTTTTTTTTTTTAAAATTTCAAGCAGCCACATAGACCATTGAAATAACAAACCCTCCTAGTTTTGAGACATAAAATTGGTAAAATTTCCTGTGATCTATAATGCAAAATGTCAAGTTGTTAATGCAGCATTTTAAAGTAAGGACAGATCTAGAGTTGACAGTTATTCATTGATCCAACCTTCCTAACATTGTGGCTCTATCAGGTTGGCAGTGTGATCCAGATGAAATTGAATTGAAAAATGGCAAGTATGCCTCCACAAATATGCCTGCATATTTTCAGTTTGCTTGCATATCTAATTTTAGAATAGTTCTATGTTCTTTGTTTTGAAGAACATACAAGTTATGTCTGCTCTTTCAATTACTAGGAAGTTCCTTCATCCAGCATGAATGCCAGTTAACAGACATGCTGTTGTGGCAGAGAGTAAACTGGTATTTGTTCATGCATGAAAACCTAACATAATGATCATTCTTGTCTAGCTTCCGTGTTTTGATGACACTGAAATTCAGTCAGTTGGTCAGTTCACCACTTTGGTCCATGCTGAAATATTTCAACAATAATTAGATGGATCACCATGAAATTTGCACAGTAATCATGGCCCCTAAATTATGTACTCTAATGACTTTGATGATCCTCTGACTTTTGTGACATTCTAATAACTATTGGATGGATTTCTGTGAAATTTGGTCTGACTCTCGGGGTAAATTGTAATAATTTTGGTAATCCCTTAACTTTCCATCTAGCGCCATCATCAAATTTCAATTTGTAAAATACTTTGATATATGACCAAACGCTTGCAAAACCTGAATGAAGCATTCCCATCCACTCCAGATGTACTTTGTGTCTTGTGTTAATTAGCAAATGTTAAAATGCTAACACACAAAATAAAAACGGTGAACATGGTTAACATTAAACCTGTTGAGCATCAGCATGTTTGCAACGTCATTGTGAGCATATCAGCATACTAGTAACACAGAGCCACTAACATGGCTGTAACAGGAATAGAAGCATGTATTTACTTTATTCTTTCTAATATGAAAGAATAACAAAAGACATATGCAAGTGTCCAGTACGCTATATTCATTTTCCTATCTATTTTCTAAACAGTTTTATTCTCTTAGGTCAGGTGGCTGCAGCCTCTTCCAGTGTGTGGTGTCAAGTTTGCTGTATCTTAAGCACAATGTATTCTCAAAACCATGTGTGCATGTTTCTGTAACACGGGTTATATAATGCATAATTACAGAGCAGCAATCACATTGTTTGAAGATGCCTTCCTGCCATGTTAAGTGGTTTCTATGCTAACTCGTGTAGTAACCAGGAAGCTGTGAGCAGCAACTTGTTTATGCGGTAAGAAGGGAAGAAAATCCTGGCAAGAAAACCCTTTTAGTTCGAGTTATTAATGGAATATCACGCAAAGTTCAGAAATGTAACACACAAGACACTAATGACTGACTGGCTGAGCTTTAACTAGCCTTCAACTTTTGCTGTATTCAGCTGCTTCTCCTCTGAGCTGGAGGGAAAAATGTTTTTTTTTTTTAAGAGTAACTAAGTCCTCTCCGAACTAATCTTAAACTAAAGAAGCTGGAATAGCAATGAGGGAGAGATGAAGAGGAGGTCTTTTCTTCAGCTAGTCTCCCTCAATATTCATAGTCCAAAATGTCATGTAAAACAAAGATAAAAAAAACAGCCATGTTAAACCACCAAACAGTCATGTTAGACTAAAATTCATCCTGCTCCTGTGTTCCTACAAAGGATGTGGCTGGGGAACAGAACACAATTTAAACTCAAGTGGATGCCAGATTTAGTATGAAAACAAATCACAAGGGAGGTGACTTGCAGTCTTACTGTACTTAGACCTTAACAATCATGTTAATAATTGAATGTTGAGCACAGGTCAAAGCAGATGACATCTGCCTCCATAGAGTGCCTGGGATTGTATAACTTAACCATAAAGTTGTAGGGACTGTGCAATTTAAGGTTTTGGTCACCCATAAAAATTATAATACGATCCAAATGAAAGCATGATTATGAATAATTAAGAAAGCAGCAATGCTCCCCTAAAAACAAAAAGCAAAAAAAAAACCAACAACAAATGGAAAAAAACATGTATTTCATTTAAAGTACAGAACTAGTATTTCTGTATTTCAATTCAATTTCAATTTCAGGTGTGTCAGAAGCTGTTACAGGCAGAGTGTAACGTAATCAATATCAGCTGAATATCAATATGCTGTATGCCTGAATTCCTATTCACACGTATATCACATAAACTACCAAAGCTGATCCAATGCTGCAGAGATTTGCTTGGGTTGCAGAGTTTCTGTTGCATTATATTAAGTATCTGAAAGCATTTTGCCCACAGAGATTTGGGACTGGGACAGAGCAGCTGAAGGCTACAGTGATTCAGAGGGAAACTTTCACAGCACTGCGCTTTGAGGGGCCATGTGCTGTTGTTGATGACTAATGATGATGGCTCTTTGCTCTGGGTCTTATTCTGTTTCAAGACAAGTTCACTACTCTCAAAGATGCAAGATGCATCAAGAACTATTCGGTGCACACTCAATATGGACACCTCGTCTTAACTGATATGCAGTATATGTGCAGAGCATATGATATGCAGTAAGCACATATGACATCAAAGCTAAATGCACAATAAACCATGCTACAGTACATTGATTTATATGGTTTGCACATGTGTGAAGTGGAGGATGGTAAGCCTATAAATTGTGGGAATACCAACGCTGTAATCAGTCTTTGAGAAGAAAGCTATTATATCTATATAGCAAATATAATTCTTCAAGAGGAAAATTGAATCCCTTGAACACAGACAGTAGAAAATTACTTTTTCACTGTGGTGACCATATTTACGGTAAAAAGAAACATTTTCTAGGTAAGCTGCTGGGCCACTTTGTTCCAAAACTTGACTTTAGAGGCTTGTGATTGCAAGTGAAAAAAACAACTCCTAAACAAATGCAACTTATTATCCTCCTCCCACCCCCCAAGAAAGTAACATGGTTTTTTAAACAGCAAAGAAAGTTCAAATAAAGAGCCTCTGGGGAATGGATGTTCACCTAAGCTTATTCTCTTGATCAAAATGTTACTTGCAGTGAAACCACAAATTACTGCAAAATAATAAACACATTCAGATGATGGTTTAACATTCAGCTCTTGCCCATAGGCAAATTAAAACCTTATCCAACTCAACCCAAAGTCTCTTTCTTCTTCTTATTATTATTTTTGTGCAGTGTAGAAAATGTTTGATTTGTTGCAGCAGGTTATCTCTATTATTAATACAAGAAAGAATCCTTTTTCCCCATATACACTTACAGATAACAGAAACAAACATATGCTTCTGCAAATAATAAGAAATACAAAAAAATGTAAAATGAAAAAATGTCCATTTCAACAAGCCATTTAAACCTGTATTCAACGCTGAAGTGCACGTCATCCAATAAGATGATCTGAGTGTTTACTGGATTTTGGAAGTAATCTGCCTTATTTGGTAGAAAACTCTTCAAAGAAGTGACACTGCGTTGCGAACATGGTAATTAGTGTGCCCCTTTTGGAGCCAGTGTGACTAAAAAATAAATAAATAAATAAAAAGGCAGATAAAACAACAAATAGACAACAGAAGTGAAGGTGACGCAACTATCAGTCAAGTCAGATATCATCAATCAACATTGCCATCAGCCCTGCTCGCCAAATTGAGATGGATGCCAAAAATGTGGTTGCATCATCACATTGATTTTGCCCCACAAATGGAGTATAAATTCAGTGAGCTTCAAATTTGCAGCCTCGGGTTAGAAATTGCTACCTGTCACCTTCTTAAGACCCCTTTTTCAGCCAGTTATTACACCAGTGGTCGCAAAACCCCATCCATCCATTACCTGTCGACTATGCAAAACAGCAAATACGGCAAATTACAAACTCACAAAGCATTAATTATTCCCTCCGTCCTCTCGTTGTCTGAGATAGAGAGAGAGAGAGAGAGAGAGAGAGAAGGATGAAGAGTTCAGTTTCCACTTCTGCTCAGCTCTCCTCTGTTCTAATATCATAAACAGCAGAGACACGGGCAGAGAGGAGGAGGAGAGGGAGGAGGAGGAGGAGGAGGCGGTGAGAGCTCGCTAGACCGAGCCTTTGTGAGCATGACGGGCCTGACTCACGAGAATGAGATGTTTCCAAAAATAAAGGAGGGAGGGAGAGAGAGAGAGAGAGATAGACAGAGAGAGAGAAACAGAATGTGCTGAACAGGCTGGAACACAAGAAACAAGTGGATTAACTCCCTCCCCACCCCCACCCCCACTTTCCAAAAGCTCTTGGATTCATCACAAAACATGCCGAATTAGTGGGAACAAATCGCCTGTATAAACACCCCTAAACACTTTCCCCAATTGCCATGATGCAAAAATTAGATAAATGAAGAAATAATGATGGTGTCCTCACAACAACATTATTAAAAGCTCAAAAGAGTGAGGTGTCAATGTTTGAAATAAAAAAAAGACTGCAAAGCAAAGTTCTAGTCATCTCCCAGTGACTGCATATATATATATATATATATATATATATATATATATATATATATATATATATATATATATATATATATATATATATATAACAGCAGATTCAGCTTCTATCTTCTCAGTATTCATTTTATTTGCTCCTCTGGGGGCAGATGTGCCCCACTGTGAGCAGATGCAAGCAGTTGATCTCATGTTGTAAATAGGCACCATCACGTTTGGCTTTTCAACACGGCAGATTGCCCTCTGCAAATGCAGCGCTATGAGAATATGGTAGTTCCAGTCTCCTTGCTGTGAATCATAATACTTTGAAAGCCCCGTATAAGCCAGATCTTCCTCTGAATATCTCAGTCTGCTAGGGAAATGTTTGCAGTGCCTGCTAGTTTTTGTCAGTTTTATCCTACAAGCTTGATCTAATTTGAGTACAATAAAAGTGGAATAAAAAAGGACAAGCATTTGGTGGAGAAGCCTTTTTCCAGTCAGATGCTACCACCAGCAGCAACCAAATCATCATCATTCAATTTTCATGTGACCCAAATATTTCTTTTCCTTTCTGCTGACTGCTGTAGGAACGTCATGGAGATCTCCTCATTTAAAACTCTGGGTGTGCGTCTGCAGAGCCTGGTGGATAAGATGATTATCTCAACACTCACGGAGAGATACAGACAGCGACGGACCACTTGGCTTGCGATTGGTCATCCTCCAAAATGTGGAGTATTCAAGAATGCATGTACAAAAGCCACCCGAATCACACTCATTATCAAGCAGACAATGATAGCAAGGGATGACAAAGATGATGTCGCCGATAATTTGTCATCCAGAGCATTGATTCCCTGTCAGGACTCGGACGGTGTGGCAGGGTATCATGGGACCCTTTAATCTAGCATGAAAGACATGGGTAATCCTTGTTGGAGGATTACTCCCGACCAGTACTCTCTCTTCGCATATCCCAACTTTGGTGTACATGTGCTTAAGTGCTAACCCAGCCACATCCACCAATCGTGATTTATCCGAGGCTCCATCACTCATCCTAAGACTTAGCAGCATAAGGGACATATTTACTCTTGACTCCCACTGCAACGAAGAGGATTTAAGAGTAAAGAAACACAACCTATGTAAGCTTACATTCTGACCTGTACTCTAAAAAGACTGCAGCGTGAGTTTCTGCTGCTCAAACCATCAAACCATCCATTTACAGCGCAATAGCATTAAGCTAAGGCATTTACATTCCCATGAACAGCTCAATGCTGCAAGGCTTGTTCTGCACAGTACGAAACGCTACCGTACCCACAACTATCAAAGCATTAAGGATTGGGTTTTTTTCTTCATCTCTGCACAGCCATGATAACCACACTTCCAGGAATAACCACAAACATATGACACATCTTCTAACCCTGCATGTGTCCTGCATCAGCGCTGCAGCATTTTCAAAACAGCTCCTTTTGAGGGTGGAACAACAGAGCAGCAACAGTGTAGCAGTCATAGAAGAACCAAGGTTTCTTGTGGAAAGTTAGACAAGATTTAATACCACACTTGTATGGTAAAAATGTAACCAAATAGCAACCAAATAGCTTAGCTTAGCATAACGACTTGAAACAGAGGGAAACAGCTAGCCTGGCTCTGTCCAAAGGTAACAAAATCCACATACCAGCACCACTAAAGCTCACTAATTAACATGTTACGGTCCAGGCTATTGGATCTATCTTGGATGGGACCAGTTGCTAGGCAACTAAGAGAGACTCTAGGAAGTTACTGGTCCTACAACCAACAAAACGTTTGACACATAACCCTGCATAAAATGATGAATTGTCATTTTTACGCTTTGTTTTTTGTACAGATAAAACAAATGAGAAATAACACATTGATTAGTGAGCTGCTGGGTGCTGGTAGCTATTAAGCCAGCTAAACTGCTGCCCACTACAGTTAAAAACATATTTACCATAAAGACATGGACATTAGAGTGGTATCAATCTTCTCATCTAACTTTCAGGTAGAAAGGGAATAAGTGTATTTCCCAAAATATCAAACTAATCTCATCAGTCTCAAAAGGGTGCATTCTAGCAGTACTCAGTCATGCCTACTGATGAACAACCTTTCCAGCACATTAATTACTTTGAGAATTCTACTGTCTGGTGACCTTAATCCGCCAACTCTGCAAAGATACCATCATCCAAGTGCACATATGAACCGCCAGCTGCAACATTTCATGTACAGAGGAGCGTGTCAAGAAACCTCAGCATAGCCCAGAGACCCTCTCCTTGTGCGTACAGGTGTGACGCCACAGATAGAAGCAAGACAAATTCCCCCTCCTCTCCAAATTTGCTCCAAGCTGATTTTCAGAGAAATGATCCAACCACTGACTCACATTACAGGAGAGAGAGAGAAAAAAATAGTGTTTAAATATGCAGGACGGAACCTTTGAAGCTCCATCCGCAATTTAATCAGTTAATATTTAAAGCAGGGATATTCTTTATATAAGGCATTTGCATGATGGGTTGCAGGAGTTGGGAGGAGGGAGGTGGGGCTGGTTGTTGGAAATGAAGACATGAAGACTGGGATATTATGTGGAGGAATCTTTATCCCCTTGCAAATTTTTATCAGGCATCCCGTTGATCATTGGTATTCAGAGGCCTGCACTGCCTGTAATAGCTTGTCAGACAATAAATGCAGCAACATTTTTTCCCCCCCAGAGCCGGCCCCCAGGGGATAGAAATCATCATTATGTCCTGTTTTATTAGACCCCCTCTCTTCCTGTATCTTCACCTAACGCTATCTTATTCTTCATTATCTTAGGGTAAATATTATCAGACGACGTAATGCAATAGCTGTTTTACACAAATTCAGATTTTGTTTGCATGATTATGCTGATGCAGCTGAAAAGTAGCAACATGTATGTTGTCTCCAACTCTGCATATGTATTTGACTAAACTGACCCCTCCCCCCACCCCTCCTCTTTTTGAGAGAATCAGCATGTTTTCATTAAAGGATTTGTTCACATTGTCCCAGATGTTTAAGTGACAGATGTGGTCACTGGCCTATTTGTTTTTATATTTAATAGCATTGGAAAATAACAAGCATTTATTAAAAAATGAAACAATGGATTACGGATGGACAGTGAGCAGGACAGAATTAAACACAGACAACAGAAGTTGTAATAGTGAAATTTGGGGTAACACCTCCACATGTAGACACATTTGTGATCCTGGCATTGTCATTTATTTTACCATTCTGCTGTGGTACATTAGTCATGAAGCTGAAACATCATTAGATGGAAAACAACTGCAGAGCTGCACTTTGATGACTGTTAACTGACTAGGCTAGAGCTGAAAAGAGGACTGTTTTGGCTTTACAGACTGTTCTGACACACTGATAGTGGACTGACCTGTGTGCCTGAGGATACAAACACGAATGCATGAAAACCCACAGCCACACACACCACACACACAGTACTAGGGGTCACTTAACCATGCTCTTGCGCATACATATACACACAAAGAGCAAAAAAAATAAAAATGAAAAAAAGACATTCCACAGAAAACTGCATGAAACAACCTAAGTAAATGCCATTTCACAAAACAGAATGATTATATTACACAAACTTATATAAACCATAATGAACCATTATATTTCCGGCTCCTTTCTCAAGCAGTCACACAATCAAACAAAATAAGTAAAGCAGGTTGATGCCAGAAAGACAGAAAGCAATTCTTCTTTTTTTCCTGAGTAACTTGTCAGAAGATTGAGTCGTCCACTTCATTCCATTCAAGGCAGCTTTCCATATTTGAGTGCTTCTCGGCACAGACCCTTGCTGCACTTTAATTAAGGTTTGGTGTGCATTATACAAATAGAAAATGCTTAAGAGTGCAGAAAGGCTCACATTAGATAGCTTTTTTCCCCTTTTAGAAAAAGCCAATGTTTCTCAGTCAACAGATGGTATTTACTCAAATTATAGACCGCAAATGAGGGCTAGGGTGAGATGCTTTTTTTCAGAGCCCATTGGCAGTCCATTAAAAAACAGAAATTGTGTGTGCAAATCCACCGAGACACAAGGAGAGTGACACGGAATTAGGGATGGTTGTGTTATTCACTGGCAGCCAAAATCCAATAGAAAGTCTTCTGATCGTTAAATGAAAAGTATCTCCAGCAAAGCATTATAATTGCCTCACACACACACACACAGAAAAAAAAATGACACACATCCGTTTTTCTTTTTTCCATGATCTAAACACAAGTGCAAAGAAGCAATCCCAGTCAGGCGGTACAGTAGACTACAGCATCCTAATTGCCTTTGATTATGAACAACATGTTTCTCTGGAGAGATGGTTCCTCGGAGGGGGAAAAGAGTTCAGTATGAGAGCTCATCTGCCAGAGCAAAGCGCTTTCATGCCGACCACCTCTGCCTGTCATCTTTTCTCAGACATGGAGAGAAACAGAATTACTAGGGCATTCAAATGAACATGTGAGGAAATGGGCCAGTGCTCAAAAGTGACACCGTTTGTGATTCGCATATGCTGAACAAGGCTAAAACATACATATTCTTGTCTCAAGTAGCAACAGTTTCAGCCCCAGTTTAAAGACTAAATCCTGTAAAATCTTATGTCTTTCACCAACAACTTCCTCCTTCATCTAGCTCTTCATCTAAAGAAGCATTTTTACAGGTTTTTTATAAAATAAGAAACAAAATTCATGACAGCAGACAAAAAAAAACCAAAAACAAGTAAAGGTACTTTATGTAAAACCATTCCCTTAAATTTCAATAAATGGTCTTATAACATCTGACTTTCCCCTTCAGAGTCCAAATTGGAATGATCAATGTCCAAAATAAAACAGTAATTGCCAACCTCATAATGAAAATGGACCCATAATAGAAATTTCTCATCAGCAGAACCTGCATCCCAGCATGCAATTACCTGGAGTGTTTACAAGCCATTTCAGCATCATATTTGGTGTTTTCAGGCACCTAGGCTACAGTTATTACTTAACTGAATGTTTTTTAGAGGGAAAATAGGACAGTGGAGAACATTTTTGGTCAAAAGCAAAAAGCTACAATGGTGTCTGAATCATGCAAAACTGACAGTTTCAAATCTCATTATGTAGTTCATACTCTGCTCTTGGAGGTGCACATATTAGCTTTCAAACAATGTCAGTTACAGTCTTTTACAAAGAAATACCACTCAATTTAAGAATAAACATGTCTTTGTCTTTGGCCTTTATTCACCTTGGTTTTAAACTGTAATGTTGTTCAGTGAGAGGCTTTTTATTTATTTATTTTACATTCCATTATTTAGAAGTAACAAAAAATGGTCTTTCCTTGTCCTCGAATAAGCTGATGAATGCTGGCCTGAAATTGAAAAACATTCAAGCATTTTGACAGAAGTTTGCTTATACAGTAGTTTGGTTATATTTATTTTTTACTGAAGCATTTAAGCTGGCAAATTCCTTCCAGATTTTGAATAAATTGTGAAATGTTCCCATTTTCATAGTTCTCGTTTCCATTTTTTTCCAATTAATTTCCTGTGCAGCTGCACATCAATGTGACCTTAAAAATGAGAGAATTGGACAAACTGCTATGTCATTTGTGGCTACAGGGCTAAGAGGAAGAGTATTCATTAAACCAGAACTGTTTGCCATTACTTCATATAGGAATCGCATATATTACATCTACAATTCAGTGGTATTCCCCTTTAACACAGAATGAAAAAAACTGCAAGAGAAGGAAGATGGGAGAGTGTGCCCAGGGATATATTCATGGAGATTATTCCCATTAAATGTCAAACACATTTCACATTCAGTGACAAGGTTTAGCATATATTCTGCTTTGACAAGCTGTCCCAAGGACTCAAATGACAAAAAAGACGGTGTTCCAAAAAAAGACACATTTGAATTTTTTTATCACTTTCTCTTATAAAAAAAAACAGTTGGCATGAACATAAATGACAGATTTTGCTCATGTAAAATCCTTGCACCATCTAGCATTAATCCGTTAAATACAAGATAACAACATTATAACATTTCAACATATTGATCAGTCATAAAGTATTGATTTACCCCAGTGTGGATCTGTACTGTTTTGTAATGAAGCTTAATGGATCCAGTTGATAGAAACACATTTCAGAGATACAAATCTTGCAGGTAAAGATAAACAGTGAGTAAGTTCAAGAGTTATCCCCTTCTCAATAACCATATTAGAACATTACCATGACTGATTCTTTCCTACTGTTAAAATGGGCATACAGTATGGTCTCCACCCAAAGAGAGGGATAAAAACAATTTTGCAAAATGGAAAGTTTTTATTTTCAAAAAGCAACAGATTACACAGTTAACTTTCAGCAAATGCAATCCTAACTGAAACTGTACTCACATTCGGGACTTCAAAATGAAAGACTCACATACTTACACACAATCTATCTATATTATACAAAAAAGAATACATAATAAATATTAAAATGGCCACAAGAGAAAAAAGTAAGTCATTGAAAACAATCAGTAGAGAGCAAATGTAGGGAAAGTAGAAACAAGACGGTGTGCCTTAAATGTCTTTTTTTTTTTTTTTTTCATTTAGCATTTTTTACAAATTGTGCAAGATTTCATACTAAGGCTCTGGTCTTGAAGTGACTGTTGTCTGATCCACACACATCCACACTCTGATGCGCGCACACATGCACCCAATGACATACACACACACACTCGCGCGCACACACTCCCTGTGCTCTGAGCACTCTGTGGGGTGTAGCAAACCGTTGCAGAATAAAAATGGGCTGCTCAGTGTATGGCCTGTGATGCTCATAGGAATGGACCAGCTTTTAAAATGGACATGCACTTCACGTTGATGTGAGAAAAAGAAAACCTCCCCTTGCATCTAAAAAACCCCCCGACTTTTTAGGAGTGAATGAAATAAAATTTAAAAAAAAAACCCAACAACCAAGAAACATGACAATATCATAACCATTAAGGCAAGAACACCCGGAGTGGCATCAGCAATACTGTACTGTAACAATATGATAGTGTTTAGGTACATGGATATGATGAAACATTTAACTACTTCTTCAATGTCTTTTTTTAAGCACAAGGTTGTTCTTAAAAGCAACTTTTTTTAAAAAATCCAAACATCATTTCATCTTTTTTTTCCTCTTTTTTTTGTAAAAGGTGATAAGAAAATAACAATGCCAGACACTAGGGACATATGGATCGTAAAACTACAAGAAATCATTTCTAGTTTTAAGTTGCAACTTCAAAACCACACATTGTAAATCCCCATCGTTAAGCCCCCACCCGGTAAATGAAAAAGATATCACTTACATTAAAACCATTTTATCCTCTTGTGATGGTGTATTCCAACAGTCACCAAGTTTTGCTTTACTTACAGCGATTGTGTAGTCTGTTGCAAATTAAAGCATTCATTGTTAAGTTTGGGGGGAAAAAAACAAAAAAAAGTTGTCCTTGCAATGCAACTGGCAACTGTTGACCAAAAAAAGCATCTTTACATCTTCTTTTTAGTGCAACTCTTAAAATGTAAAACATTTCCAGTGATTCCTTGAGAGGTATCATTTCTTTGTTTTATGTTCTTTTTTTTTTCATTTTCTCTTTTCATATTTTTTGTATTTCACACCTCACAGAATTACGCATCTTCAGAATATCCAAAGCAAGAGGTTTTGTTTTCATTGTTTTGTCAATTCTTTTTCTTTTTCTTTCTTTTTTTCAACTTTTTGCTTCTCCACATTGACATGGCCTTCCACGATGTCTGTTTACTAGAACATAAACACAGGAGGGGATCCAGACCTCCTGCGTATTCCATTCCCTTCAGCCTCCATGTTTGATACGTTTCATATTCAATCACCCCGGCAGAGCCTCGTGATTGGCAGTCCACCTTCTACCTCTGTAAAGAAGGGTTAGGAGAAGGAGGAACAGGAGAAAAACTGGAGGATGAAGAGAAAAGAGATAGAAAGAGAGAGTGCGCTGTACAGTGGGAACAAGCCCAGATCAAGATCAATCAGGGAAATAGAGACATAGATGAGAAAAAACCCACAGCAAAACCTTCATATAACGCAGTAGGGTTCCCTTGGTAACCTGGATTTTCTGCAGTAGAGGAGTGTGGTGCTGAAGCAGCGCCGGAGCTCCCTGTTGGAGAAGATGCAGATGAAAGGATTGACCCCAGCCTGGGCAAAGCTCATCCACACAGCTGCCGTCAGGTAGCCCCCAGGGACTACAGGGCCCCTTGCAAACACCCGCCAGTAGCAGGCAACCAGATAGGGCCCCCACAGTGCCAGGAAGAAAAACGTCATGATGTAGAACATCCTACTAATCCTCTTCTCTGTTTTGAATTCATCCAATACCAGTAGACGCCTGCGGCCCGCTGCGTTGCTGTTCTGCCGGATGCCCAGCAAAGTAGGCGGGGTGGGGCCTCTACCAAATCCAGCCAGCCAGTTGGCTGCCGCCTGCCCACTGGCGCCTGGCCCGTGGAAGGTCCAGTTCTGGCTGACAGCAGGCACGAACTGGACAGGCTTCATCTTTCGACGGTCATGAACGAAGAAGATGAGCTTGAGGTAAACCAGCTGTGTGGCCAGGAGAATGAGCGCCAGCAGGAGCATGAAGCCCAGTGAATCATTCGCCCTGAAGGAGCGGTGCTGGAATGTGCACTGGTCCTCCTCTCGGATAAAAGAGTATGTCCCTACATCTAACACCGGCGGGAACGCCATAGCCACTGACAACGTCCACACCATGCAGATGACAGCCAGACAGGTCCAGAAGGTCAGCCTCTTGGTGTAGAAACGGTGATGTGCAATGGCCAGGTAGCGGGTGACGCTCACGCAGAATAGCATGAACGCCGTGTGGAAACAGGAGAGCACACCCAGGAAGGCGATCACTTTGCAGGTCAGCGTGCCATAGGTCCAGGCAGATCCATTCTTGACTGAGGTGAAGACAAAGGGGAAGCAGATGGCAGAGCGAAGGATATCGGAGGCGCACAGGTCCAGTAGGAAATAGTAGGGTGCTCGGTGCAGGCTCTTGTCTTTGACCAGCAGGATGGAGATCAGGAGGTTTCCAACCACACCGACTCCAATGATGAAACCCAGAGAGGTCAGTTTGAGGAACGTGGCGAGAGGAGAGACATTCTGCAAGATGGTGTGGTCCCCTGCATGGCTATAGTTCGCCATAGATGGAGGAGGGATCATAAAGATAGCGGAATAGCTTCAGCCGAGTATCATGATCTAGAGGTGGCAGGGGGAGGCGTTAGATCCATTTGGCGGTGTGCTTTGAAGAGGTTTCCAGGCATATAGGCAACCTCTCCTCTAAGGCATCCTTTGTTCCTTTGTCTCATCACACCTAAAAGAAAAAAAAAATCCCTGAAAAATATCATCCACCCATCAGCATTCAGTCCCAAACAACAGCTGCATTGTTTTCAACCGCACTTGCACAATCTAGAATGCGATAAGCAATCATTTTCCTTTGCCTGTCAGTCATTTATTTATTTGACATTTTTAACATGTTAAGTGGCACAGTGCAGAGCTGCGTTTGAACACTTTGTCTACAGACAGGAACATAGACAGACAGTGATATGAAGCTTGATTAGACTGAAGCATAAAGCTGCAATGCAATTTTTCTTTCATGTGGCTTCGGAATTTCGCGAACAAAAGCAACATGATGGCAAAAAAAAACCCCAAAACAACACAGTCGAGCCCTCATTAACACAAACGTCGCATTTTTTGTACCCCTGATCTGTCGGAAAGAAGCGGGTTACACGCGCGCGGGCGCGCGCACACACACGCACACACACACACAAACACACACACACACACACAAAGGCTCGGGTTGGATTTTATTGGACATTTTCAGCGCACTGTGAAGAGAAATGCAGTCCAAAATAAGCTCTTCTTGATCACACCCTACACCCTGCAGAACAGAGGAAGGCTTTCTAAAGCAGTGGGTGCCTCGAATAAAACTCGCCCTGCCTTTATGCATTGTGGAAAATCGACGGAGGGTGCATACATAATAAAGCATCCATGTTTTTTTTTTTTTTTTTTTTTTTTTTTTTGTCTGATTAAAGGTTAACTGGATTAGGGGTCTTACGTTAATAGCTAAGCAGTGTTCTCATTAGGGCGTTTATTGAGCCAGCCTCCATTTTCCAGATCATCTTTTATACTAGTAATTACAAAGAGTTAGGGCAAATATACTGTCTAATACTGACACTAAAGCCACATTTCGACATAATTTGCTTGTTAATGCGCGGGTGTGATTGCCAGTCGGGATGGAAAGGAAACGATGGTTTGAAGTAACAATAATAAGCCTGCTGGCAACAATATTTTGGCATATTCTATTGAATCGCTATGCTTTATTGTTTAGATAATTACGCATAGCCTATGGTAAGATCTGATCTCATTAATATTGGCGTTTGTGCCTACTTACGCGTTTTTATGCGTCCTCCGATTGTCAGTCGAGTGTTATACGCGCGTGAATCCGATAGATTTCAGTCAAAAAAATAAAAAATGAAAAATCACACACACAGCAGGATAAAATCAGCGTTGGTGCATCCCAATCGGTGAACGTCTGGATAAAGCACAACAATGTAGCGGATCCGCACGTCCATTGGACTAGAATAATTTCCAAGTCCCCGCTATGAATTGCCCAGAATCGCAGCCACCACAGAAGACAAGGCCAAAAAAAAAAAAAAAAAAAAAGGGAGAGAGAGAGAGAGAGAGAGAGAGAGAGAGAGAGAGAGAGAGAGAGAGAGACAGCCGATCACAAGAGCAATCAAAAATCCCTACCTGTTGATAATCCTATTTCGTTTCCCTCCTGGAGGTTATTTACATTGCACGAGTCGGGTTTGGCTGTTTTAAAAAGCCTGATTTGTTGCCTGCCCCCTTTTTTTCCTCCACGGTGAATATCCTACAGTAAACGGAGCCCAGTGCGCATGCGCTCTGCATCCCTATTTGTGATCCAAGACGCGTCTTGTCTCTTGTTGCAGCAGCAGCAGCAGCATCAGCTCCGTCTCTCTCACGGTAACATCTGCTCAACGGGGCCGCTGCTGGCCGGTAGCGCGTTACAGCAGTACTCACTCTAGTAACGTGTAGTGTAATAGATTACTATTTTAATGTCAGCTTTACACCTAGAGTCGAGATAAAAAGACATGTTTAGACTGTCATCCTGAGTGTTTCAGACTCATTTAGACCAACTTACAGGTGATTTGCAAATCATATATTTCAATCAAATAACATTTAAATTATACCAAAAGCTAAATATTCATCATCATTTTTTTAATTTTAATTTATTATTTTATCCCCTTTTGGACATTTTCTTTGCAAACAGTAGGCTTTACTACAGCATTAAAGCATGATCCTGCCTGTCTACAGTATAACTCTCTGTCTGCCTCTTATTGTGCTCATACATGTTTCACTCCACAGAAATGTCGACCATTATGTACAAAGTGAAGGGTTAAATCAGGCAGCCTAGTTCACCTTAAGGTAGAATGACTTCCCTGTACTGTACATGCATAATTGACAAGCACTTTGCGCACTGTTGTTCATTCTGCCCGGGCAGCATGATAAATTCATAAGATTTGATTTCTGAACCATGTATGGAGAGCTGTGATGTCACAAGCAGTGTAACAAGTGAAATGATTTGGCCGCAAACACACGCTGCACGCATACATAAAAATATTCATATGTGGGATATATGAAACATGAATTAACTATGATCGTACATCTAGGAAATGTGTCACCACTTGTAACTGATGATATGATTTTCACATGTGCAGATTTCTATTTTGTATGACAAAAGAAGTCGACTACTGAGAGTCAACATGTGCAGGCGGCTTCCTTTCAATTACAAAATATCACATGTGATATGACACCTACTAAATGAATATATGTTAACAGTCATACTATAGATTGGCACTTCATTATGAGTAAAGGATTCTCAAGGATTACTTTTTCTCGAAAGAAGCCACATTGTCCTCCAGACAAGGCTCAATTAAAACAAAGTCCTCAGTGATTTTGTGTATGCTCCAATATTCTCTAATGCACAATCACTCATTTTGGCACAGACCTTGTAAATATTATGGTATTTCATTATCCCATGGTTAAATGTCTCTTCATTTTTAATTATCAGTTATAAGAGGCAATTAAGTTGAACACACATCATTTAAAATAAAAAATAGGATTTCATTAGAAAGTTAATTTGGTAAAATTGGAGTTCAAAATTAAAACCTGATATTATTTGCAAAAGATGTGATGGATCATGTAATTCCATGTTGACTAACAACAACTACAGAGCAAAAATAATATTGCCAATAATGTTCATTTAGCTAAATGTGTAATAATGAACACTGTAGCAGTGGTTATCTCCATCTATGAACTTTCCGCATGTTTAGAACATGCCTCTAACATCCCTCTGTTTTATAAGTGAACAGTCAACTTTCCTAATCTGCTGTCAGGGTGAAGCTGCATATAAAAGATGGTATTACCCAAAGCAAGATACTGAGGATGACTTCAATGCATTTGCACTCTGTGATCTGTTCCATCTATGAGCATGAAATCACTCTTTCCACATTTTATAAATGTACAAAGAGTTAGGAGATGACATTACACAGCAAAGCATTTACATATCACGACCATGGGTTTTGAAGAGCATCGGATAAAGCATTTTATTAATCACAAAGCCATATTGTAACATGTTTAACAGCAGATACTGAAACAGTAGTTATACTCTTTTGATTTAACCATATTATGATATTGTGCTTCAAACAATGGCATTGCTGTGTTGCACATTGCAGACATAAACATATCAGTTAGGAAATCACAGTGATCACTCCAAGCACGGAAAATAGCTATGCGCAATATAATATGCAAGCATCCTTATGAGAATATACAGTAACTGCAGCAGTTTTTCCATACAGAAAGCAACAGTGTTTTTGGTCCTTAATCTCAGCAGTGCAACAATTAACAGTTCCTGTTTTCGGACTTCCTGGATTTCCCTTCCTCATCTCCATCAGAGTCCACGTGATTCCCGTTGCGCCTGACGCATTAAATCCAATAAGGCACGTTTTTTATCAGTCGCTTCGACACAAACATCGTGCCAGAAGGTCCATATAGTAGATCGCACATGTTGGTACCAATGCGGTGGATGGTAACAGGACGGGACAGGCGCACAACTAGGAGATCCTCTCTCACAGCTGTCCGTTCCGCCTCCGTGAGTACCAGCCGAGGAAGGCGCAGAAACCCACCACCGAGAGGATGGTGCCCAGCAGCAGGGCTAAAGCGTCGCCCGCGTCGTAGGCCTCCGCAGGTTGGACCATAGAAAGCAATATCAGCCCGATGATGGCTGCAGCGTGTGGAAGTTCAAGTTCGGGTGCCATGTTGAGCCTTTCCGCTGTTGCTGTTGACTTTCGGGAAGCAGGAGCGCCTGCGCCGCAGTCAGATGACAGCAGCAGAGCGGCTGGACTTCCTGATGCTTCAGCCAATTGCAACGCTGCTTTATTCTAACCCATGCCTTCTGGACGTTTTTTTTTTTTTTTTTTTTTCTCGAAGTAGACCAACTTTCACTCTCTGCAGAGATGTAGCTTGAGGACGTAAACTTGTATGATTCTGCTGTTGTTTGTTTTGTTTCTCAGCTCATCAGATATAAATACAAACTGATTCTGGGCTCCAAATGGTAATTATTCTACAGTGAGTGGATTTGTGACATAGCTCGTCTTATTAGTGATGATTAGGCTGACAGGCTGTCAGTGCTTCATGTCCTCGCCCCTCAGGCCAATGCTATAAACAAATGAGACTATTTTACATTAGTCAGTCAGTCTCGTCAACAGCTCTTGTCTGAAGCTTGATATTCCCTCTGAGGACAAACGCGTCGACATGCTTAGGCTATTACTGTATGATGTAGCATGTGACACTTGTTGGTGAAGGTCAGGCCAGAAAAAAATGAGTAATGCTGAGGAAAGCCTAGGGCTGAAACACATCTGTTTTTTTGTTTGTTTTGTTTTTTACTGCTGTGCATCATTAAAAAAAAATGATATACACACATTTGTGAGTACCGATGACTTCTTTTGTTATTTAGGCTGGAAAAATATGCCATGAAAAAAAAAGTATTTTCTACATTACAGAAGCTTAAGCTGCCTTAAAGTTTGCAAACTCTTCCGGGTCATTTTACTATTTAAATTTGGACAGCAAGAGAATCTCACACTAAAAGAGCTCTTATCTCCTATTCCAACCTGCTCTGCTCTGCTTTGCTTCGGTGCGCTCCTCATCTCCTGAAACATGTTCAGATCACTTCAAATCGGCTGTGTTGTGATGACTAATCATGCCAACATTTCAGCTCATGCTACAAATTGTTTGGCTTGCAAACAATTTGTAGCATGGGGGGGGGGGGGGGGGGGGGGGGGGTCTATATCTCTCTGTGTGCTCTCCAGGGGCACTTTGCCTGTAATTTAATTAGAGCACACAAGTCAAAGTAAAATATTGACCTTGTAAGGCTGCCATACCTCTATACCTACCTGCTCCGAGCGAGGAGATGAATAGGCACACATTCCTGCTGCGCACTCTTCTCGCTTTCTCATCATACACTCTTTCTCTTGCGCCTGCTGTCTGTTTGGCAATTTGTCTCACATTGCCTATACACACACACACACACAAGTTTTGTTTGTCTTGTCTGATCTCTGTGGCTGCATTCAAGGCACCGCATGGCCATTACAAGCCCCTCAAGGAGCTTCTTATTCTCAACATAAAACATTAAACAGCTGATTCTGCTACTATCTGTTTGTACCTTCTTGTGAGTTACATTTATTCCCTAAGCAAAGGCAAGCTAAATCTTAATAACAGCATGAAATCCAACGTGTTTTTTACTCTCATTGGAAATGCCCTCCAGATTAATTTTGTGGTTTTATACTAAATTGTCATGACTTCTGGACCAAAATGCATTCACAGGCCCTCACACACAGCAGCAGCAGCAGCAGCAGTAGCAGCACTTACCCTGGATCTCAGCAGTGTGGGTAATTGATCAGTGGGAGGATGAGAGAATATCCAGAAATGAGAGGGTTTGTCGAACAGGGCAGGACAGCGACATTAATCTTCCCTACTTATGTGTTCTGCATTGTAATGTGCTGCTCAGCACCTGAAGGCCTGTCCCTAAATTTGTACACTGGTTATGTCTGTATATGCACTGGTGTGAAACAGTGTATTTTCAAAAGACTTAATTGCTGTAAAATTGAGCTCAAATTTGAATTGCAGATAAACTAATGACACTGCAACTATTCAGGCCAAAACCTTTTTTTTTTTTTTTGTGGAAACTGTGTCAAAGCTTCAGGCCTTTGACTGTGCATTTCCCATGGTAACTTCTGTGGTGTGCTAGTGATGATGGCAGGTCAAAGCCTAATATAGCTTATGAACATTGATACAATAAGTTTTTGTGTGTCTGTTAGAACTGGAGTAATATAGTTAACTATTCAGCTGTTCATACAGATTTTGCAAGGTTTGTGCCCATCAAATTACAGCAAAAAGTAAAAATTTCCTTATTTCTAATTACAATTTTGACCAAAGAAGTACACAAGTCAAAACAAACACATAGTATATACTGTTATATATATATATAATATATATATTGTATGTATAAATATGTATACTGTTATCAAAAATTTATTGTAATTCCACTACGGCTTTACATTTATGTGTGTGTATTTCCAGTTACTCAACCTTTTATTTATCCTTTCCTGTTCCCCTCTGACTTTAAGAGACGTTTCTTCCCCTCAGTCAAGTAATAGTGCCACTGGCTGCCAGGAAACAGTTGCTTACCTGGCAAAGAAGGCGCTCTATAAAAATGTCCATCTCAATGTGTCTTTCAAGTTAGTAGTGAGATGAAGAATCTTGTTTGTGTATTTGAATAATGTATGTGTGGATGTTTGTCTCACAAAAAAAGTGAATCGATACATAGATGCTCTTATGAACTCTTCGTCTCCATGCTGTGTGTGTTAGTTGGTTTACTTATTCACAGCCCAATTATATATCATACATAGCTGTGTATTGAAGTTTTTATAGATTTTTAGCATTCATATTTCTGTAAAATTGAATCAAGACCATTTTCAACAATGTTATTTTCAATATTTACAAAACCCCAGTTGAAATATTTCCATGTTGCCTCAGTTATGTTTTGTATCTTATTTATTTCGTCCAAGGACACGTTGTTAAGGTTATCTGTACTCAAATGTTTTTGAAGGTAAGATGAACTGAAAAGGCCAGTTTTCAAAGTCCTTGCTTTTGTAAGCATCATCCATTCTCAATTACTTTCCACAACGGTGAAGACACAGTTCCACTTTTACCAAACAGCACAAAACATCTCTCCCTGAAGATTAATTATGTTCCGAAATTGGTTTCTCAGAAAACACTGAAAAACTGACCCTTTAAAGCAATTGCTGCTTTTGTAGTGGTTCAGAGCACCATCCATAATGAATTGTACTGTGAGGGACATGACAAATGGATTTTCCTGTGTCTTTTGTGGCAGTGTTCTAGATGTTAAAATACTTAAGAGGGTCTGAATCAACACCAGAAAAAGAAAGAAAGGGCAGCTCAGATCTGCATAACAAAGTGTTGGACCACACTGACTCACATACTGTTAGGGACGTGGGATGAGCTGAAACACATCGCAAACCTGCAAAAAGACGAATGACGCAGTGTAATTATCCATTCATACTGGAAGCTGAGAGGGAGTCTGAGGGTGGATATGCTTGCAATCACGCATCTCAGTGTTATGCTGACAGTTGTATAATGCTTTAAAGGGTAATCAATTCATCCTCGTATTGTTGCTTTGTTTTTGCAGAGACTTGAAATTTGCTTGAGATAATTCATCACAGTGAATATTTAGTTCTCTTTATTTTTGTCAGAGTAACATTATTGTCATGTGATACACACGTGGTACACAGTTGTAGCTTCTTTCTAATGCTTGAGAGCTGCATTCAGAAACTATGTTGTCAGAAAATCAAACCCTGAAGAAAAACACCAACGTTTTAAGGAACAATAATGTATATATATTTGCCTTTATAAGGTCACTGTTCAGCAGCTAAGTGTCAAGATGTCAGTTTCCCACTAGCACCTGAACAAAAGAGGAAACACAAACCACTAGCACTAACACAACATTGGTGTATATTATTAGTTTATATAGTTTTGGTTATTATTGCAAATGCCATTCTTGCAATGTTACTGTCCAATTATTTGTTTAGTTTTTTAGCTTTTCAGTATATGACTCATTTAATGTGCCATATTAGTAACTTGCAATCAAATAAGGCATATTACTGCAAATCTTCAAAAAGATGGCTAGTCATAATAGTGGTTGTGTCTCCCTATGATTTTCCCCAAAGAGTTTTTCACAGAAATGAAACCCACTGTTGGCTTGCCCACAGAATGCCCACACACCCCTACAACTTAGCCTCCATAGGACCCACAGCAGTTTGGGGCCACCTTGAGGGTTTATTGTGGGTAACCCCTGTTTCAAAAGCAGGACAATTAAAACATTGTTTTAAGGTTATAGATGCTTGTAGCAGCCAATAATGTAATACCTAATAATAATATAAAAACTATCAATAATGTAATAATTTTTCCATTCTTAATGTAATAAAAGTCAATTGTGTAATATCTTACCCACAATGTAATAAACCAATAATGCATAGTTATTTTTATGACATAAATTGAAAATAAATAAACAAAAACATTGTGGCATTCGCAAAAGTTTGAGCACCCTACATTTTCAGTACTCAGTAACACCCCCTCTGGCAGATATCACAGCTTGCAAAAGCCTTTTGTAGCGAGCTAAATGTTGTTCAATTCTTGTATTTGCTGATACCGCTTTGCTGTCTTCCTGTGGCCTTCCCCTGCATTGTGGGCATCAATAACTTTCATTTTCAGAGTCTTACACAGCTGCTTCGCACAAGGTTTGAAGAGAGAGGATTTGTAAAGCTTTGAAACTGCCACCAGCTGACATTTATAATGATAATTGTTGATATGCCTCAGGCCTAATGAGCTGATTAAGGTCTGAGACCTTGTAAAAGACTTCAGAACTCTTATGGTGCCCAAACTTAAATGGACAGATCTAGCTCTTGATGGTAGAATATGGAATGCTTTACTCTCCCCTACAAATATGTGTTGCCTAACAAAATCAAAGAACTTTGATTTAAAATCATACATAGATAGGATCTTAAAACATATTTTGGTAAGGAAATTTTACTTAACGAACATGATTTGTTATTAATATTGAACAATTTAATTCATTTTCTAATCTAGTTTTTCCATCAATGAACAATATGTCATTATTATTTAAGCTAAAGTTTACATTTATAAAATTACATTTTTGAAGAAGTAGTACCATCATATGTTATACTTAAACAAACAGATCTAAGCATATATCTTCAAACACTGTCACATTTAGAAACCTGAAACAAAAAAATTATCAGAACTATTAATTTATGAAAACTAGTCAGTATTATGCCTGATTTGCTAAACTTCTAGTTTGTTTGTTTGTGTGTGTGTGTGTGTGTGTGTATGTGTGCCCTATTTTTCCTTTTTTCATTTTCTTTTTTCATATTTTTGCATCTCTGTCATGGAAGTAAACACCTTTAGTTTTAGTTTTATTTCAATTATTTGCTTATACTGTATTACATTCCATGGAGAATCATGGTATGAATAAAATATGCAAGTTTAACAAATGTTGCTTAATTCAAAAAAAAAAAAAGAAAACCTTGTAAAAAAGGTCAACTTCTTGAATCTATAGGTTCATATGATCTGTTGGGCCCATAGAGCAAGCGATCTAGTAACTTCGACCGAGCCAGCTACTTCTGGTTTATCCCTCTGGCTAACTTGAATGGGAATAAAACAATAAAATCGTGCAGCTCTTCTAGATTTTTGAAATGTGATCAGACTGAATGGATCAAATTCTGATAATGAGATGAGTCATTTCATGGGGGCTATGATGCTCAAAACAAGTTATCCGCTGATTTATAGACTCTTTCATAAAGTAAGTCTATAGCAAAAATTATTTTTCCACCCAATAGCATCACGTGATGTTGTAATTAGATGGTTTGGCCCATGGATGTATTATCCATGGTTTGGCCACCATGTCAAATTGGCTTCACGGCCCAGCACTGTTCCTGGCAGCTTGGATCCATGCTTGAATCCATAATAATGCAGCGCAGTATGATGTGTCATAGCCATATGCTGTATATAAAGATGGACGTCATGACAGCCCCCCAAAAGTGAAGCCAAAATGGCCCGATTGCCCCCTGGTAGCTGGCTGCAGTATAGGTCAAAAGTACCGCCTCCTTCATGTCAGTGGATGGGACATGAGCCAAACTAAAAAATAAAAGTATACGATAAGGGATCCTCATCTTTTTGGCCATTTGACACAGCTTCGTTGTACAGGGAGCAGACTTCAAACTTCTTGCAGAATTCTACAGTTAATCTGTCTGGACCAAGTGATTTGCCACTGCAAGGTTTTAATCACCCCTTCAATATCATTCGTTGATATTGGCCTGCACAGATCTTCCACAAGGTCACTGTCAGTTCAAGGAACTCAATTGTCTCTAAGATATTATCTATGCTGGCTTGAGTGTATTTAGTTAGAAGTATATAAATCAGGGTAAAATTTGGCAAATGTTTCATTAATGATTTTTGGATCAGTAAAAACAACACCTGATAGGGATATAATAGAAGTAATAAACCTGGACGCAGCTGTGGCTCTGGCTTGCTGAGCCAGAAGCTTGCTGGCCTTGTCTCCTGATTCAAAAAACACGACGTCTTGACTTAAGCAACTGTAGTTCTGCTTTATTCATAGTTAAAAGGTCAAACTCTGCTTGGAGCTATAGACCTGTTTTGTAGAGTGACAAAATTGGCAATTGGGCAATTGGCAAAACTACTATACCATCAATCTCCTTAAGCTTCTGTGACAGTTCTAATCTGTCAGATCTTTTTTCTTAGATGGGTTGTGTGAGATATTATATGGCCTCTGAGATATGCTTTAAGAGTTTCCCATAAGGTTCCTCTTGTGACTAGGAAAGTTTATATCTAAAGAGCAGGATCAGAGATTACTGTACTCTGGGTTAGATGGCTTTTAATGACTTGGTTGAGTTGCTTAGGGAATATAGTCTGGTAGAGGATCTGTCTAAAGCAACATCTTGTACAAAATTAAAATCCCCACCAATAATAATGAGATGAGTCTCAACACTGGGAATAGAAGTAAAAAGCTTTGAGATAAATTGCTTGTCATCCCAGTTAGGTGCATAGATGTTTTCCAAAACAACCTGGGTTTTGCATAGTTTGCCTGACGCGATAACAAACCACCCGTTGGGGTCAGTTATAATATTTTCCAGTTCGAAAGAGATACTATTGCAAATTAAAATTGCAGTGCCTCTGGCTCTAGCATTGAACTTTGAATGATATAAATGGCTAAACCAGGCCATTTCAGTGTGCAAGGTCTCCTTATTACAGAGATGTGTCTCCTGCAGAAAAACTATGTCTCCTCTCAGGTCTTGAAGGTGAGACATAATCTTATTTATCTTGGTATCTCGATTTGCCCCCTTGACATTCTAAGATATGAATCAAATGTTGTTATTTACACAGCATGTTCTTATTCATCATACATTTCGCTCTGTGTTACTTGTATTATGTATGTTTGGGTGGCCTCAACTGCTTCAGGTGCTCCTGTAAGACGAGGTTACACTGTCTATTTCTTCCATCTAGGTTAGTAAGTTTAGCCTTCATCTTGGCATTGTCTTTGGCTACAGTGGTTAGCATAAACTCTAAGGTCTATTGTTGGTTCATTCCACATTCTAGGTCAAAGATGCACTGCTCATTGTTGGTCATAGTGGTCTGTATTCTTTCCAGTTTTGAATTGATTGCTGCAAGTTTATTTTCAAATCTTACAGCTAGTATGTCTGGGCCAGTCAGCAGGTCCTCCTGCAACTCCACTGGCATGTTAGCCAGCAGTGTTATCAACACTACCAGCGGGGCATCAGATTGTTCAGGTTTTCTTGAGGTTTTGCTGGTTCTAGATGCCATCTTGGTGGGCACAATTTGTTTACACACCCCTTCTTTGTTTGCTCTCAAGAGGTTGAGTGGTATAGTTGCATAAATTAGACAATATGGAACCCGTTTGATGGGAGCTGGGAAAATAATCACTGCTCTATATGCAACAACCACAACAACAAGTAATAAGATGCTCTAAGATTTTAATTACTTTTGAATTGTAGTTTTTGTTAGTTATAGTTTTAATGGCATTTTTATGTTCAGTGCTATGTAGAAGTGGACCATGCACATTACTGCCATGACACATAGTGAAACATGGAGTTGTATGACATTTAGGTGTTACCAATTAAGGCTTGGTGTGTAGTAATTAGTTAAGTGAAATATCATACTCTTGTTAAATCTACCATTAGAGCTCATATTTATTATATATCACAATTCCTCTTTGTGCTGAGCATAGTGGTAATGACAGGTCATTTGCATTGTTAAATGCTTGGAGTAGTTTTGATTGATAATTTTCATCACTTTGGCTGATAATTTTGTGATAATAATTTCCCCCTTAACATGTACATAGGCATATTATTATTCACTGTTGTCTCATACTCATACTCATACTAACATATATTTCATTTATTTGTGTTTCAGATCTACACATATACCCACCTTTCCTTTCACAACTTCAAATGTGGCAACAATAAAGTCTCAGTTTTAGTGGAAATGAGCAAGTCTGTGATTAAACTCCTCAACTAAGAAACAGTGACTGTACCAGTTCTAATCAGACGCTGTGTAGTGATTCAGTTCTCCGCATCAGCATAGATAGTATCTTTGAGCTATTTTTCAACCTTATCAAAGTGATTTATTACACAACATTTAAAACCAATCATAAAAAACCAATCATCTTCCTTTTCTAGTGATGGGAGGAAACCTAGTTTACAAACTGATAACACTTTACATTTTTCATATATCTGGTGATGAATCGCCAGTAATGTATTTTCATTTTTTTCTAAAATGGATTTATAGTGTTTGGGAGAACTGTTCGAATGGTTTCATTTCATTAGCATCTGTTTTACAGATGAGCTTCTCCAAAACAAAATAGATGGACGCCTGCGGAACAGATGAAAAACAGCACAGTGCTGTTTTATTCAAGGTGATCAAGGTTTCTTCAGATGCACACTAATGTGTAGCCTGCATTAAATATGGCTGACGGCTGAGTATATAACAGTTATTCATAGCCTGTGTGTGTGTGTGTGTGTGTGTGTGTGTGTGTGTGTGTGTGTGTTTGTGTGTGTTTGTGTGTGTGTGTGCAAGTGTGCACATGTACAGTATATGCATGCATAGGAGATTGATAGCTCATCACATTTCCTGTCATGGTGTAAATGTCACCTCTGTAGCTCCCAATGATGAACGCAATCATGTGGTTGGTTCATCATCTGCAGTGTTCATTTCCATGGAAATGTTTGTCAAAGCATATACACCCAAAAAACAAACAAACAGAAAGGTCTATCATAATACTAATAACACTATATATATATATATGTATATATATATATATATATATATATATATAATGTTAATATATAAATATATTATATTTATATTATATCATAAAATATATGTATATAATAAATATATAAATATAAATGTTTATGCTTTTTACAGTACACTCACAATTACTAAACACAAACCAAACTACATAAAGCATGTCATTATTATAAGTACAGCATTTTGCATGGTGTGATGTAACCTCTTAACTTGATATTTCTGTTGAACTTCTGCTCTAATTAGCAAGTTTACTTGTCTTGATAAACAGTCCATGAAAATATCAGGAGACGGCAGGTGTGGGCAGGTTGGGGGAAACCACTTCCTGATAAAGGTCACATTAATGTTGCTTGTCATCTGATTCTTTTGACAACTGTAAAACACATTTAGCGTTACAAAACAAATCAGTAAAGTAATCATATATTTGTCATATTTTTCTTCTTCAAAATGCAGAATTGAAACATCGTATTTTGGGGACAGATGTACTCTAGTGTACAGGTGCACATGTACTATAACTAATTATGTCACAATTAACGGGACTGTTGTCACTCAAATTGACTAATATAACTAGCTGATTTTCATAATTTATGCATTTTACATATTGTGCAACAACATAAATTGGAATTAATCAAATCTAAATATCGCCCAGCCCTACCCTGCTTATGTGACAACACCCATCATAAAAATAACATCATACTATAACAAAGTGTTTCAAAGTACATGAGGGCATGCATTTCTAATCCAGTAAGAAAGGTTCTAGTGGGAATCATGTCTCTAGTTCTAAATGTGTTGATGCTGCGCTCTCCTCATTGTTGTGTACAGACCTTATATACCTTCTTATTTGTTTGCTGCCATAGGCTGCATCCTTTTCATCTTGGTTTTCTACTGTGTGCAAGGAGGGACACAAAATAGCTGCAGTGAAAGGCCTTAGAAAAGCACATCGGGTGAAAGTGAATGAGGAGAAAAGAAATTCATAACCAAGGTGGCTCAGCAGTATGAGGGAACTATTATCATACAGTGGAATAGAGAAATAACCTCCATGTGAATAGATACTGTGGCATTCATCATGATTCTAAAACATTTTTAAAGTTGCGCCCACGCTAGATACAGCCTGTTACTGCCAAAAATATTAACCTTATATTGTATATTTATGAATAAATGATTCCACTTGACTGTTTTCTCTTATTCTTGATTTTAACAGTTACACCTGTGCCACACCATGGCTTGAGCTGGACTCCTTTGCTGACTGTTCTCTCATGCATCATGTCAAATCGCCGCCGTAAACAACCTATTAAGTGGCCTATTTATCTGGGCCAGTTCTGCTGGCTCACCCACCCCAATTACTTTGCCGGTGGATAGTCTATTCTGGATCGCTTCACATTGCTTTACGCTTAAATCAATACTTCTGCAAACCCAGAAAGCTCTTCCGTGTGCTACTGTGCCACTCACAGCAGCACCACCACTCATGGCACCCTAAACATGTTACATAAGATGAGGGCTTTGCAGGGGTGTGTAGCTGTGCATCTGCTTTTCCTAATGGACAAGTGGAGGAATTCATATTACCCATTTCTTCTGTCTTTTTTTTAGTTTTGTTGTTTCAAGGGAGCATGTAAAAGGTAGTAATTTATAGGGAAAATGTATTTTAATGGTTTCCAGAAAGAACATAATATTGTCTGTAACTGTATGTATTCAAGTGTTCATAATAATGTTCAGTTTTCTTCGTGCAGCCTCAGAGGCTGAAGAATGCTTCAGGACGTCAGTTCCATTTACTTATGAAGTTGTACCAGTGCATTTTCTGCAATTGAGCCGTCAGCGGCTGTCAGTCAGGGGAAATTAACGAGCCTGCTGATTGCACTGCTGGTAATTACAGAGTGCAGCTGGAGCAGTGCTGTGTCAAGCCTGGAAGATATTTAAAGCGTACGTCTGTCCTTTCTCCCAACAGCCAGGTCAAGTAATGCTCTACAGAGGATCAGCAGAAGGCTCTTCACTGACCACAGACAATATCTCAGCACCGGTGGTGTTAGAGACATGGTGCTATAACCACAAAGTCATAGGTTCATTTCCTGTCCTTCAGAGTGTCCTTAAAGACACTGAATCCTTCCTTTTCAATCACTACAAGTTACTCTAGAACTCAGGAAGTTCAGAACACATTGCCAGCTGCAGTAGTAATCAGTCTTATGGTGCTCATACATGACCAGCAGCAAAATGGCTCTGCACTAGCTGTGCCATTGTTTTCCTATGGGGAGAGCATTGGTGGCCAACTAGGCAGAAGCCCTACCCTTGGCGTTGCAGAACGCTCCAAATTGCCACCAAGCGCTGTGCACAAAGTTCAAAGTTTGCCACTGACCTTTCAAAGAGCAACCAGTGAGATGACAGCTGTATGTGACATAGCCTTTTTGATGACATATACCTGTGCAGTGCTTTGCATGCTCCATGCACTACCTCGCAGTGAGCGGAGAGCATATTTCTTATCATCTGAAGGCAGCTTTAGAGCTCTATGTGCAATCTTCCCAGTTAGTCAGGGAGCATTATTTAAAAATGAGGCTATGCTGTGGACTGAGTGAAGTTTAAATGTTCTCACAGCGGTCAATAAAGCTGTGTGTAGCAAATGACCCTACCACTTACCCACCACTGTGGCTTTTAATGGGGCTGTCTGGAAGAGAGAGGCAACAAGGGGACAATGCAACTGTCCTCAGCAGGTCCATTTATTAGTCCACACACACAGCTTTTACACAATTCAGCCACACATCCTTTGCATAATAGATCTTAAAACTGGGAACAATTACGAGCGGTTGCATGTACATACAGTATTAGCATGTTGCTTTCACTCCCCAGCCCAAGCAATAAAACAAAAATCATTGGCATCATTGTATTCATGTCAAACGTCAGTGTCAATGTTCGCCAAAAGTGATCACTATAAATAGATTGACTTTTATACCATGTTGACTCACAAGAACAATGTGGGTGTAGCTGAAAGATTTGCTGAAAATGCATGGACTGCCAACCACTTTCCATGTTTTGTGTTCATCTTGTGCTTCAGGAGCGTTTATCTACACATACAAAGCTAATGCTGTCTGCTCCTACAGACACAGTGAGAGTGCTGAAGCTTTTGTGCTTGGCAAGACAGCGTTGATGTAATTTGCTCTCATTAGCATAAATTAAAAGCATTTAAACTTTGTCTCACCTATCCTACTACTTCACAGGCTCTCTTTGCATAGTTAGTCATTACGGATGGGAAGTGTTCACATGCTGTAAAAAAGTCAGTGGGCGTACTCAGTTTTGAGTCAGTCAACCTGCAACATGGTGGTCAACCAACACAGCATATCGGTAAACAGGCATATTGTGACTCTATCAGAGCCAATCAATCTGATTCAGAAAAGGTAGAAGCACAGGGGCCGAGTCTCCTCTCCTTCCAGCAATCACACACGCACACATACATAGATTTATTTTAGTGCTCACAACATCGTGCCTCAGGCAGCAGTGCTCTTCAGTGTGTCCTTTAAGAGTGTATTCAGATTTACAGAAGAGTGAATCATCTCGTTCAAATTTCAAGTCAGTACATCATTTGTGTCTGTTTAGTCGCTTTACAAAGGTCCCTTATTTCTGTATTTTCTATTAAGCACCCGAGGTGGTGTACAGAACAGCAAAACCATATCTCATACAAATAATTCAAACCGAAAAGAGAATGCAAAGATTTCATTCAAAAGGTTTAAATGGTATGCAAATGAATCCAAAATGCAGTATCATTTCAGATTTTAAATCTAATAACCAGCCTCTATTACTTGTGGGTTTTTTTCTTTGCTTTCCCCAGTTAAAGTAGTAGCTGACCTGAGAAGAACAGGTATGAGGTGAAGGTATGGATGTATTAGTGGAGTTTTTTTTCTAGCCATTTCACTGTGGTGACTCAACTGTCCGAGTATTAGTCACAGCTCTCACAGCACTAGCCTTCAGACGCTGTGTGGTCAAGGCTTGGTAAACAACATAATAATGAAACAAATAACATTTTGTAAAAAGGCTCAGTGCTTCCTGTCTTTTGTTGGTGATATTCTTTTATAGAATTCATTAGTTAATAATGGGAATTTGGGATTTTGGTTCATTATGAAGGGACTTTTATACCCTTGATGTTGTGCTAACATTGGAAAATAGAGTTTAGACATACTGAGTGTGTTATGTTCGCTTGCAAGTATGCATGTATTAATTTAGCAAGAGAGTACTGGAACCTGTCTAGCACTATTTTGGGGTATAAATGTCTGACAAAACAAAAAGTCAGCAAATGGCACACATTTCAGAATTCTACTTAGCCTTGAATTTCATTACATATAATACCACAAATGGCTGTGGTATTATAAAGGACTGCCAGTGCCTTCATAGCTAATGAGTTCTTCAGGGAAAGAGAAATTGAAAAAGAATAAATAATCAATAATATCTTGTTATTTTTCTACTAAAAATATAGTGAATTCAGTTGGAGGTGATGTACCTCTTTAGAGATTGTGTGAGTTGTCAGTATGATTCAGCAGATATAGTGCAGCCCATTTGTTTTGTTTTTTAAACCATGTTAACTGAGTGAGGATGTTGCCGTCATCCAACCAGGATCCAAGCTATGAACTAAACCAGAATCTGTCTGTGTGCTTGATTAGATTATTAGATGATACTAAGATGTAATGGTTGTTTTCTACACTACAGAAAATGTAACGTAACACTTATCTGGATGATTTCGTATCCTTATAGTGATTTTTTTATTTTTACAGTAAAATAAAAGACAAAGTCAAAATCTAAATTAGCTATCACACTGAAAACTGGTTGAAATAGCCCTTGGAATCAATCATCAATGATTACCTTAAAATATTTTTGCAGTCAGTTTTTAGGTATGTGGTGAAAAAAAAAAAAAAAACGTTCTGCTTTGTTATGGTATGATAATGTGTGTCTAAGGATTTTTTCACCCTGCCAAGAACAGAGATTTTCTGGGGCAAAAGTTTCATTCTGGGAAAATCCAATTAGATTTTTTCTGAGAAAAGTCTACTTTAAAGGTGCTGAACTTTGGCATAAGCAGCAAATAGCTTTTTATCCAATGATACTGGTATTGCTTTTAAAAAAATTGGTAACTAACCCTAATGCATAATTTATATGAATGGAAAAAGTCTTTCCAACAGCAGAATTTTCAAGATTCATTTCACACCAGAGTTATAAACCAAGCATTAGTGCCTTTCTTGGAAAAAGAGCCACTGGCTCAGGGTCACTGCTTCTGTTTGGCTTAAACCTTTCATCCAGGGGCAAAGTATTACATAATTCTTTCTCCATCCTCTGCCTAACATCGGACAGTCCAGGGTCGCCCAGCTGTCTATGTCTGTGTTTTTGTGCGTGCTAGCATGCTTATTTGGGTATGTGTGGACATTTGTGCGTCCAAGGGGCTACATAAGGTTCCCTAAGACGGTGCCAGGAACACACAGAGAGAAGCAATATCAGGGACTTAATAACATAATCCTTACAAACTCATCATAACAGCAGGGGAGAGATGTCTTTGGAGTCTAATTTAAAAACAACATACTGTAAAAATGAAGCCAGACTATTCTTTTCCCCACTTTCTTCTGTTAATTAATTTTCCCCTGCCACAGCTCTGCCTTCATTTGTATGGTGTTGCCATCTATGCCTGGAAGAAATATTTACAATGCAAAGAAATAATGGCTCTTACTTTGCTTTGTCTGGTTTGTTTGTAAGTGTTTTTTCTCCAATCTATAAAAACATGATTTTGCACGCAAGGCTTACATAGATTTTTGCAGAGTCCTGGCATTGATTGGAGATGCAATTTGCCAACCTCTGAAATCCTTCAGGCCAATTTCCATATATTCCTTGCTCGAATGACAAACAATTCATACATACAGTGGAGGGGTGGAATAATATATTCTAACAATACCAAGCAGGAGAGAACAGTTCTGTCAACAGAAATAAAGTCGACTGCATTAACCTGCTCTTAATTTAACAGCCGTAACAAAGCTGCTGTAGTGCCACTCTAATTGTATAGTTTTAGGACTACAGAGCTGCATTGGAACGATTGTTATCATTTGTCTGAAAATGAGTTTTAGTTGAAATAATACCGGAGTACTTGTGAGATTTGGAAATAGAAGACTATGATGACAATTGAAAGAAAACACTGTTGAGCCGTGGTGAAACACAGCCTTATCACACAAGTCATTATACAGCCTGAATGCCTGCAACCTTTTGATGGCAAGTGTTTGTGTTATGTAAAATCACAAAGCAAGCATGCATTCGCAAAGTGGCATTTTCCAAGAGTCATCCATTTTACACAGAACAACAATACTGTCATGCATTTCATTCTTCTCACATGTCTGGGCATTGCTTGCATGCCAGGCGAAATGAACTCAGGGAACGTTCTTCGCCAACAGCTGTTGACCCTCCATCTGACCTGGGAGACTTGTGAGAACCCCTGGCTCTGGGCCGAGTCAGCACACATTCACACACACGCACCATCCACGGTTTGCACTTTTTTTCCTGTGTCGGGAGAGATATCAGCCTGACTGAACGTTATTGAGACCCAGAGGACCACATGCAGTCAGGCATGCACACACACACCGACAGAGGTAGCAAACGGAGTAGGACGCAACCTTGAAAAAGCTCTGATCCCCAGGGAATTTCCCTGAATGGCCTGTTTGCAAGAGCAGAACAATTGCTCGTTCACTCCATCCTTTCATCCCTCCTTCCATTCCTCCATCTATCCAGGGAAAAGAAAGAGTGAAACCTTGATTCATGAGCCATGTGTTTTGTGGACAGATGTTTTCTTGGGACAGACTGACATGTATGGTGGTGATGGACTTCGGCTGTGTGTGTATCTTTGTCCTTATGGTCCTCAGTCAGGAAGCCAAGAAAAAAACTAATTGTGTAGCTGAGACTAAACTCCTGTATATAATTTTATAATTATTATTATTCAATTATGTAATATGGCTTTTAAACACAAACATGAGGACATTCATGCTAATTTTCCAGATTCCATCCCCTTCATACAGGTGTCCTGACCACCAATATGAGTTTATGATCCCTCACTGGTTTCCCATCCATGAACACTGACAGTTCATCATTTGCTAAACCACTAACCCAAACAGCAATAGTCCAATCATAGCTTAGCAACCGTAACTAGGCACGGCAGGCTTAGGCATGCTATCTGCACACTCCACCAGTGTGCATGGAGCTCTAGTAAGAGCAACACTTGGCATTTTAAGAGTTTTAAGGGTGGTGTCTTTATCTTTTGCTTTTCCAAAATCAAAAAAGAGGGGATTAAACAGTGTGTTTGTCTGCCCTAATGTAAGCTGCAAATGCTGGCATATCCAACTAACTAGCCTACTACCAATAGCCATTATCAGCTACCTAGATTGTAGTGTTACAGTTTGTTTTGTTTTTTTTTTTTAAAAAAAGCCCCATTCACAACTAGTACATCCACTGTGTTGTATATATATGAATAATAAAAAATATATTTTTAACACATTTCCCAACTTGTGCTATTTCCAAATCAAAACAAAGTTGGCAGCCCAACAACCCCAACCTGAATAGTAAACAGTCACAATATAGGAAATGAGCTGAAAATTATAGTTAACATTCAGTGGACGCAATATTTATCCAGTGCCCAGATGCCAATATGCCAATACATGACATGACAGGCACAAATTGGGGGCTACAATGACCCCAGCCAACGTTACCCCATATTACAACGTAAAACTTAGGAGTGTTAGTGAACAGTCAGTTGTAGTCTCCTACCAGCATATTCTTTTTCAACAAATAAGTTGATAGGACTATGAAATATATTCAAACTCAAGCACCTAAACTTTCTGTTTTATAAACCTTAGTTACGATAAAACCTGGCAAGGAGAAAAATTGTAAGGAGGATTTATGGTGCTTCTGTTACTTTAGATGATGCTAAGGCCCACCAGCATCGATATCAGCACTCCATTCACATTCCTAAGCTCCTTTGTAAAAGGTTCATCTCAAGAAGTCATGTAAGGTTATCTCCACTAAGGTACAATCCCAGCCATAATGAGGCTCAAGCACTGAGCAGAATAATAAGGGGTGGGATGCTAAGCTGTGCCCTCAGTTGGCAGCAAATCAGCTCTTATTCCTACATTTGCCATGTTAAGTAATGTCCTGCTTAAGAAGCTTGTTTGAAAATCCTCATATCATACGTTAGGACATTGGAGGGAGATAATATAGTTGCTGATATGAGATCTAACCAGCAAAAAGTTACATTGATTCCACATAAAAGCATAATATATTATATCTAAGCCTATAACCTTAGTATTTCCTGTATGATTGTGCTGTTTTACCTTTTCTCTGCTGTCATGTTGATTTAGAACACATTCATGCTTCAGCTATATTGGACTCCAGTAGAATGAATAGGCCTCTCTACAGCAGTGATATGTTCTTCCCTCTCCCCCATTCTTCCTCTCTGTTGCTGGCTAGGTTCTGTCCTTGGCTCAACCTGCCCCCAAAACGAGTATACATTTGCATGCATTAGCACTCTCCCGTGGCTTGCCTGCTACCCGCTGTGCCGTCGAGTCTGATTAATGATTTGAGTGTGCCACTTCTCACAGCAGCTGAGCAGGCTGCCTGCCTGCGCTCACATCAAACATCCAAATGCAACCAAAAATTTAGAATTTCATTTGCTGAAACAAAAACAAAAGCATATGATGGTGTATATTCATGCTAACGTACAATATATATATATTACTATACACAGCATATGTATTTAATGTATATATGTTTGAATGCATGCACATCTGGACACACATGCATAAACATACAGTAAATGTACACACACTGCTGTATGTCATGCAGGTACATATTGGATATTTCACAGTGTGCACATCTCATCCTTATGCATACTCTATTTTTAATAAGAGAAACTAATGAATGAGCACTTTCAGTAAATGAACACACACTCACATGCAGGGAGAGCTGCCTCAGGCAACCACATTTTAAATATGATCACATAACTTTTTCAAAGATACTTTTGCTCAGTAGTTCCCATATTACCCAGGAGCTCACTACATCTAAAATGCAGCAGTAAGGACAGAGAACTTGAAGATTACCCTTGTAAAACCAGAAGTTGTAGAGCACAGAGGCTAATTTTATTTAAATTAATTGCTCATGAATGTGTCCTGAAGATATTGTTTAAGTAGTATGACACACTCTTGCTAAGGGAAACTGCAACCTTAAAGGGAATATATGTGAGAATTTTAGTTTAATACAACCAACAATCCAGAAACCATCAAAAAACTTGACATGCACACTATTCTGAAACTCCCATCAGAAACTGTTGATAAAATAAAATTTCATGGCGTGCACTGACTCGAACGCCACATAGAAAACAGACCATGTCCCATAAATGCTAAATGCTAAATTTGAACATTTCCAATAGAAAGAACTTGTAAAGAGCAAGGAACATGAGCTGAAAGGAACAACATTTGGCATCAATGGCCAGTTCCCCAGAGAAATAAATGAACAGCAGAAAATACTATATCACATCCTAAAACAGATCAGACAGAAAGGCAAACGAACATCTCTGATGAGTGATAAACTTTACATTGAAGGACAGCTATTCCAAAACTCCACCACTACACCCTGGCTCTTCTGAAGGTATAAAGACTAACAAAAAATAACAATAAACAATGTGATCTTTTTTCAACCTTAATTACTTATGCATATATTATACACTAACACTTGCTCTTCCTCTTTTTCTCTCTCCCCTCTCCTTTCCTCTCTCCCTCTATACCTCTTTCAGCACCTCCGCCTCCGTCTGACTGTCTCTCCTTTTTCTCTGTCTTTATCTATTCCCATGTGTCTGTGTACTTACACTATGTTGATGAACCTCTTTATTGTTGTGGATGTTTTTTTCCCTCTTGTTGTCTGTTTGTATGTTTTGCTTTTTTTTACATGCAGACTGGCGAATCACCCACTACAAACGATTATCAAAATAGATATTGTGCTAATCACTGTTATTTTTGTGAAGTGGAGGTTCATCCCACAAGAAATATGGACCTTAAAATAACTCATAATGTCACATAGACACAAGGTTATTAGTTTGAACATTCAGGGCATTGGCTCACCAGCACCAAACAGACTCCAAACAGACAAAGATTTTAAACACTTTCTTTGTAGAGAATGGATATCCTTCATGAAACTGAATGACTCTCCAGATACATCACCATCTGTACTTTGGGAGACAGCAAAAGCAGTTCTCAGACAAAACATCATTTCATATTCTACTCACAAGAAGAAGAAATAACAAGAAATACAACAAGAACTTAAAGTCAAACTTAAACATATGAATTCCAAACTTTCCAATCACCCACTGAACAAATCCAAAATGAAATACAGAAAATCAAGTTTCAGCTTGAAAAAATCATATATGAAAAAATCACAATTTCTCATGCAAAGAGCAAGACTGAACTTTTTCGAACACAATGACAAAACAGGTAAATTTTTCACCAGTCAACTCAAAAGAAACAAGGAAAAACACTGACAACAGCAATCAAAGACCCACATGGAAACCTAAATCATGACCCACACAACATAAACTAGATCCTCCAGAATTAAAAGAAACTACCACTCTGACAATGAATGCCTCACCTCTCATTTTTTGACCAACCCATAATCCCGAAAAACTCAAC
This sequence comes from Euthynnus affinis, assembly GCA_029490765.1. NCBI lineage: Eukaryota > Metazoa > Chordata > Actinopteri > Scombriformes > Scombridae > Euthynnus > Euthynnus affinis. The sequence goes on along the minus strand of CM055860.1, from coordinate 14,617,672 downwards.
AAAGCTCTCCTCCCCATGCCTAACAATAAATCACCAGCTTAGATGAATGTACTATGGAATTAGCACGTCATATATCCTCTGTTTTTCAGAATGGTTAATGAAATCAAATCATCATGAAATATACCACCACACATGAATACTACTCTCATTTCAGTTCTGCTCAAATCCATGAAAGACCCAACTCTCGCCTCTAGCTATAAACCAATAAGCCTAATCAACTGCAATCTCAAACTACTAAATAAAGCCCTAGCCAACAGACTGATATCAGTCATATCCTATATAATCAACCTTGACCAAACTGGTTTGGTCAAGGAGAGACATTCATCCTCCAACATGCGCTGTCTATTTGGTTTAATCAACACGTAAACACAGAAACCACTTAGACACCATTATCACATCATTGGATGCAGAAAAAGCTTTTGATAAAGTAAAGTGGACATACCTCCTCCTCACTCTTGAGAAATCTGGTTTTGTAGAGTCATTCATTCAGTGGATCAAAACACTCTACAATTCGCCTTCTTTATCTATTTTTACCAATAATCACACCTCCCAAAATTTTATACTTCAATGAGGTACAAGATAAGACATGTATACTCTGTCCATGACTTTTTGCAATCCTCATTGAACCTCTTGTAACATCCATTCATCAAAACAATAACATTATAGGCATACAAACAAAACACTTCCACCACAAAATTAGCTTTTATGCAGATGACATACTTTTATATCTAACAAAACCAATAACATCCCTTAGAGAAGTCTCAAATCTTATCCCCAATTTGTGAAAAATCTCAGACTACTCTATAAATGCCCTGGACCCTATTTAACACCATGGACCCTATCATTAACAAATTCTACTGGAAACATAAAAAACAAGAATCAAACAAAATTAATGCCAGGAACTGCCATTACTGAGACAGTCAGTTAGAATATGTAACTGCTTCAAAATCCCATTTATAGTAGTGACTGACAGCTTGGTGGAAACTGACTGGACACCCCCCCAAATAAATCCACCCCAATATGGCACAATCCAGACAATCTAGACTTTCAAATTAAAAAACAAACCAATAATATTTAGCACATAGAGAAAACTAGGTATTACACATCTGGAACATTTATTTGAAGACTGCTTACTGATACCAGAGGGAGCGCTCAAACAGATGTATGAAATCAGTGGTAACAGCTCCTGCAATACTCACATCTCCAATACTGTCTTAAGGGTAAAATCAAACAACACTCTTAAACCAATTCCAGTCATTAATCATCTTAAACAACTAACCTTTCACTAAAAAAATAAATCTACAAGATGCTGTTAAAAACCAGTGACAGCCTCACCATTCCAATCCAAAATTGGAAAAAAAAGACCTAGCTGTTACCACCGATATCAATGATTGGAAACAAATCTGCAAAAACCCTTTGTCAATGTCCTCAAACACTAAAATACAACCCACTCAGTATAAAATCCTGCACAGAGTACACTACACTCAACATAAAATGTTCAAAATTGGATTCACAGACAACAACACACTGCACACTAAACACTACAGATGACTACTATCATGCCACCTGGCTCTGTCCACCCATTCAAACATTCTGGACAACTGTTGAGCAGAAATTATCCTCCATCCTCCAGCATTCCAGTCTCCCCATCCGTATGTCTCAGGAGAACTCTCCTCACTTAAACCGCCACTCAGCAATGAAGAGCCAACTTGGATCGCCTTAACAATCGCCAAGAAAACCATTATACTCAATAGGAAAAATAGACACAACCTCTCAGCATCCCAGTGCCTTCACCTACTATCTGAATGCATCACAATGGAAAGACTCAAAACAATAATCAAAAACTAAATTGACCAGTTCAATTGCCATTGGGCCCAATTCACCCCACTCAGTTCTATAGACCTACCAGTGTAAGTAACCCTATTAGCATACAAACATATACAATGTTCACTGACTCACAGTTACATATAATCATGCATCAAATAACAACCTCTCCCCTTTGCTGGTGAAGCCAATAACTCTGCCCACACAAACTCCACATCAAACCTACCGGATGGACTTAATTCTGATATTTAAAAAAAGAAAAAAAAATACATATCCTTGCAGGATGAACCTCCACTACATACGGTACCATTACATACAATTACCACTGCTATGTAAACCTTTAGCCATTACATTCTTCCTGTTTCCTCCCACATATATGTCGGTGTGTGTGTGTGTGTGTTGTATGTACAAATATATCATTTATTTATGCTTATTTTTTCCTCTGTTTTCAACCAACAAGATTTGCAACTATTAGTTAAAGCTACTGTTGTTTAATTTAATTATATTGTATGTGTTTTTTCTTTTTTTGTTGTTTTTTTTTTGCTTGGTTTTAATCTGAAATCTGAAAATGAACCAGCACCCTCCCAAGAGTCTAGGTGCAGCCTATAAGCAGACCAGCTATGTGTGCAGTGTGTGACCAAGAGGCCCAACCTACCTGACCTCCACCTAAGCCCCAGCAGCTCTGCCCATTCCAACGTTGGTGCCTAAAACTGCTGCTATCTTAATTTCTCCTTTTTAATTAATTCATTTATTTTCACATCCCTCTTATTCAACTTTCTTAATTCATTTTGAATTTAATATCTTAATTTCTTAATGTTCCCCTTTGCTCCCGTTTTGTTTTGTTTTGGGGTTTTTTGTAGATGTACTCTCACACACATGCACACACACACACGCACATGTGCCCTGAACAACCGATCCTAGTAGTAGTAACTGGCTGGCATTATTTTTTTGTTATTAGTATGGTGATTTTTGTACTATTATTATTTGTTTTGTTTTTGTTTGTTTGTTTTTATTTTAGGGTTTTGTGGGGTATTGTCTAGTTCTTGTCTTAATTTTTCACTTTATGTCCTTGCCTCTGTTCTGTGTTTATGCACTCTGTGCTGATAAAAAGAGAGAGAGAAAAAGAAGTTGAATCCTACTACTACTGTTTGTTTACGTAGTCTCCTGAGCTACAGGAAGGTGACGAAGACACAGTTCCGGGGAAGCTAACCAATTAGAACAAAGTGGGCTCAATGGGAGGGGGAGCTTAAAGAGACAGGAGCTAAAACGACCTGTTTCAGACAGAGGCTGAACTGAGGGGCTGCATAAATACCCAGTATTAGATAAATAAGGAGTTTTTTGAACTTTAAATCATGCAAAGATATTCCAGTAGAGCCCCAGAATATAATCTGGAAATGTCCCCTTTATAAGCACAGCAGGAGAATAGTACTGGACATATTGTATCCTGGACAGAAGCCTGCCTTCATGTAATTTTACAAAAACACATTGAGCATTAAATCTGTTTGATTCAGGAGGCTTGGCATACAGAGCGGATGCAACTGGAGAGTGAGGGGGTGGCGATTGTCCAACAGTGCATTGGACCAGTGTGCCATGACACAGCGTAAATGAGTAGAATGACATTTAAAGGACCTTTTTAGCAGTATTTACTCCACTATGTAAATTGCCAACCTATTTTATTAAATGATTATTATTTTTATGATTCTTGCATGAAGATTGATATCAAGAAAATAGAGCATCCAGTCTGTAACAGAGCTATTACTTTGTGAACAACACTAACTACTGTCATTATTTAAATTTCGTGCTATGAATTAATCTTGTTCCTCATCTGCCGTCAAATTCACACTTTTGATGGTGGAACAATTTTGTCGAAATGAGATTCACTTGAACATTTAAAGCTCCAGACAGACAACTGTGCATGTATAACGTAAAGCACCAGTATCATTAGTACAAGATTTGTGTGTGTAATATAGTTATATATATATAATATAGATGTTGAAGCTGGGAGGGCATAGTCTTCTAATGTAAACAAAACAAACACAGAATAATAATACCATCCATCATGGGGAGTGTGTAATCTGTTTTTTTGAAGCATGTCATTCCTTTGTTCATACATGCATGTTTGTTTTATGTCTGTAGCTGTGTGGGTGAATCCTGACAAATTGACCAACTACGGCGGTCATTTGAAACAGCCTTACACGCTGCTGTGTTTATTAACTGTTTGACATTTATTCCAAGGCAGAGGATGAGAGGACAGAAGAGAAGAGAGGGAGAGAAAGAAGGAGGGAGACATGTAGCACTGATGGTAAGGGAAGGTTGGGGGTAGCCGTGGAAACCCTCCATGCGTCGGTCCAAGCGTGAGCTGCCATTGGTGGAACGCTCGCCACTATTCCTGCTAAGGATTGCATTGTCTGGTGAACGGAAGACACCTCTCACACTCTCTCCCTCCTTTCTCTCCTTCTCGCTCTCTTTTTTTTTTTCACTCTGAGTCAAGCTGTCTCCCACAAGCGATGCAGAGGCTGCTTGTTCAAATGGAATCCCCATCCCCCCACCACCCCAACCCCCTAGTTTTCAAAATGAGGGCAGAGAGAACGACAGAACAAGAGAAGGAGGAAGGGAAACAGATTTGAGAACAGAAGTCACACAAATAAATGTGTTTTTCGACTCCCTCACTTGCCTGTTTGAGTCTGTGTTTGTGGGCCCATTGCAGAGGTAAATGAGTGTTCTGTTATTGTCACTACCACAGTGGTCACATCTCATTTCGTCTGTATTTACATACAGTGCTCTCAGCCAGACAGGCGCGCTCTCCCCCATTTCCAGTGCTACAGATGCTGCTTGGTAAGCTTGGACTGAATTGAACCCTTTGTAATGGCGGTAAAGGTACTGTCTGTGTATGTCTGTAAAAGCCTACTGTTGCATCCTCACTTCTTCCATCTGTATTGGTAAATGAAAATGTGAATATGCAGTGTGAAAGTCACTGTACTAGAAGATCAGAGCTGATAATAAAGAGGAAAAAAAACAGAAATCAGCAGAGGAAAATGGTCATTTAGCTGGCACTCTTTAGGTGGTGACTGAAGAATGTTACACAACGTTGTCATGGAAATAAAAACTGATCTGTTACCATGGAGAAGTACTCATTTAGGCAAGCATTCCAGTCGTGGTTGTGTTAATCATGAAGCACTTAGAAATGTATGTCTCTTAGCGCTGTTCACACATAAAACACACTCTGATTCCCAGTGATCAAGCATCTGCTACAGAATAATCATCATGGATCCAGCACCAAGGATTCTTTCCATCCATTCTAATTCTGTTATACAAAGCCGCTAATCTTTCGCCATCCGTCTTACTTTGCATCAAAGGCATATTTGATCAAAGAATAATTGGAATGACACATCATACAAGACCTTACACTTTTATCATTATCTACTCATCAGAAAAAGATGAAAAAACAGAGATGTTTGTAGTGCAGTGAATGAAAGGGAACCTGAGGTCTTTGTTGATTCTGATGCAAGGCTTTGAGACTCGACCTGCCAGTCCTCAAAGACAACCTCAGGCCATGTCACATTCCTTCAACATTCCGTCTGTATCAGCAGGATTAAACTATACTAGAAATGTTATTTTGATTTTACAACATAAGGGATGTGAGCCTGATTTATTTCTATGTATCTTTCTTTAGACCTCACAGGGAAAACTGGATGGTGAAACGTCTGTGTGTGTATATATGCGCTTTGTCCTTGAGTGTGAGCTTGATGCATATCTCAATGTGTGCACTGTTGTTTTTGTAAATGTGTGTGTGTGTGTGTGCTTTACCGTATATGCACACATAACAGACAGCAAGATAGAAGACACAAAGAAAGGCGAAAAAAAGGAAGAAAGTGGGGCTGGAAGAAAGAAAGGCAGGGAAGTGCACAAAATCCAAAGCATCTCTTTTCTATCGATTCAATGCAAAGACAGTCGCCATGGCAACACAGCAGTCTCACTGTAAGTGCCTTTCCTTTCTCCACCCCCTCTTGCTCTGCACTTCGACAAGGTATACTGGTACGATTATGATATGTTTTCTCTGATATGTTTTCTCTGATGGGGTGTTGACAGACAGGCTCCATATGCTTCCCATACATTTGCCTAACTTTTATTCTTTATGCTGATGTAGCTTTTATAAAGAAGCAATATACCACACCTTTATTTTTTTCAGTTGACAAAAAGGACATTGTCCTCAAAAAGAGGGAAAAGTTGACTAAAGGTTATTGGTTGAACGTTGTATATAAGTATGATCGAGTTTAAGGATGCGATCTACATTGTTTGTATGTAGGGGCAGGAAAAGAAAGAACAGAAGAAAGAGAGGATGTGAGAGAGAGAGAGAGAGAGAGAGAGTGGAGAGGCACTTATTCACATAAGCTGACAGCAGCAGACTGAGGTGCGGTTTCCTCTCGCCTGTCACTCAAACTAAAATCAATTGGTGTAAAAAGCAATGAGGGAAACTGGACTTAGGCATGCTCCCTCTCACTCTCTCTCTCTCTCTTTATCTCTCTCTCAAACATACACCCTGGCATACATACACACACACACACACACACCATTCCTTTCCTACTTTTTCCCTCTTTTCCCTTATTCTTATACTGTGCATTCACACACACACACACACACACACACACACACACACACACACACACACACACTTAACAGTATACCACGCACATACATCCTCTCACATTTCACTAGCCTCGTAGCTAGTGAACCATAACAGGCCTGTCTCCTCTTACTCCCTCCTTGTTAGCGGAGAGAGAGGGGGAGAGAGTTAAAGACAAAGAAGTGAGAAGTACTGTAAATTTTTGAGAAAGAGAGCCTTTACGCTCATTTGTCTACGTAAGTTCATGCACCTCAAAGAGAGGAGGATAATAGCTGCTTCAATAAGATATAATTTCAGCTCAGTGAAGAGAGACTTGATATAGTTTAACTGATATTTTTAAAAACGCTGTCACAGCAATCATAAGTCATCTCCTTTTTTTTAAACAAGATTTTAATGACTTCAAGGCACTGTCTCTCCTTCTTTCTGTCTTTATCTGGCTCTGTGACACAGTTCATGACAAGGGTTATACACAGGTCAGACACTACTCTTGTGTTACTATGGTAACTGTAGGGTTAGTGTAGTAAAATGATTCTGAGCTTACTTTAGTAAGTATTGGCAGTTTTGCCATTGAGTTTGCTGATCTCAATAGCAGAAAAGCAATAATGGGATTGTCAAGTTGAATATTTCATAAAGTGACCAAATGAAGAAAGAAAATATTATTAAATCATATCCTATCATTCACTGTCCATCCAAGACTCCCCGAGCAAGATATGTTCTCAAAAGGTTATGTGGTGAATGTAATGTTGCTGGTTTTACTGTTACTGTCAAAAAAGACTTAAAATGCCAAAAGTAATCTTAAAAAAAAGACATGTTTTCTACTACAGGCCAGATTAAATTTGGTATAAATATTCATGTTCCCCAGAGATTATTGCTGGTGTTTTTGTGACCTTCTGTCTGGTAAAAATTTACCCATAACCAACACTTGGACACAATATCTCAAAAAGAAAGGAAAGAATGTCCAGATTTTTCCCAGAGGACTATGCATATCCAGAGTGAATTCAATTAATATCCTTATAGGTTTTTTTTTGTGATATTATGACCTTTCATCCTCACCACCAGTAATTGAAATATGCTTACAACAGTCATCCCCAGAAGATTAATCATTGCCATTTTCGAAAACTTCATTAGCTTTTCTTTAGCACCATGCAGCCAGGCTGAAATGTTAACTTTTCACACAAGACATTCCACAAGATTACATTAAAATTGTTGAGCACATTGTTCCCAAGTGCATAAAACATTTTCAGTTGAATGACTACCTGACCTTTCCTCTAGCACTACAAACTTTACATTTGTATGTTTTTTTGTTTTTTGGGTGTTTTTTTTTTTTTTTTTTTTACCAATTGGTGCATACATATATAGACAATATTGACATACTGACAAATACAAAGCCAACAAATGAAGATATTTATCAGTATACTTGATAGAAATGTTGTGTTTTAAACTTCTTGTGCTCCAAAAGTTTGGTTTCTTGTAGTAAACACACATCAGCTTTAGAATCATCTGTATGTTGCATGATATGTGTCCAATACTTCTCCGACAACATGTACATGTGGGACTAACTGACTTTATGTTGATATCATCAACAACCTGAAACATTTTAAAATGTCAGAGAAGTGTATTATATTTTTTTAAGGGAAAAGGATATGTAAACTTATTCATGGCAAACGAAACATCAAGCAGAATTGCTTAATAATAACTCCTTTTATTACCCAGACAAAAAGAGAATTTTGTTTTGAATGAGACTGTTCCTGGGTGAGATAATTATACATCACTTTATGAGATGAACCATTCTCGAGTGAGCCTGAAAAAATGAGCAGGATGATGAGGTTACCAGAGTTTGGCTTCTCGCCGTGGATTGGAGCATTTTAAAAAGTCTGGTTTATATCTTGGTGGCTGAGTGTGTAACTGTATGTAAATTATTTTTACAAAACTGAAATACAAACTCTCACAGCATCCAATGAACTACAGTGACCTCCTAAAAGTAGTGGCAGAGAAATTGCGTTTTGAAGAATATAACTAAAAGAAAAACTGTGACTTTATTACCTTTTGGTCTGTTATAAGACACCAAGACATCAATTAGACATCTTATTTTTATGTGCTGTAAAACTATGGTGCAATTTCTCTCTCACACATACTCACACTCACTGATGAGATGACATATTACTATATGGAACATATCCTTCTCTGTTTCCTTATTAGCTTTGGAGGCAAATACACTGTTAGCAGCTCCTATGCTGTTCTGTCACTGTGTGTGTGTGTGTGTGTGTGTGTGTGTGCATAGCAGTGCATAAATGAGTGTGAGCTGTGTATGAGTGATCTCCCATTGGGAGTCCTGTGGAGAGAGCATTAATCAGACCCAGGGGACCCCGAGTTCAGACAGGGCCTTGTACAAGGCATGTGTGTTACGTGTGTTGAGATGCGGGGTGGGGGGGGTGGGGGAGAATGTTCAAATGACTTCTTTTGACGGAAATCTGGTGAGCAGGGGACACACAGCAAGAACAGCAGAAACAAGATGGAAGTATGTCAACAAGATACCAAAACAGTTACATACATAACACACAGCGTGGACGTGATGGTAAAGGACTTTTTCATGAATCTGTTTACCACCTCTGTGAATGAAAAATTATGCTTTTAAAGAATTTGTGTCACCATTAACCGACATGTTTGATTCCTCCTGATAGGTGTGAAGTATGCTGAGTGCTTATGTGCACAGTATTTGTGTGTGTGTGTGTGTGTGTGTGTGTGTGTGTGTGTGTGTGTGTGTGTGTGTGTGTGTGTTTAAGTGTGTATGGATAAAAAGATAGATCCCAGAAGATGGATTCCACATCGTCTCCATGCACCACTAACACAAGGTCATTAGACGGCAACTTGCTCTGAGGATTTTAACACGGTGTCACATTGACCAGGTGATTTAAGTTAAACACACTCACATGCACTAAACATACTGTCATACAAACACACACACACACACACACACACACACAGAAACACAGACACAGACCTATGCTGATGATTTACGGGTGCAGAGCTGTAAAAATCGATTGGACTAAGGGTCACCTCATACACAGCAGCAATGTACACTTCTCATCCCTCTATCTGTCTTATCTTCCTTTCTTTACATCCCTTTTTCCCTGTCATTCATCTGTTCAGCACCCCACATGTCCCCTGCTTTTATTTGCCATCCATTTCTCCTTTCCATCTGCTCTCCCATTCTTCTTTCTAATACCTGCCTATTCTTTACCTTATGTTTCCATGTGGATTGCAACTTCTCATTAGTAACACACACTATCACAATCCTCTATCCCTTTCCATCTTAATCCTTCTCCCCAACAACTGGCTTTCTGCTCCATCTGTTTTGTTCTGTCCTCCTCTCACCCATTCTACGTCTTTATCCTCTTATTCCATGCATATGTGTGTGTGTTTACAGTCTGTATGTAGTAGTCTGGCGTGGAGAGTCAAAGGGATTACTGCTGGGCACACTGGTAAAATGAAAGGGAAGAGATATGGGTAGGTGAACTAGGGACACAGATGAGAAAAGAATGAGAGGAAGAAGCTGACAACAAGCGATTTAAATAAAGGATGGGTTATTAGACTTACCTTTTAATATAAGGTAATTGAACATTTTAAGTTTCAAAAAGGCGTTAAAGTGTCTTGAAGTATGTGAGAACACTCATTACTTCAATGTGTTGAAACTTAGTGAGATGAAATGCATTTTGAGTCGTTTTTATACACCACCACCGCGACTTGATCCTATCCTACAAAAATAGCTTGTGAAGATCGTTGCAAGGGGACATACAAAGGTGATATTGGGTAAAAGAAAAACACTAGCAACAGAGGGCAAAAAACACAAGTTGAAATGAGGAAAGAGATTAAAGCAGAATCAGAACAGAGAGACAGATCCTGCTCTTTGTGTGACCTTTCCCTCAAACAGAGAGTCAGAAAGAGAGAGAGAGAAGGCTCTGTGATAAAAACCCATTCGTGTGAGCCTGGCTGCCAACAATATGGTGGTTCTCAATATGGTGCACTCATTGTGCAATCCAAACAGCCCACACACAGCCATATCATACAGTACACAAGCACACGTTCTTATGCATCTTGCAGAAACACACATTCTGCAGCATCTCACACACCCATACACCCCCCCACACACCCACACAAGGCACTGTTGGGCACAGACACACATGTGAGGTGAGGCTTCACACATACACATACGGTACACAGGCACGAAACATGACACAGTTTACCTTGGCTCCAGTCTCGCTGAATGAATCACCCTAAAATCTGTCCCTTCTGTCCAAAACTCTTTCCCTCAAAATCCCATTCCGCTGTGAAGAGCAAGAAACAGAATCAGAGGATAATGTTGCTTTACATCCCTACAACTCGTCATACAAAGGACAACAGCGTTACACAACGCTCAATTTTTTTTTCCAAAAATGACAAATTGCACTGTGCTATTTTAGCCTTCACGTTGAAATATGAATTAAAATGATGCTAGTAATGATGTTTTAATAGGCTCCATATCATGAATGCACATTTTTAGGCTTGTTTTTAAGGGGTTCAGAAACATACAAAAGAATGTCAATAGCTTTACAAGCCCTTCCCCGTTCAATTTCCATTTCACTAGTCTTATGGGAGCCTGAGGGCCTTTGAAATGAACAGACACCGTGAGCTGTGTCTGAGTGATTTAACTCTTTTGTAAGACCAACATCACTGAGGGAATGAGAAAGGATCCAGAGAGAGAGGGGGGGGGAGTGAAAGAGAGTTATATGGTTCTGTCAAATGTTGCTCTGACATTTAGGTCAGGCCAACGCTCTAAATGGCATGCAGACAGATTTACTGAGGGCTTTCAGAGAGGCCGACTGCTTGTCTTCTGCCTGTCACACACGGAGGGCCTGCCTGGTCATCTCTAAAGCTTTTATTAACCCTTCTGCTACTTTCATTGGCTCCACTTCATTTACCTAAGTCTCAATGCAATCCTTTTTGACCTTGACCAAACTGAAGCAGCTTCTGAATTTTTATTTCATTTTAGCTTCATATATATTTAATGAGGTGATTTTGTTGTTCAGAAAATACAAGGTCACTTTTCCATTTGGCTCATTGTTCCTACACAACAGCAGGAGGCTCTCTTGAGATGTGCTGATTTTCCATTGAAGTTACACAGCTCTATAAAATTGTACTCCACTCAATTACTTAATTTGAACAGTTATTGTATTTAGACCTATTTCAAAGATTCCATTCATAAAGGACGGTGCTGTCTAAGGCCTGGTTAAATAGGCAGTTTCTAGCTTCACATACAATACATAATGGTAAAAAATATCTTTCAATTATTGTAAGTTATGTAATGTTATTGGCTATGTTCTCGCCATAACAGAGTTTTTGTCTTTTTTATCAGCCTTCACCCCAGTTCATCAGACACTACATCAGCATTAAGTGATCACTCTAAACACTAGTGGCTAGGGCTGGGTGATGTGGACAATATCAAATATCACAATATTTTTGACCAAATACCTCAATATTGATATTGTGAAAATAATGTGGTGATCACTACTGGTGCATTCACACAATATTTACACAATGAGATTTATGATAAATAATCATCAGTAATGTGGAGGGAATGACTAAGTGGGTAAAGGCAAATCATAGAACAGTTAGAACAGTTAAAATTACATCACTTTACTGTAATGAGGCCTTTAAAACCAGGAAAATACAATAATTATGCCATATCATGATATTACAATATCCAATATCTAAGTCAAAATCTAGCCTCATGTCATGATATCGATATAATATCAATATATTGCCCAGCCTTGCTAGTATCTTTAGGCCTTTTCATGGGAAATGCATTGCTATGGAAACAGCTTTGGTATAATTTACTTGCTGTCAGCTGTAAAACATTGCAACTGTAATCAAACTTCAGAGAAAATCCTTCTCTGTGAGCCAAAGTACCCATTTTCAAGAGCATGACAGCCGGACAGCTGCACCACTCAAAGGTAACAAGTATTTTTCAACTATATATTTAACTTTTTCAGAGGAAAGACTTCAAAGATGAGGACTAATTGATTGCTTCCAGTACTGAAAAGGCCTAGCTTAATATGAGGGTTTGGAAATCATCAAACACCCCTATCCACTGATTAGTGCTGATTCTTTTAATGAAAGTTTGATTATTTTTGTTCCTAATGACACGTTAAAATTCTTGCTGTTGGGCTCTGGAGGAGCAATAATGTGTTGTCAGCACTGTAATTTGTTTGAAGTAGCAATATTAAGTAAGTAGCAAAGTAAGGTAAACAAGGATGTGCAGTAATTAGGAACTGATTTGATCACAGAAAAAAGGCAACATAAAGACTTTACAAATGTCTTCTGCCAGTCAGGCATCAAACTCTTTTAGCTGTTTTGGCATTAAACGAGTCTGTCCACCCGAGAAAAATGACATAATATGTCATAATATCAGTCACCCGAAAATGACATATAGTTACATTTGAGTGACAGATGCCATCAAGTGACTGTAGTAATTATGACCCAGAGCGGTGGCACAGTTGAAATGACGTCTATACTATATGTGGACATATTTCTACATTCGGAGGGGGAGGGGTGGATGGAGGCAATAGCCCAACAGTGGACTTTGACGCAGGACACCACTGTTCATTTCCTGTTTCCAGCCGCGAGTGTGACATTTCCAAACGGACTGACACAGGACACCACTGTTCGTTTCCTGTTTCCAACTGCGAGTGTGACATTTTCAAATAGGTGTCAGGACGACGAGACGGTTGTCCCCTAACCTTGTCTCTCTAACCATAACAAAGTGATCAGTTTAACCCAAACCATGATCTTTACCTAAACCTGTGGCGGTTTTGCATCTAAACCTAACCAGACCTTAACCACAGCATTGTCACATCATAAAACATCATTATTAGCTGTCTAGTCGATTACTGCCAATAGAGGCGCCAGATTAGAAAACACTCCGATGAGTCGTTCTAGAGTGCGTGGTCAAACATAACACAATATGGTTCATATAGAGCCATTGCTATCCCAGCCACACACATGAAAATCATGATGTGAATGGTATGCCATGACAACAGAAGTAAAATGCCAGTAATTAACAACTTTTTTAATATCAACATGAATGAAGATAGAGTTTGGAAGCTATCTATAACTGTAGGAGCAGAATAATCTGGGCATTGCATTTACAGAATAGCTGTTTGTGCTGCTCACTGCGTGTATCCATATTGTTTGCTTTGGAGATAAAGAGACTAAAGAGCAGATTTCTGGCCTTGAAAATATTGCCTAATAATGACTACTGGCCAGGATGCTTGCTTGCAGAGAACAAAGAACTGCCCGGCACTGTCGTTTTTCCATAAGGTTCAGAAAGGACTGCCAAAGGGAAATTATCTCAGGAATGCAATGTCTCCTTGTATTAGTTGGCTGAGTTGCAGGACAGCACTGAAAAACAGCTCATCATGATTCACTCTGCGCTGCAAAAAGTGTCCATCTTAACAAGCCACCTCACCTGACACTTGTGCTATTTTTGAGAAAAATGGGGTGAGATTATGTAGGCTAATAAAAACAGTTAACCCAGTAACTGTATTTGTCATCCACTGCTGCCATCCAGAACCCTTCTACTTTTCAACACCTTTTTTCATTCTCAGTGTGATTTGTAACTTTGTTTTGACAAGTATTACATAAATGGGATTTGTAATATATTATTTACTTTCTTCTTGCTGGCTCCTGGCTACCAAAACGCTCTCACCTATGCACTCAATAACCGTGACTACACCTCACCAAAGCCCGTGTGAATACAGCATTCTTCATGAGTGAAACATCCGCCCCTTCCCCTCCTCCTCTTCTCCTTCTCGTCTTCCTGTTCATTCTTTTCTCACACCTCCTCGTTGTGATGAAACAAACCCAGCCGACAGCACTAAAGATGACAAACAACTCTGTCATCTCACAGTAATGCTGCAAATGAAAGCAGAGGAAGTAGGAGCATTGTAATGAATGCTATAAAAGCATAAGATATACTGTGCAGTGTTCTCTGAAAGTGGAATATATGCAAAAATGTGAAGGCCAATGTCAAAAATGTTGCTCATATTTTGATAAAAGAGGCACATTGCTTCAGTAAAGAGGTAACTTATTTCACTGGTAAACAATTTATTACATACTACACAGTATATGTATTATAGCATTGGTTGATAGTATGTGGCTGCCATCAATTAGTTGTACCTATTGTCTTTAATCTGACAGCAAAAGACATGAAAATGCTAAGAGACAACCTGCAGCTGTATGGTACTACTCCACTGCTTTACCCTCAGATGAATTCTCTTGCAGTCAGTATACTGCAATTAGTGTTGAATGGGAGGTGACGGTGTCCCACGCACGCACAGCCTCCAAATGCCAAGTGGCAACGGCAGAAAGCCTGGCTGTCTCAGTGATGTAAGAGCCAGCGGACATCTGGGAATGTCGAGTCGCTAAGGGTAGTCAGAAAAAGAGGCGAGGCTGAGGCAAGGGGGAAGGGCAGGCATGTAGGTTTGGTGAGAAAGGGAGAGGTTGAGATGGTAAAAGGAAAAGGGGGTTGATGAAGCTGGCAGGATCGAGGTGTGCAGGGCGCCGACAGGGAGGCTGTAAAGGCAGAACAAGGGGATGGATGCATAAAAAGTTGTTCTGTAGACTGGGGGAGAGCGTGGACAATGCAGTCTGTCAGGTCTCCAGTCTGTCAGCAGAGTGCCTCTGTTCCCCTCAGGCCTCACAACAAGGCCCTGCCTCATTTTGCGCTCTCATCCACTCACATACCATGTCCTCATGCACCCTCTTGTCCCTGGCAGTGCACTTCACTGCACAGTGATTTTGCCACAGGGATAAAAAATAGATTGTTATCTGTTTGTCGCCTGTTCAGGCTACTTATCATGCAAAATTACATCTTAATTTTAGGATTAATGCAGATTGTGTCAAATGTCTGCTTGAGATGAACACACAATTACTATATTTTTGGACCAAAACCATTAACTGTGATTTTTGGTGTCAGACCTACTGAACATGTCATGGATTCTCTGAAAACTGGAGCTGCAGTGTCATCTGCTGGAAGAAATGAAGCATTGCATTTTTCACTGTAAGCAAATGTAATTCTTATACTGTTTGTCGGACAATTCTATCCAAAGTGCCAAAAAAAAAGCATTTTTATCTTATGTAGCATTTGCAGGAAATTCTGTACGTATAGAGCTACACAGAACCAAAAAAAGTTGAGCTTTCTTTAATACTCTTCACATTATGCAACTTTACTTCCTATTTTTTATTTATTGTGAAATTATATACTAAAAACTGTCACAAAACAGTGGGATAATAGTGGGAAGAAACAGTAAATGCCTTAATCCTCTTGATGATTTGAAGACTGCAACTGAGCCACAGGAATGCCCTCCTGAGAATATCTCTCACATGATCCGTGGATACTTATTATAGTTTGCTTGTCTGCCCTCACATACGCACGTACACCGAAACACCAACACACACAATCCTGTATACACACTGTAATGTGAGAAGTTGGGAGAGGAGAGCACCCACGTATATTGGTAGACTCTCATTTTAGTTGAGACCTGTATCACAAGGTTTAGGGTGTGATCCAGAGAGTCAATTAACTTGTACTTGCTCAACCACCTCAGGAACCTTCAGTGACCTGATATGAACCAGGGTAAAAGCAATCCCATGCTTTTTTTTTTTTTTTTTTTTTTTTTTAAATGAAAAGAAAAATCTTCAAGCAAGTCTTGGCACATTTTTTTTGTTCTTAAAATGCATCTGGCACACTGTCCATGAAGTCAAGTTAATTCTTAAAATGTATCTGGCAAACTTAAACCCCTTGATATTGTCTCATCTCACACGACTCTTTCGAGGTTACTGTACATGATTTGTGGATATGAAAGTTTCAGTAGCTTTACCTCTCACTGCCATCTGGTTTTGTAAACGTGCAACCCTAACCCTCCAGCCTTGTGCAGCACTGATTCATTTATACTCCCTCTATACTTCCATGGTTGGCATGTGTGATAATACAAAAAGTAGCCTTGCACGTTACTGTAACCTCAACTGATCAAGATTCTACACTTGTTTCTCATTGTCTTCCCGTCACTGCTACTTTTTGTCTGCACACTACTGTAACTGTGCCAAGTTTGAACTGTGCCTCTTCGGAGCTAGTGCCCTGCAAAGAGTAGCCTTCTGCTGTGCCAACATTGGCTTTTGGCCAGTTTGATAAAGGTGCCAGCATGGGACTGGTGCCAGCTTACAAAAGGTCAACATACCCCAGACGGGATCAAGTGACTTCTACTGAACTGCAGTGTCACTCAACCGCCATTTTATCATGTCACACAGCGAGACCTCTCTGCTTGTGCAGATAATACATGTGAGGAGGAACGTGACAGCCTCACCAGCAATGAAGTATCTATGCACATATAGTGCCAAAATGAATGGTGCGACAATGTCTGTCATCAACTTTAGCTGTTCAGTACATTATGTTGTGCAACTTGTTCACATTTTGTAATTCATGCTACTTTAAAACACGACCACCTCTGGCTGGCCAGTGTCATCCATGACATGCTTGCTGTTTCTCTCATTCTCAGTACATGGGGATGGAAGCATACACAGCTAAAGACACACACATATGGATGCATATGGATATCCACCCACTGCATGCTCTCTCAGCCATAGGAAAGTCTATTTACAAACACGCATTTGTTAATGATGAAACATTACCTGCATGAAATTATATTACTAACATTTTCCATTGCTCCAACTTAAGAGTGAAATATGATTAACTTCAATTATTAGCTTCACATTGAACAACCACTATACATATTGCAGTAAAGGACATATAATTATATACAAATCTTAATGA
The DNA here is from genome assembly GCA_029490765.1 of Euthynnus affinis. Classification (NCBI taxonomy): domain Eukaryota; kingdom Metazoa; phylum Chordata; class Actinopteri; order Scombriformes; family Scombridae; genus Euthynnus; species Euthynnus affinis. The sequence continues at coordinate 14,600,357 of CM055860.1, read as the reverse complement.
CCTTATAATTGAAAGGCCTTGTTTCCCTTTGAACATGTTTCATTTAACATTACTAAAATCCCCTGACACAGTATGTTAATAATGCACTGGTACTTGTGCACACCTGTTGCACTCAACCATTTCAATCATCTGATCATTTTTATGTTACCGGATGGAGTTAATATCTTCACCATGCATTGTCAAAACAGAGCCGACTGTATAAAGGTTTGGAATTTAAGGGTTTCCTAAATGGTGTGTATCCATTTTGGAACGGCATCTGGTAAGATATCACAATGTCAAAAGGCTGAATTTTAACCTTTGTATTATTACTCTAACCTTTTGTATTATTAACCTGGTGATATACTGCCCTCAGTGAGTCTCATGAGGAGCAGGGATAAAATGCTCTGTGTGCGATGTGAATTTGACTTAATTCCAACGGCTGTCAGCAGTTACTAAAACTGGAAAAATGAATGACTCCTTAGAGACAGAGGCAAGGATGGGAGCATGTTATTCATTTTAAAGACTTACTTCTGAGATTCACAGAGTTGACTCGTCTGATAATCAACATGTAATCCCACCAATAGAAATCTAAGATCAAGAAATGTCCAACGTTTACTTCCTAAGATGTCCTTCAAACACAGTCATACTTCTAACTTTTTTCTTCTGAGCTTCTAGAAATGACTGAATTACCTTTGTAGCAATTTCCAAATCCAAGAACAAAGAACAACTGACTGTTCCTCAGTTGGGGTGTCATCTAAGGGTCAGTGAGTTATCAGATGAGTAATACTGAAAGGGTGTACGGCTGTTAAAACTCTGTCTGTGAATGATTGCCAACGAGGATTATGACATTTTCTCGTTACGCTACAGATGACTGTTCATGAATACTGACCACACCATTCAAGTTGAACAATTTTGGTGAAGCAACAAGGGATACAACTTCTTTGCAATGCAATTCACAATGACTGAACAGGTTTTAGTTAAGCGTAAGCTGCGATGCATATGACAAGCATTACTGTTAAAAGGGGTTAGGGTTAGATGGTATCATGTCATTTGTAAGCTTATTGAGAAGATTAGTTGTGTAAAAGATGCACAAGAGTTCCAAATAATTATTAAGTGCTTTAAAAGGTGTAAGTACAATATGAAGAGATGTCAAAGTCAAAACTAAAGCAGAAAAAAGATAAATCCAAGTTAAGGGGAGATGTTAGACAAAAGTAAGTAAGGGAATGAACAAAATCAAATGCCCACAGATTTGAATGTATCTGCAATTACTCCTTAAAAACAGCAATATAATATATTTCTGCTAGTGAATATAAAACTTGAGAATAGTAAATAGGACCCAACAATTATTTCCTTTCTTTTCTGTTGATTTTATTTCTTGTTCGTAGGCTCAATATCTAGTACAATAAAAACCATTGCACAGAAAGAATACAAAATTTGGGATATGTCTTTGTAAGAGACCAAATAAATGTTTAAATTGTTTCTTTAGTTGTATGAATTTCTTTTATTCAAGAAAAGCAAGGAAAGAGAAATCTTTCAAATCTCCAATGCCCCAACATTGCAAACAACCTTCATCTACATGAATCAAACACATAGTCACTTTGTTCCATTTTGTAAAGTACTATTGGGCCCATAAAACACAGCAAATATACACACATCATACACATACACGTTTACACTCAATCTGCATCAACTCAGATATTCAACAAATGTTCACAAATTGAATTAAAATTTACTGTATGATTTCCTGAATTCAATTTAAGATTATTTGGAATTGTATTTTCATACATTCTTCTTCTTTTCCCCGTTGTGAGTCACCGTATGATTTATTCACTGTGACAAGGGGTCGCAAGTAGACATTGCTTGGTTTTAAGGGGTTACAAGCCAAAAAAAAAAAGAAAAAGAAAAAAGAAAAAAGAAAAAGGTTGGGAACCACTGCACTAATTCACTTTGAGTTGGAAAAACAAACAACCAAACATAAAACCACACACAACCAAACACACACGTTACAAGTGCTGTATGTCGCGTTTTATTGCACCTATCTTTCTAGCTTCTAATTGTCTTCCCCATGGTCTCACAGTTTGAATATAAAATATGAAGACGTCACCACTGATTTGACAATGATGTACTGATGTTTAAAAATACCACACACAGCACCCGTGAACACCCTTCCTTCTCTCAGAGCTCTCAATTTATCCCACCTTGTTTGTTGTCCCTCTGTGTCTCTTACACTTATAAAACCACCAGCACAATGAAGATATGTAGAGTGCAAAGAATGCTGGGAAATCGCACAGCAAAACGATAACAAAGAATCCAGCGACTAAAAGGGAGCAAATTAGAACTCTGGTGACCTGACTAAGGATGTATAATATACTCCACCATAAGAGACCATCAGACTCTTTTAATTTCTTAGAAGAGGGACACAAATGTTCGGGAGATGGGTGGTCTGATTGATTAAAACTCTCCCTGTGGGCTAACACGCAGTCTTCTATTTGGCTACCTGTCTCCTGGTGGGTGACTGATCTTTCCTTTATTTGAGTATGGTTTCCCTGATCCTTTGGAGAGCTGAGAGTTTGGGCTGATTCAGTCAATGACTGCCTTCTCTGAGTATCTAAAGTGGGTTTGAGATCTTGACTGAGATGAGCACTTGAATCCGAAGCTATCTGTAATTTAGAGTGAAAGTGAGTTTGTTCTGTTCCGGCGAGTGACTGCCCTGTTTCTGTTGGTGAGAATTCATTGCTCTTTTTGGTTAAAGTTTGCTCAAGGCCTTGATAGAGGTTCAAATTAGGATCTGTTGATAATTCTGTCAAGGAGAATACACCTGAATCAAAAGTCTCATTGCAGTCTTCGTCTGAAAGGAGATGGCAATCATGTGTAATATCTAGTATGTCTGTCAGCTTGCCCCCCACTCTATCAGCAATATTTCTGCCTCTATTAAAGGCCTGTACATTGCCTCTCTGACCAAACACGTCCTCCCATATCCCACTGACCAACTCTTCACCGAACCTGTCAATGAACATCTCCTCTAATCCAGGTTCTATCACTTCAAGTGCTATAGTATTTTCTGTTGTAATAGGGTCTTTTGTTCCCTCTGACAATTTTTTATATTCAACACGTGGAGAACTCTCAACTTCTGCTGACAACTCTTGTTCTTTCACTTCAGCTGGTGCATTCTCACTCTCCCCCTGAGAGTTCTCCACATTTCCCATCAACTCCTCCACTGCTTCTATTTCCAGCTTTCCAATACTCACCCTCTCAGCTCTATCTCTCTGACTCATATCTTCCTCGATTCTTTTTAATGTTTCAGGTTGGTGTTGAAGCTCTGTTGAAGTGTCTTTCTTCCCAATGTTCTCATTCACTGTAACTTCTCTTGTGCTTATTTCACTGCCTACATACTCTTTTTGACCCTTCATATGTTCCTGTGAATGAGTCCATCCAGTTTCTAACACCTCCATTGGGTTTGGATTGCATTTATCTGTTGGAGAAGGTCTGAATGTATCATGGTCATTTTGGAAGACTTGTTTCTCTTGAATTATTCCACTACAGCTCAAGCTTATGCCTTCATCTGTCTGATTTGAGACTGATACATCTGTTCCAGGCTTCAGTGCACCATTCTTCTCTGTTTGTGATTGTGTCGGGTCCTCCTCCTCCTCTTTCTGAAAGCGCAACTCTTCCTCTGCTTCCTCATCTAATAGCTGTATCACTTCTGCTTCTCCGATTAGTGTCTTTGTCTTTTCGCTTGTTGTACAATCAGAAGTTTCCACCTCTTTCTGTCCAAATCCGTCCACGTCTCTGTTATTTGATGCTACGTCTTTATTCTCTGATTCATCCGGTTTTGATTCACTTCCCATTATTTGGCTTTGCCTGATGTTTTTCTGACATGTTTGGTTCAGTTTGAATTCGTCTGCATGTGACTGTGCAGGTCTTATTTCATCTTTCTCATTCTGCTTTAATGCGTTTTCCTTGTTTTGGTTCAGCCTGAATTCCTCGCACTGCTTTTCATCTGCATACCCCTGGGAGATTTCACACTCTGGCCTAAATATTTCTTCTTCTGTAGATTCTTTATTTTCCGTGCAATTCGTTGTGATCCCTTCCTCCACTTGTCTGGACGTGGAGAAGACAAACCCCTCCCAATCCTTTGTCCCCTGACTGATTGTCTCTCTAAATGCCAGCGTGTCATCCATTGCATTGTGTGCTGTACCTGTAACCTCCCCTTCCCTGCTGTATGAAAGACCCTCATCCAACCTTGCTCCCTGTGAGATCCTATCACCAGTGGTGGCATTCTGAGACTCTGGCATTGCTGTCATGTCTGTTGTTTCCGACTCCCATGAGCTTGTTACTACGTCAGCCGTGTGCAGCATGGAGGGCTCATTTCCTCCTATTCCTCCTGCTTCTCCTGTTATTCCTTCTCTTTCTCGCTCCCAGATCACAAGCTCGTGACACTCAGTTGAACTGTCAACAGGGTCCTCGGACACGGGCGTTGCCCCTGTGAAGCTAAATTCCTGCAGAGTGTCCGTTACAGACTTTGTCTGTGACCTTTGAGATGCATCTTGTGCCACTGTGTTGTCATCTCTTGGGCCACCGACACATGCCTCTGCTGGCTGTTGGTCTTCGGCGTTTAAGGCGACATTAGCCAGCAATGTCTCACGAGTGTCTGACAGCAGCTGATATGCAGCTGAGGTGGGTGCTTGTAAGGTGGTGGGTATATCTGTGCCCACCTGAAATTCATGCTCCTGACTGCTTGCTCCATATTGGGTTTGGGGCTCTTTATCTTTTGGTGGAGACACCGACGCTGCTGTCTGCAGCCACTCTGACTCTGGAACACCAGAATGGTCCTTGCAGCTCGGCCCATTAAGAAATGCCTGCCATACATCGCACACGGAGGTTTCTTTATTAGTGGTACTATCTGTGTCCCTGTGAAAGGACTCCCATATATCACTAACAGAAGGTGTATCTTTCATATGTTCCTCTGAAGCTTTCAACATTTTATCTCTTCCAGTCCAAATATCGTCTACATCAGCAGTCCCCCACTGCTGTGGTTTATCATTGTTCCAGTCCAGTGTAAGCAGAGGAATCTGATGGTAGGTGAGTACCTGCAGACTCTCATTGGATGGTTTCTTTTGGCGTTTCTCGATAGAGCTGGCAGAGTCATCCCACGTGCTTGGCTTTGGTACTTGCTGCCTCCTCTGGGAGAAGAAGTCCTGCACACGTGCCAAACGTGCTGCTCTGTGCCGGGTTTTTACGCTATCCACCTGTCAAAAAGGCCAAAGGTCAAAAGTCAATCCAAGAATTTATGTTTGAACTACTTGAACTATAACCAGAGGCCACTAGCACAGTGATTTGTTATTCTTTAAGGTCAACATTCATTTTAAATCCTTGTACTGGCTTTACATCAAAAAATATTTGTGATAGAAATAGAAATGTATCTCCCATTCATCGAGTGTCCTTTGATATCTAACATTACATGATGACAAACGATGATGCAATGCACTGCAATACCACTGTAACCTCAGCACGTGAGCCTACTTTTGTTTACATCATCAACTTTTCCGAACATTCACAAGCAGGCTACATGCACGTTTTTTATTAATAGTCTGCATGAGTGATCTCAGACATGTTCTCAGGTGTCAGGTCAGCTGACTTTCCATATCCTTCTAGGACTTTTTTATTGGTACAATATAACATAACAAAAAGACATAGGACAATTGGATGACTTAAGAACATACAGACATTAGGACCTTAACGCAAGACACTACAACAGTTTACACTGAACTGGGAGTTAGAGTTTGGCTAGTGTTTGTGACGTGACATGTAGGATTAGGTGAGGTATGTTTGTAACAGGGACAGCTAATGAGTAACAAAAGAAAAGAGTGAAAGACACAAGGCAGGAAGAATAATAAATAATAAGAACGAGAAGTATTAATAATGATGAAAATGGAGGAAGTGGGCAATTTTAATCTTGTGGGGTTGTAAATTAAGCATGCAAGGCCCCTGGCCAGCATGCCCAGGGAGTAAGGAGGAGGTTGTTGGGGGGGTATGTGACCAGAGGGCAGGTCCAGTGACGACAGAGGGCAGTTCTTTCTTACTTTATATCTGTGGTTTACATCAGCAGCAAATAAAATGACAAATAAAAAAATGGTGTATTGACTGAGAGTTGTTTTGAGAGTTGGCAAGCTTTACTTCTGGGTGATGTTGGTGTTTTCTGCTTTTCAGACTTTAAGTACAGTCTGTGCCTCCAAAAATAATAAATGCACCTCACCAAAGGTTTGTGTTCTTCATGGTATAATAATGATTGTATCTCTGCACTGTCCACTGTCTTTCTGTCAGCTTCCTCTGCTTCATGTGCGGCCTGAACTTCTGCAAAATGAAGAAACTCAGATTTACAAACCCAAGGGTCAATGTTGGCTCACACTCATACACACATTCAAGCACACACATACAAACACAAAGTCTACACACCTGGAGCAACTGTTGCTGTATTAATGATCTCCCTGGTCTTTTCCTCTGCACTTCCCCTCCTGTGGTTCAAAATAAAATGGTAATAACATTACATACAGTAAGCTCATAGATACGTTTACCGACAGTACACAACCATCAAATTAGATTCTGTTCCAGTGTTTCTTTATTAGCTATTTATATTCTGTTGCATTATGAGGAGTTAGGATAAAAGCGAATATCTGAGAATGATAGTGCAGTTTTCCGTGTTTTTTCAAGGGTGTAAATGAGTGGTGATGTGTGAAATAGTAAATCACTCATTGGCACCCTCTTTCCACACATTAACATGTCTCATAATATCTTAAGGCTTCTGATTTTCAGAGCTTCATGAAATGGTATAATAAAGAAGTTAGAGACATCTTCAAGACTTGTATAATGTTTTTCTGTTTTACATCTCCCCTGTGCTGCACCCACACCAGTACTGGCCCTACTATGATTACAATACACAGTTATAGGCTTGCACAAGTTAGATACAATCCCTGTTTCCATGCAGATGGCATAGATCTGTGCTATGCCTTTGAAATGCTTGCTGTATTATCACTTTTTCATAAACATATGCATATCCATAATAAGGAACTGCTTTTCCTAAAGCAGAAAAAGGGGCTTTTGTGGATTGGTGGCAAAGAGGATAAGTATGAATATTTGTCTACCCTTGCCACAGTGAGACGTCATGGAAACCTAGATAGACACCTGACCTTAAATGGGCAATATGTGTTCTACAGTCCAAACATGCATTACTGAAAAGTTATATAACAGCTTTCTGTAAACACACTATGGCCCAGCCAGCAAGCAATGCTAGCTTGTACTTCCACCTAATGAGAATCACTGTTTAAATAGACACTCTGTGTCAAATGTCAGATTTTCCTCACAGAATCAATTTCAGTTATTTGGGGCCTTTGCTTTCTTGCTTGATCTCTGTAATCAAGCACAAATAAGAAGTAAGAAGCGACACTAAGAACTCGTGAAATATTTATTTTCGTGAAGAGTTTCCAGTGATAGATTTGAGTAACCTCCATTTCTGATTGTGACGTCTATTGTTGACGTACAAGGGTGATGTGCATTAGTGACTCAGCGGTGGCATGTTTAAAAAAAGATCAGCATCAGATTCTCTCACCTGTTAGCTTTGAGACAGCTCCTCTTGCCCTTGTGACCGGTACTCTCCTCTTGCACTTGAGGCCCCTGTCCTTTCTGGTGGCAGAACAGCACGTAGTTCATTTCTTTGTTGTTAGCCCAAAAAGTGCCTCCCGGTGTGTCATATCGGAGGCAAAATTCCACTCTGATCCCCAGTTTGTCAAAGGGAGGAACCAGAGTATACATGAAGGTAAACTTGTCCGTTTTCCTATCACTGGATCCAGGCACATACTCCGCCAACAGGTCAAAGTAGCTGTTCCAGCGATCCAGGCTGATCCGGGCATAAACAGACTTACTATAGCAGAGGTTTACCACCCTGATGGTGCCACGGAGTGTACTGGTTCCTGGGAGAAGCTCAATGCTCTCCAACTCAACCATTTGTGCCTGTAGACTCTGATCCAGCTCCTCCTGGGATGAGGGGATTGTAAACAGACGGGACATGGAGAACTCCTCCGATGAGTGGGTCGCCTCCCTGTCAGTGGGCTCGCTGACCTCTGACTCTGTCGCATCAACATTGTCAAACTCCTTGACTGACACCAGGTTGAGGCCAAATGCATCAGCGAATGACACCTTCCTCCGGATGACAGGCGGGGGCTCTCGCTCAGAATCCTCATCTGTTTCCTCGTCTGTGGTGGAGCCCGTGGGAGTGGAGGCATCCATTCTTCCCTCTTCCTGTTCCCCACTTTTTTCCTGCTCATCCTCCTCCACCATCCGCCTGTCTTCTTCAAAGGGCTGAATGTACATAGCCTCCATAATGTGCGAGGGTCTGAGAGGCAGCTGTCTGCCCGTCCTACCGTCTGTCTGGCTAGGAGGGTGGCATAGACCAGAGTGCCCCCAGCCTGGCTGCAGTGATACTGAAGAAGGGAGAGCAGGGAGAGGACGTGACTTGACAGATGGAGTTCGGTTACAGCTGAACATTGTGAGTCTGAGCCAGGCCTATTAATAGGACACATATAACCAGACCAGAGCAGACCAGTTATCCCCTCAGTTATCCTCTCACAATATGTTTGCTACTTACAAAATAAATAAATGAAAATATTGCTTATATAATGTACTTTAAAGTCCACATTTGATATGTATAGACAGGGGGTTTGTATTTTGTCAGCTCATTTTTGAAAAAAACTGTCCAAAAACTAAAAGTGTGTTTTGAATTCACTATTCTTTTAACATTGTACAAAACACAATGGTGACATTGTTGCCAAGATATCGGTATGATACAGTATCTTCTGGTCTGCAGTAAATTTGCTGGCCTGATGACAAAAGAAACTGTATTGTCAATTGTTATTGAACAATTATGCATGATATCTGTGTAGATACTTTTGTCTGCTGTGTTGCAAATGTGTTTTTCTTCTCCATTGTATATAATTTTATTACCCTATCTGTCCTATGAATGGATATATACAGCTGGACAGCTTCAAGCTCAACGAACATGAAGCCTCTTTTGACATTAGCAGAAGCAGACACTAAATACCAATGCCAAACATTCAATAGCATGGAGTATTTGCTTTGTTTACTGTCACTTTAAAGGAAATCATGAGAACATACAATTGCAATTATGAAGCTATTCCAATAGATGTTGGTTATGCTCTTCACTGAAAAACGTCCTTTATACATTGGCAAGGATTTATAAATAGCTTTGATTTATTTAAAGGGATATTTCACCAATTGTGTATTGCACTTGAATAAAGTGAAAGAGACAGATGAAACATGTGACTGACTTTTGCATGGATAGACAGACTTCAGAGAGCTACCTCCTGAACCACAGAAGACATGATACGCAGACTGAGTGATACCCCTCGTGATGGGTAAACTGATCCTCATGTGGCAAATAAGTGGAGTGCCCCTTTAAGGTTTGCATTTCACTTAAAATGCGAATTGCTCAAAATTAAACTGCCTGTTCAAAGAGTTACTGGACCTGCTGTGCAGTAAAAAGACTATCATTTGTCATAGTTATTGATGTAAGACTGGAATCAATAAGCTTCACTTTCTTGATCTATTGAAAGTAAACCAGTTAACTGGTCTGGGGGTCCACAGTTCAAGCACTCGTGTGCGTCAGTGTCTCCTTTGTTGAAGCGTCCCACCTGCTGCTGACCTCTGACCTCCATGTGGACATTTAAAAAAAAAAGAAGAGAATTTTCCGTTGAGATCAATAATATATCAAATTATAATTAACTCCATTATTGTGCTTGAAAAGTGTGTTAAGAAAGCACCAGCGTTTGGATTGTGTATCTACAGATCGTCTCATATCATTGCCATAAGAGGCAGACTTAATTGCTTAGGTTCACTGCATCTTGCAACAGAAGACTGAAGATTATTCTGTTCTCTGTGGCATACTGAGCTCTGTATGTGTTTGTGTGTGTGCGTGCGTGTGTGTGCGTGTATGTGTGTATGTTTTTGTGTGCAACGATCTCAGATAGGAAGTTTAATTCATCTAATCCTTGAAATGCAGTGTAACAATACCCCCAAGTCCAGTAAATCTTGTAAATAGACTTCAGTGCTGGTTATACAATCCTTCACAGGTAGGTGAGTGGGTTTTTGTCCTCAAAGGACCCTTTGTTCCGAAGTTCTGAAGCCAAATAGGTTCTCTTTTGACTTTTAATTGCAGTTTTGGTCTTTAAATAGTATCAGATGTTATCATTTGCGGCTTTTGTAAAAGCAGACATATGAATGTTACACTCATTAACAATGATACAGACTGGATGTGCTATTCACATGAAAGTACATTTAATATCCTTACAAGTGTTAGTTCACTCATATTTGTAAAGGAAGTGGACAAGATATCAGGAACAACTTACAATCTGCTGACGAAAAAAAATGACCACAGAGCTGCACTTCTCTAAAAGTCTCAACAAAACGTGTGTGCTGCTGTTATTTCATCTACCCTTAAAAAAACACAGGACAGCTTGTACATCCAGTGTATATCAGTAGATGGCACTATGTGATCAGAACAAAATACACATCACCGTAGCCTGCACCTCAGCCAAATACATTTACATGGTTTATTTGCATTTCACATGTTATAATGAAGTGTGAGTGTAATAAAATAAATAAAAAAATAAAATATTTTAATATTAAGTGGGAAAGAAAATAATAAAACTTTATGAGGATAATTTACATTCTATTGTCTTATAAATTTTGGACAGACTCTCATTGAAATGACCAGTAGGTGGCAGCAAACCATCACAATTTGATAATACCTGTTTTCCCTTCCTGTTCTCATTACTTCCCAGATGCTGTTTCCTTCTACTTCTATTTGATTCAGTTTTTAATAGCAATTAGGTTTTCTAACACAAACAAAAACACAAACATCTAATAGATGTATACCACTGCATGTGTGGCAATATGATCAGGCTCTTTTTCTCATATTTCCAAATAGAACAATGCTTGTGTTTTTTCAATCACATCATAGGAATGTGAATTTTTCTCTAAAGGTAGGCCTATTTTACTACTTTTTGGACATATGGCAACGGTGCAGGATCATCCATGTCTGTCCGCCAATCCGAGGAAGTAGTTTCACAAGCAGATGAAAAAGAATAATATATAAAGAAATATTGGGTGTTTAATGTTTTAAGTGGCTATAAAAATTGCTGCTTTATTAACACATTTTTAAATTGACACTCATATATCAATAGCAGCAGGCTACAAGCAAAGTAACTACATTTCAAAAAAGCAAATACACTTACACCTGAATAAAGCACATTTCTCACAATCAGTGATTCATAATATAAATAATACAAAAAGCATACGATTCTAAAATGTTTGCAGTAAGGACAATGGGACAAGAAGATCACTTCTTGTGTTTCTTACATTTTTAAAAACTTGTCCTCCGCCCTTTCTTTCTTTTTTCCCTCCCCAATTGATAATAATCTGGTCATTCATTTCTTGACTGTCTTTGCGGTTGGGGGGGAAAAGAAGAAAAGAAAGAAGACAGAGACGAGAGAATCATTCTAACTACTGACTGCTCAATGTAGAAATGCCTTCAGATCTACTCTTAAATGATTTAATAGGCTGAATTATATCTGAAGGTATGACAGAATGAGTAAAAAAATCCTTAGTCAAACAGTTCATCTAGTCTTCTTTTTGTAATGAAGTACTTATTTGGCAGTGATTTTATTTGATGAAATTTAGAGCAGGTTATGTTTATTCTAAACATGTTAATATTAAAATATGTAATTGTGTGTTTCTATAACATTAACAACAATAACGTGCACACACTTCAAAATGACCATGAGTTTGTTTTCTCTGCAAACTGATAATTTAATGAGGTGCATGTAAAATGTACTTTAAATTTAATGCGTATTTAAAATGTAGGCTATACCACAAAATACCATAATTTACACTGAACGTGCAGGTTACACTCTGATTTGAGGATGCTGAAGCTATGTTCTATTTTTTTTTCCTGGTGATGATATTTACACCATTAAACAAATTTTATCTTAATTGTGCATCGACATATTTCCCCTGCTTTAATTCCTACAACAATGATTACATATTTCCTTTATGTACAAGAGCTATGAGTGTCTTATGATGGGATTTTTGAGCGACGCAGTTTACTACACAGATCAAAGGATAAAAAAAGATTAAAATGATAATAATAATGTTTTTGATGTCGGTGGCTGAATGGAGTGCTATCTCAGACAAAGTAGAGGTTCTTGTTGAAATATTAAGTTACAGGAACATTATGGGAATATATAGGTTATTGATTTTTTTTTTTCTCCCCATATGCTTCCCACTTGCGGATATCTTTGCAGTAATGCCACTTCTGGGCGGGCTCCATTAAATGAACCCTAAAGTTTCTCAGATGTAGCAACGGACGCACTTATCTTTTGGCTGGAGAGACCTTCCCATTACTGCAACCCAACAACAACAATGTGCGATTATCTTCGAAGCGCCTTTGTCAAAGACGCCGGACCATCCGACGTGAGCGGCCGCGATTATTGTGGCAGCAAACGTTAGAAAAAGAGGAAACAAACTTAAAAAAAAAAAAAAAAAAACTTTTTGTTTACATAGCAGGTGGCCCTGACGTCACACGGGGTCGCAGTACGCCCAAAAATAACAACACACACCTCCGCGCACAAGCAAGTGCCTCCCCTGGGGGGGTGGGGGGGATTTCTAGTCCCAAATATACTTGCTAGCTGGGATACAGCTTGATGTGTGTTTGAATCGTAACGAAAAAAAAAAAACAAGCCGCTTCTTCCTCGCATTGCGCGTCATTCAAACAGGACTCAGTGTACTGCTTTTCCCTCTGTTGCATTAGTAATAACAGCGGCGTTGACGGGAGACAGCAGGAGAGAGTGTGTGTGTGTGTGTGTGTCTCCGACAGCGGTGCCCAGCGGAGGAATATTTGAGCTTTTTTATTTACTCTGCAGCTTGTTGTTCATTTTCTCTGCGTTATGGTGAACTTGGACAGTCACGTGTGAAGATCTCTGCAAGTACAGAGGACGGCGACTTCTCACCTGGTGTGTCCCTTTGACTTTTACCGTGAGGGAAATATACCTGCCATTTTTTTGTGGTAAGTTTTTCTGCCCAAGAGCTTATTTCTCTCTGCACTGTTTGACTTTTTTTTTTTTTTTTTTTTTTACTTCTCTGTCCACTGCACTTGAATTAGGAAGTGGACCGCGGGGCACAAGTTTGTCTTGTGTTACCGAGCGCTTTGCAACTTGCCTCGCGACGTTATTATTTACACGTAGCGCGCGGGTCTTTCTGTGCTTTTTTAATTACCGAGCAGCTGTTAACAGAATTTACATTATTCGGCTCTTTAATGTTAGGACCTTCAGAAAGATGTCCAGGCTTTGGTTTGTCTGAACGTTGAACTCCGAAAAGCTGACTTATTGTCTCATATGTGGACATTGCTTTAACGCTTAACTCAATTTATAAGTATGGCTTGCAAATGTCGCCAAAAAACGTTTTATTTTTCCTTTTCCACCAAATGCTAAATGACATATATCAAATCTATTTTTTTTTTTAAAAAACGTTGTCTGTTCAGATATGTGATGAAAACGGCATTATTGATAAATGTTAAGATTTGCTCTACGTGTATACAACATTTAATGTCAATTTATAGCCTATATCTGCATTAATGTTAACTGTTAAAACTATTTAAAACTATTAAGTGCTTGCTGTAATTTCTTAGTAATTGCTATAATGTACTAATTGCCAGAAAAAAGAATTAATTAAATGTAGTACACAACGTGTCATATGCATATAATTAAATCTATATGGCAGCTTATTAAGATTATTTATTAAAAAGGAGAGGATTCCTGTAATATGAAAGAAAATAATCTTCAAAATGATTTTCTGTTGTTATCACCTGCAGCAAACAGGGGCTGCATATAGTTTTTAAATGCTCCCCCCCCCCCCCCCCCCCCCCCCATCAATGCTTTTTAAACACCGTCACAGTTTCTTAAGTTTAAACCTGTGCACTAAAAAAAATACAATGCAATTAGATTTAAAGGCTGTTTATAATTATCAATGCTTGATCAACATGATCAATATCTGCATGATCAATGTCTTGTCATTATCAGCAGTCAACACCTTACCGTGGTTGCTTGCTCCATTTTTATATTCCATCATTTTTTCGAGGTCCAGAAACAGTGATGCTGGTAGCATATTAATTTTCATGATGATAGACCTGAAATTCCAACTAATTAAACTAAACGTTAAAAGCTCATAAAATCATCAGCTGAGTCCCTCTATTACACTCCCTGTGTCTTGCCACTGTTCTCTTGCAATCACAGTGGCCCAAAAATTAATAGATGTAACTTTTTTTTTTTTTTTTTTTTTTTTTTGGTAAAGGAAGGATAACAAGGTAGTGGGAGCTGCTGAACTCTTCGGGCCTGTCCTCTGATCAGCTTTCACCCCTGGATTAGCTGGATCGACCCTCCTTGTTCAAGCCGCAGGGTGCACAGGTGTTCCCTCCTCAGTTATGCAGGTGTGGGCCAGTTCCCCCCTCACTCAGCAGCTCTCACTCTTCAAAGGCCAGGCGGCAATAAATGCCCCTTGTGAAATATGTCAGCGACAGTGCACAATCAGCCCCTTTGTTGGAGTGCTCCTGTAATCATTTCTTAAAGCATGTTTAAAGCAGTCCGTACTCTCTTGTTTACTCGTTGTTGGGGAGGTGTGTGCGGTAAGTAAGGTCACTTGATTTTGTAAAACAGGATGCATCCCCCCCTCTCCCCCTCCCAAGGCAACGGGAGGGATGGAGAGAGACTTGCCATTAGTCTTCCTCCAAGACTGACCGTTGTTGGGAGCAGTGCACTTATTACCCCGACTCTCCCCATTCTGCGTCCATTTTTTGATTGCTGCATTTATCATCAGGCGGTCGTGCTCTACATTATGGTAATAGGAAAATGAATGTCCTCCACAGGATTAATGTGTGTACCCTGTCATACGTTTCAATCATTTATCAAAATTAAGATTCAGCTTTCAGCTCAATGAACACCGGTTGATGCATGATTTTATCTTAGATATGGAAATTGTTGCTTCCAGCTGAGCTGAAGTAGAAAATGCTTTGCAATTTATTTGCCATTCTGTGGGTCTTACGTGAACTTTGTGTGCATTTGCTGTGAATGCAGAAACTGTTGAATCTGACAGTGGGGGTAGGCTAGGTGCAACGATGACTAAGTGTGAATTTAGAATAGGTCCAGAAAGTGGTTTTTAAGCATAGATTACATCAATTCTGTTTTGAGTCAGACTACTTTTGAGGCGATGAAACACTTGCTCACTTTTGGATTAGCTTTTGAATTGCACCATCACCCATCCCCCAACACCTCTGTAATGAAACTGACTGCTCGCTCAACCCTTGAGGTGTTGCTGCATTTAGGGGGGAAACGGGTAAGAAAATCACAGGAGTGGTGCACCAGCTATACTTTTCTAAACATCTTTCTGAGCCCATGTATGTAACCTACTCAGTGTGTTTTATATATACAGCTAACTCGAGCCTGTTACTAAGCTTAAAGGCAATTAAATGGCAAATGTTCAGGTTTTATCCTTGTTAACTTCATAGAAATGTTTCCATGACAACCTCCATGCAAGTTAAAGCAACCAGAAGTGATCAAGTCCTTTTTTTTTTTTTTTTTTTTTTCCCTCCCTCCACCCCACTTCGGTTCCCTCCCCCCAGTAAGAATGGAATTTGTGTTGACAGTTTTGGCCTTTAATGGCACTTTTGTGCCGCGCAAAAGTATTTGTTTACCAGGATCATATGCTGCAAGCTGTCAGCCTCGGAGAGATTGACTTCTTAAGATAAAAGAGTGTATTACATGCTTAAGAGGCCACCCTTTTGCACTGTAATTATCCACATCACAGTAATGATGTTTTGTGTGCCCCAGTTACTAAGAGTCTTGAGACAGCTCAGACTTTTTTAGTTACGCTCTGGGTCACTTCTTAAGCCTGACTCGACACTGTTGTGAGCGCGAAACTTTGCGACTCCTTGGCCGGAGAAAGCTGTGCAGGGTGGGGTCAGGGGATGAGGATTAGAGAGGAGATTGCAGGCTACCCACACAAGGGGGAGTTCAGCGCTATCTGATGAAAGAGTCAGTCAGCAACTTACTTTTTCACACTGGCTTTATTTGTTTCATCTCAGTTCATAGTCACATGTAAAAATTTGTTTGAGCTCTTCTTTATGGGTTACATGTTTGCTTGGCCAAGTTAGAAAGACTGTGGTTATATATTTACTTTAAAAAAAAAATCAAGTGTCAAAACATCCTGCAAAGATTGTTTGTCAAATACCCTCCAAGGATTGTAAAAGCCACAAACAACTGACCCAAGTCATGCAAGCCAGAAAGTGTAGCTTTTGGCTGGTGTGTATAACCCCATGGTGTGTCAGAATCTCAAATGGAAAAGGACATGTATGCAAAGTTATAAAACAAACTTCTGGTTTGTGTACACACCATTTCTTTTAAAGCTATGTAAAATAATGCATGTCTTTTCATAAGGTTAGGAGTTCGACTCTTGGCACCACAGTCTTGACCGTGACCTTGTACTGGTCTCCCATCGAGCTGACACGCCAAGACGCCATAAGCTTGGCCTGTAACACTAGCTGACCTGTCTTGTTTATCCAATAAACTTTCTTCTCATTTGAATCACAGTACACCAACAGCGGCAACAGACCTCGCATCAACCCCCCCCCCAACCCCCATTTTTCCCCTTTTCTTTTTCAGTTAACAATTGCATGTTTACTTGCTGGTCAGTGTGGTGTGAAGGCATGGCAGCTTTTATTCAAGTCACGGTCAGATGGACAGTGTCCTGGTGTGAAAAAATGTGTTGGTTTGGGGGTCTTGCCCTGAATTAAAGATAGAGGGTCACTCATGGTAAAAGGCAAGGTCACCAATGCTCACACCGCATTCAGCCGTCAGCCTGTCACTTGTAAACAGTCATGTGAGACAGCACTGACGCTAACAGTGGTAGCTAACTCAATTATTGTTTTTCTCTTTTTATTATGACATCTAAGACATCTTTTAGTGATGACAGCATTGTTTAATAAGCTACATAGATGTAAGTGTTAGATTGATTTTTTGACCTTAAGGGCTTGATAATCAGTATGCAATGATGTAGGAAAAAATTAATATTTGTTTGAATTATCGGTTAATGAATGCATGACTCATTGTAGCTGAGTTTCGGTCAGTAGTAGTGATTAGTTGTATGCTGTTTAGGCCCACAAATAAGTAGTTACACTGGTGCCTCGCATCTCCAAGGACCTTTCCACTTTACCCAAAGAGACACAGAGGAAAAAAAAATGTTTATTTCAAACATGTTGTGAGAGGGAAAAAAAACATGTGTGGTGGTGGGGGGGGGGGGGGCGGTTGTGACAGTAACAGTTTTTGACAGGCACATTAGGCTGCAGAAAGAGCATCCAGCTTGGGGCTGAGGGCATATGGTGCTGCCTTCTGCCGGCGTAGCTCTAGACCAAGTTACAACACTTGCGCAGGGTCACGACTGTCTCAGGTTTGTTCCTTCTGTCTCACTCATCTAAATAAAAACAGTAGGAAAAATGGAAGTGGGGGGTTGGGCGGTAGTGGTGGTGGCGGGCAGCAGTGTTGTACAGTAGCTGTGTCTTTCAGTAAAGGACAAAAGGAATGTCTCCAGTCGAGCCCCCTGGGTCAGGACATAATTTGGTCAAAATGCGGAGGGAAGACATTTGACATTTTCAGAAATGCATCACTTTTAAGTTTAGGTTATTTCACAGCCACACACTCTCAAACTCAATTTTTGTTTGTGCTGTGGTAAATATACATTTGCATACAACACAATAGCAGTTCCAGTTACGAGCAAGTATAGTGCAATGATTTTATCTCCTTTCACCATCTGAACACCCGGCTTGTGCTCTTGGATGGCAATCCCTAATCCTACTCTAAACAATGGCTGTTTTTTCACCACATTGGCTCTCTGAGGTTTTTCTCCTCTGTAATGTGGAGAGGATGGACTTGGATAATGTGTAGGATGACGCAGGGATCTGGTCTGAAGACAGCGGATCGGTGGGAGGGTAATTACAAGCTACTGTGTGGCTCTCTGGATTTTCCCTGGATCACAGCTATAGGCTTTGTAGCTCAGCCTCTAATGCTTCTCTCGGAGAAGGAGATGGAACGGCCACAACATATGGACGCAGCTAAACAATGGTTTATTTTTATGATATTTGACGAGTGGTTTTTTAATTTAGATTGTCACTTCTGGCAAGCAGCAGGGCAGATGGTGCAGACTTGAGTGCCCATCAGAGCCTAAATACCTCCAGGCAGCTGTTGGTCATGAACTTTTTTTTTTGCTGCATGTTTTTTCTTCTCTGCATTTTCTCTCTTTAACACGGCTTGGGTCAAGAGGAGTCAAACCTGTTACAACACGTGTTTCTGCATATGCAAATCTGTTGTTTTGTCATTTCATTAGGCATGGCAAAAAGACAAGGGTCCCTTGTGGTTGCAAATGCGACTGGCACTGGGCCCAATTGGCATGCTGCACAGCACAGAGATGCTTGAGGCGGGGTGAGGGGAGGGACGAGAAGTTGGGTTTCTGTACCAGAGCGACTCAGCCAGTGGATGCCCTCACATTACAGCTCAATCTGGATGGGTTCCTAAAATTCAGAGTCAAAGTTGTCTTGGATTTGAAGAGGGAGGGGGAGCGGGGGGTATCCCTCTCCAATTATCTTCATCTTTTCTCTCTGTATAAAGTAAGTGAATGACGAAGGACATGCCCAGTAGCCAAAAACTGGCACACGCGTGTCTGGCACACGCCACCCCCCCCCCCCCCAATGTCCTCTTCTCCCCTCCTCCTCCTCCTCCTCCCATCCTCATCCTCCCTTCATCATCTGGCGCTCTCCCGCAGCGCTCGCCTCTTAACCACATGTGCCAGTGCCGGGCCTGCTCTTGCTCCGGGGCTAATTGTTCACTGGTAAACTCCATGCTTGTTGGTGGGGGTCTCCCCTTCATCCAGACACACGGCTACAAAGCTGGATGGTGGCGGTGATGATGGCGGTGGGTGGGGAGTACAGATCGTGATCTCTCCATGCAGTTTATTTTCCCTGTATAAGTCTGAAGATTGTCGGTTGTAATCCGGCCTGTGCGCTGAATGCAACAAATACACCATGAAATTAAAGGTTATTGCAGGAGCGTAATGCAAAAGCTCTGTTCAAGATTACCAAAGCTGTTTGCAGACCTGGGGAGAATGAGGAGGGAGGACAGCGGAGTATGGCTTTCTTTCTGACATTTGAGAGTCCGAGAATCTCCCTCTCCATCTGGGCGTTGGATTGGTTTGTCATTTTAACTGATATTTATTAATGCTCTTTGATTTCCTTGCAATCCAGTTGTATAAAAAGACTTAAAAGAACGGCATTTAACTTTGATGCGGTTTACTAGACGCTACATCAGTATGTAGCCCTCAGCTGTAAAAACTAAAGTTGAAATCACAGGTTGAATTTTTGTTCAGTTTTCTCTAGTTGTCCAGAAGTATATATCTAACCTGTGGCCACATTCAGTCTAATTCTTTGTAATTTGTTCTAATCTAGCGCTTTTCATGACTGCTTTTCTCAACCGGACTTAAAAAGTTAGATGGATAGATGATGGAAAGACCTAGGACTAGTCCCTGTGCTGAGCTAATCTCATCTGATAACTGAGGCCTTCCTCCTCCTCCACCTCCTCCTCCTCCTGTCTTTCTTTTCTTTTCTCCCCCTCTCTGTCTTCCTCCTCCCGTCTCGGCCATGGCTTGGTGGGTTTGATTTGTAGCTCTGCTTCTCTCTCACCACACAGACGGCATTAAAGCCAGGCCCCCACAAGCCCCCTCTGATATGGGAGAGTTCATTAGAGATGTGCCTTTGATGGGCAGCCTTTTCATGTGACTACCGGTTTTTCAAATACCTTGATGTAGAAGCTTAAGAAGGCATTGTGCAGTAAGCCCTCCTTTTGATGCGACTTATTTAGATCTGCATAGTAAATCAAGGGGGAGTAAATAACCAGCCAGCAGATGGAAGCAAGGAGATAAGGCACCAGCGAACAATCGCATTTGTATTTTGTTATGATGTTGACAGCAGCTAAAATTCACTAATCTAGAGCCACTGATCTGCATTTCAAAGAAATCTCATTTAGCAGCAGGGAGGATAAAGTTCCTCTCATTGTGTCTATTTTATTGCATTCTTCGCTAATTTATCTGCCCACAGATTTAACGTGCAGGGCTTGGTGGTAGGAGCCGGCGTCCGCGCGTTGCATAGGGGGTCTTAAATACTGTGAAAGCGGTTACGTCTAGACTGTGAGCTGAGGGTAATTACACGTCTGACCATGAATAGAATGAGTTTGAAGACTCATCTTTCTTCGGGCGGGCCTGAATTGCTCGACTAACACTGATAAGGAGCATTTGGTCCCCACAGAAATATTGCCAGTGACTTTCCATAATGCCCCCCCCTTTTCCAACACCAAGGATGGTATTTACTTTTAAGATAAAGTTATTGTGTACAGTAATCTGACTTGTTAGCATAATGTCCTCTTTCATCGCAGGACCCTCCTTTTTCTGCAGTGTGGAGGTATTTGTGGTGCGGGTCTTAAATAGTTTATCTTGACTTAGTGCGCGAGCGCTTTATGTAAATATCAGCCTATAGCATTATTAGGCCTTCATGAATACTTGAATGCATTTGCCATATTTATAAGTTGATAGAATTTACCAATGGTTTTATATTTGGCATAAAGATATGTGTGGTATTTGTAAATCCCCACGAATTGGAGGTCATACAGACTAATAGCATTTCTAATGCTTTTTCAGTGAATAAAATATGACATCTGCACAGCCCAGAGGTGTTGTGATATTAAAGTCAACTCAGCAGGAAATTATTTTAAGTAAAGGGCATTAAATTTATTTTTCAAAATCTAAATAAGATTTAAAACGATTGAGTATTATTATTTTGTTTTATTGCAATATTGCCAGCCAGCTTCTATCAATGAACTCAAATGAAACGCATTACATTTTTAAGATTTCTTTTCAGCTTATAACTCCATATATGTAGTACCGTATTCATAGATGTACAGTATATGGAATCACACATCACAAATGAATGAAATGATTGAAAAAGCATTATTTGTTTCTAAACTTGTCAAACATTTTCATGTCTTTTTTTTTTACCAACATACAGGGCATTTGGTTGGTGCCCACCCCCACCTCAAACCCTCTCCCCCTTCTCTGAGTAAATGTTGCAGAGCAATCTGTGCAACATTTTCCTCAAACTCAAAACAGTGAAAAATTATAGCAGTTGGCATGTTTTGTTTTCAGCTGTGCTCTTTGAGCTGAGGGCTTTTTGTACAGTTCAGAGAGCACATTCCTTAGGATTCAGCAGTCGCTGGTTGCCTGTAGGGGTCATTGGAATTCTGGGAGAATAAAAGGGAGGAAAAAAAAATTCAGAGAGGAACATCCAGGCCATTTTGTGCCCCTCATGCCCCCGGCAGCAGAAATTTGCCCCCACACCGCTCCACTACGAGGTGGATTTTTAATTTTTTCCTAATGCTCTAAATGTGATGTACGTGCAGTAAAAATGTCCAAGGCAATCTGTAGCTGCAGTGGTGGTGTTGTACACTCTTGCTGTAGATGTGTGATTAACACAAAAATTGTCAACACTAATGATCTCTAAATTATATGGATGCCATAGCATGTGTGCTTCGATGCTGAATGGAAGTACATGAGAAATCAATTGTGTCAGGTTAACAGTGTGATTTACTTGGCGTTGAAGGCTTGAGCCTGCAGGCACTGCACCTTTTAACTTGAGAGAGAGAGAGAGAGAGAGAGAGTGTGTGTGTGTGTGTGTGTGTGTGTGTGTGTGTGTGTGTGTGTGTGTGTGCTGGGGGGAGGGGACTATAGCATGTAATGTACTGTAAGTTGCCTGTTTGTGCATGCACTCTCTTACACACACACACACACACACACACACACACACACACACACACACACACACACACGCTCTCATGCTTCACAGCAAAATCCAGGTGCACTTTGTTGTTCCAAAGTTTATAGCTTTCACCTACAAGCCATACAGAAAATAGTTATGCAAGACACAATCTAGCCCACACATGTCTGCAGCAGCACTGAATGTGCCTGGGAAACTTAAAAAATCAGGATGTCATGGAATAGATTTGGACTAATGACATACTTATTGTTTTCCCTTATCTTAGATAGCTGACATCGCTGGACTCCTTCCACTCCTGTGACGGACAACAACAGCAAGTTCTCTCCCTTAGGGTAAGTATTTGAACATGGTCGCTTCATGTCTCTCTGTCAAAGAATCCTCAACCTTGAGAGAGATTAGAGTAGCATTAACTGTGCCTTTTCAAGGATCAGTGTTGAAATTAACAGTAACCCACAGTACATCCTGAAGATCATCTTTGAAAGTACTCTTTGAATGAAAGTTACCTTTTTTGTTTTTTTAATTAAAAGTTATTTTTGTTTTTTTTTCTTATTTGTCAAGACACCAAGTGTGTCTCTGGTGTAATGTTAGCTCTACTGTGTTTGGATGATTGTAGTGGCTAGTTGAGGTCAAAGGGACCCCATCCACCACCCCCCCTCAAATGTAACAAATCTTCATCTTGTCCACCTTGATAGAATTCCCCCTTCACTGGGCAACCTTTCAGTGGTGCCTGTTTGGTTTTCACACCCCAAGGATTTTCAATCTACTCTTGCTTAGAAGTTATGATATGCATTATGGCAGACAAATGTGAGCAAGCTTGGATATCACGTTTTCTATTTATTTTGTTGATGTCTTGATTGAGATTTGTAGCAGAACAGAAAAGAATAAAGGGAACAGGGTTATATTAGCTTTAACCTTACGTTAGTGTACATACTGGATATACAGAAACTGAAGAAGGCAAAGGCAGCTTTATTCATCGTATTGTTCATATTTTCAGTCCAAACATCTTCTTTCCCATTTGTCTTTTTAGGATGAAATATGCTCACTCTGCACCCGTAGGAACAAGCAGAAGACACACACTGTAAAGTCCAAAGTGGTAAGTGAAAGCCGTTTTCATTGTCCTTGCATGCCTGGTGTTGTGTTTTCTCTTAGATTAATGTGTCTACTGTAATGAGCCACATCAGTCATAAAGGTTGGTGGGGTTTGGCTTCAGAGTCATACAGTCCTGGGTGCTGAAATGACAAAATAGCAGTGCCAGGTATGAGAACAGTATACTCTACCTATCTGTACACATTTTTGCTAGATATATTGATTATATGGTCTGGAAGGTTTTAGTCCGATTCACATAATGTGCTTTGATTCAGTAATGTGAGGTATATCCAATAACCAATATCAAACTCAAAGTATTATTAGCCGTGTTAGGAACTAACTTGCTAACTAACTAACAAACCATTACATCTAAAATGTCAGAATTGTTGTTGGCATTTGGGGATCATGCACATTTGCAGTGAATTCACATTCCAAGACAGATCTTTTTATATATTACTCAAGAACAATGTTGTTTTAGCTAAATATGTAATATTTAACACAATTAAAGGAGATTTCTGGGTGATATCAAATATTAGCTGTTAATCAGTTAATACCAGAGCTGTTTTAATTTTTTTGGTTGATCCTCCACATTGTCGTTCTAATGCGTTGACATGATCAAATATATCTCCCTTTTCCAAGCTAATGACACAAGATGGTTATTGTCAGCAGGTCAGTCCATAAATGAGTGTAAGGAATCTTGGGTCACGTAATGGGAGTCACAATAATATCTCCAACATGACTAGTGTCACCACTTCATTGATTAGGACTCTCAGATATTGTGGTGAGAAAAAACACTTGTAAAACTTCTGATTAATTTTAATTGGTTTGATAGCACAGTACCAGTCCAAACTTTTGACTATAAATAATGTTAAGTATCGAGTTTTGAAAAAGAGTAGTTTGTCTGTTTGAATGCAATGATTTGCTTCTGGTGTTTGATACAGGTGTGTTGCATGTGCCGTCAATCAATAGTCAATCATTACAATATGAATAATTTATATTCAAAAGAAAAGTAAAATGACTAGTGACTTTATATAGATGGGTAATGTACAGGTTGAAGCCGGAAATTACTGTCCATTTGTGTTGAATTCAGGCCATAGGGTTATTTAGATTCTGCCCCTAACTTAAGGGAGAAAATCTATTTATCTTAGTACAGCGTCATGAAGTGGTGCCTTTGAGGTCCAGATATGATTAAAATGTACGGGCAGGAGCAAAGATGCTGGGTGGCTTGGCTGTTGAACCAGGTCCACCTCCCCAGAGTCCTATCTTTCCCGAGCTAAGCAGAGTCCAGATTTCCTTTTCCACCTAAAAGAGATTTGAATATTAGTTCTTAATTTGTCTAGTATTCAGTTATATCTTCAAAGATGAACTCTTACTGCGTATCTGCTGGCCTAATAAAGTCCTTCTAATCATTGCAAAAAAGTGAAATTGCCCCAACACTGCAAGCTGTACTTCCAGTGTAGACATATATAAAAATCTACTGCAATTAAGTATGTCTTTGGCTGCTTTAAAGAAGCAGCAGTTCAGACTGAACAGCCCTCTGCTCACATTTCCAGTTTGAAATTGATTTCTTGTCATAGATCAGAGAGCTCTTGTCATTCCATTTCCAATCCTCAAATGGTTTCTGTGAGCCTACTAACAGTAGTCCCTCTGAGTGGGCAAACAGGGGGAACCTCCATGGGTCTTTACCCTGGGCACTCAGAGCAGTCGAGGGGGTAGAGGCAGAAATCAAAGTGACTTGGATCATTCCCCATTGGCAGCCTCCATTGTCTAGCTGATTTGGGATTGGTGGAGAAGGTGAAAACGGCAGGGTGGGGTGTGGGGGTGGATGGAGATCAGGCAAAGCAACCCCCTTTTTTTCCTAATCTTTATCCACCATTAACCCCAGTGCCCCAGTGTGTGGCTGAGATCAGGGCCATTGGTCAATCCCCCATTCACTGCCACCCAGAATATTTTAAAGTTAAGCCCCCTCGCTTAACAAAAAAAGTCTTACTCATCAAAGGTTTACTTTCCCTTCTTTCCTTCTCTTCCTTCCTTTTGCTCTGAGTCCCAAGGATCTACTGCCGTTCTTCATGCGCCGTTCTCTCTATGGTCCACTGTTTTGTCTTCACACTTAGGGAAGGGGGAGGGAGCGAGACGGGGAAGTTGGGAGTTTTGGAAGTTCCCCAAGTTTCCATATTTCAATTTAATGAGGTTTGGTTTGGGGTCTGATAGTGTCGTGCTGTGAGCAAATTGGAGCAAAAAGTTGATGGATCAATGACGTCCTGCTCTTTGCTGATATCTCGGATTAGGAGCTGTCCTGCTTTTAAATAGAGTCCGGATTGTGCTCATATTGTTTCCAAAGAGGACATATGTTTCAAACCTGTATTTTCTTTGCTTTTTCTTCCAGTTTTTCATTGCTGTTGAGAACACCCCATATGTAACCCATCACACCTCCAAAATAAAACCATAACAAAGATGAATTCCTACTACTACATATGAACATTTCAGATTCTCTCTCTTAGTCTAGTCTATATCATTTCTTAGCAACTGTCTGGTATTTATCCTACACAGGTCTGATGTGAAAGAGAAATAACTGGGGAGATGCAGGGTTGACAGTGAGGAGAGAAGAAAAGAGATTGCATGGAGAGTGTTTGTCCAGAGTGCACAGTTGCCATGAGAATGGAGTTAGAAGGAGGGGAGGTGAGGAGGCTCAGAATAAGTAGTGCCATCATTCCTTAAGGAGAAGATAAAGAGGCTCAATGAGTCTATTGATCCTCATGGTTGCTTATATGGTATTCCCCTCTCTTTCTCTTTTTTTTTTCTCTCCCTCACCCTATTTTTCATCCAATGTTTTCAAAATGCCAAATCTTCATTCTGTTTTGCAGAAGGATGTATGGGGCTACGAAGCACAAGAAGTATAGGAAAATATAATAAAAAACTAAGAGTGGCAAGCAGGGTTAGCATACGTTAGACTTCTCCAATAGTTCTGTACACACCTCATATTAGAGATGACTGATACTCTAGAAAAGCCTGATTGCAAACACTGCATGCACCACCTTAATTTCTATAAACGAGCAGGGATCTAGTGTTTCACGTGTTATTCTTTCCCTGCAATTTAATTGGAGAAATCTTGGGTGCGGAAGCTGGACCCAATGGCATCTCTCCAAGAGCCTGAGATTATTGTGAAACCCAATCTGAGGCAGGCATGACATCAGAGCGGCCTGACATTAGTTTGAACTCCTTATTTCAGGTGGGAAGAATTATGAGTGGCTTCACTTGCAGGTGATCGTGTCCAATGAATCGGTCGCACACAGTCGCGCATTCTTCTCCCAAGGTCTAAATGCTGATTGTCTTGACAGATTGAACTTGCATGTTATCACCAAACTGTCACGCAGCCTCATTTTTCAGCCTGCACACGTAGCCCTCTGTTTATGTTAGCCCTTCACAGTCCAGTGTTTTATAGGGATATTGTCATTATAATATAAACTAAATCTACACTATTTCAACTATTGATGAGTTGAGTTTATTTCAGGGACTGCATATTATGCTGCAGTGTATCGGACTATCTTGAGTTGCGGACAAATCAGTGCCTAATTCTTTGTGTTTGAGACATAGTTCAGAAATTCAAACATTATGTTTATATTGTCACAAATGTTATCCACAGAAATTGGTTTCTAGGAAATATATCTCTGTTTTTGCACTATATCAATCTCCAACAAAATTATGACAAAAGGATTTTCACTTCCTGTGGTAATAGAAGACTTGCATTGTTTGACTAATCAGATGTAGATTAGATTGTTTGTTTGTTCTGTTCCATGGTATGTATATAATGAGATTTTGTTTCATGTGTATTTAAATGGAATGACAACAGCATCCCAATTGTTTTACTCCAAATATGTTTCTTTGCATATTAAGTTTTATTTACGTAGTTAAAAATCACACTTTTCTCCACATATTTTTATTATAAAAATTTACATTTTAATTGTCTTAACATACTCGAGATTCCTCAGTGAGAAAGTGCCTTCTTCCGCTAGTAGGACACTCTTTCAACGTCTCTTTTTTTTTTTTTTTTAAGTAAAAGTTTCGATCAAACCACATGGTCACAGCCACTGAAAAAGCTTTTACTCCAGAGGCAACAAGCCAAGTCCTTTGTTCATAATGATCATTTGATCGCAGCTTGAAAAGGGATACAGGCGGCAGCGAAATCCTACAAGAGCTTGGAATCCGACTTCCTCACCACAAACCGCAAGCCTAGACAGTGCAACCGTTACTACCTGGTTGGAGGCGGAATGGGCAGAAAGCATCCGCGTGTGTGGAAAAACACACACACACACACACACTCACACAGCATGCTCGATTTGGGTCATAGAGC
This sequence comes from Euthynnus affinis, assembly GCA_029490765.1. Taxonomy (NCBI): domain Eukaryota; kingdom Metazoa; phylum Chordata; class Actinopteri; order Scombriformes; family Scombridae; genus Euthynnus; species Euthynnus affinis. The sequence continues at coordinate 14,572,953 of CM055860.1, read as the reverse complement.
TGACAGACAGTGGAATGTGAATGTGTGTATGTTGACAATCTCCACTGCACTCGGAATGGGGTTTGTGATTACACCTCATCATGCGTGCTGCATCAGTCCTGTCCCCGGCCCCCTATCCTTCTCCCTCTCTCTCTCTCTCTCTCTCTCTCTCTCTCTCTCTCTCTCTCTCTCTCTGTCTCTCTCTCTCTGCCTTTCTCTTCCCTTTCACTCCCTCTCTCTGCCCATTTCTCCCTCTCTCACCACAGTGCCTCTTGGGCAATCATGTGGTCACACTACCTGACTTCTTGCTGCTCAAGAGTGCAGTTGACAAAAACAGCCCGAGGCCCGTCATGTGGAAAAGATTCAGTCGGCACACATAATACATTCTACCTCCCCCCCCCCCCCCCCCCCCCCCTCAACCCTCACCACCCCACCTCACAACTCCTCACTTTCTCCCACTAAGTAACTGAAGCACCGGGGTGTTTCCTTCTTCTGCTCACCTGTGAAGGGAAATGGCACGGCTTTACCTCCTGTCTGGGCGTGTGCGAGAGAGAGGATATTTTTGTGTTTGCAACTTTGTGGCCATGGTGCGTGGATGCCGCTTTAAACAGACAAGTGTGTACGGGTGCAGGCCTATGTGTGCGCTCCTGCCAACCCCTCTCTCTCTCCCTCCCACACTCTGAGAGGCGCAGGCAGTTTCTCTTTGTCAGTTGAGTTGCACTCCTCATGTCATGTAAAATAAAGCTGGCGGTCAGTGAGAGCTCTCAGCTGTCAGTCAGCTCGGTGGTCCTGGCCTGTCGAGCTGCTCACCTGTGTTTATTGGACAAGACCTGCTCCACACTACCCAGAGAGAACACCTTGTCTCCCTTCCTTTTACTTTTCTCTTTCTCTCATGCCTTTTTCACTTTGTTTTTGTCGATTTCTATCACTCTCTTTGTCTGTCCTTCTCACTCTTTCTCCCCGTTTCTCAGGACTGTTTGGCTTTTTATTTAGTCTTTCTCCTTTTTATTTTTTAAATCCACCACTACCTTTCCTCCCTCTTCTTAACCCCTGCTGTCCTGTACAGTTATTTTTTTCTGGCTTTCTTCCCTGCTTCTCTTTTTTTCTATCTTTTTGTTTCCCTTCTCCCTCTCTCCTGCTGTCCGTTTTTATTTTGTATTATTTTGGGACCTCTTTGTCAGTCCTTTGGTTTAGAGCCGCGCTGCCTCTTTGGCGGCGATGTTCTTCTCTTCTCTGCACCTGGCTGAGCACACGCACGAGCCTGCACACACTGCCGCTAGATGACTGATTGAAACTTGTGTCTCAAAGTTGCTAATGCTCACTGAAGCATTATATTGTAGATAAAGTAAATAAACTAGGTTACCATGGGAGAAATCTCTGGAATAGACTGCAATGATCTGGCAGATGGCACAAGCAAGCATGCATGTAGCCTTGCACAGAGGCTCTTTCACACACACACACACACACACACACACACACACACACACACACACACACACACACACAAACAGACACTCACACATCAAGTGACTGGCTGAAAAGGTGTCAGTGATGTTGAGGCGTGAGCAGAGGACAGGGTGGGGAGATATTTTCTATGGCTCAGGAATTTCACAAGTTTAATGTTTTTTGAGGAGCTCTCAAGAAATCTAACAGTTGGATTCATGGACCGCTTATATATTATATAGTATAGTACACCGACTTTATTCATAACGCACAGGACATTTGTTTTTAGCTTGCCAAAATAATGCCTTGTAAGAAAAGTTAGCCACAGCTAAAAGTAGTGTGGACCATTTTAACTTCTGTTATTCATGTTCTCTTTACTCTAAACTCTGTAATACGACTTTTCTTCTCTGAAGTTCTTTCAGTCAGTTCAATTCAAATGATTTTTTTTTTACTGTAAAGACTTATTAGCTGGGCTAGTTAGCATATTGGTTAAATTCAAAGGCGGACTCTTTGTGACCACTGGGATTTTAAACTAGTGTCCACTGAATGATCCCTCAGTTTAGAGTGCCAGCGAGGCAGTAAAGCCACACATCGAAAGAGCCCCGCATTCATATTTTCACCTGGTATTATGTAAAACTCCCTTGTATTCACCGTGGTTCTATTCTCTACCGTAAAGTGGTATAGGTGACATGGTAATACATTTGCTTTGTGCCCAGTGATAAATACTCTACCAGGTCTTTCTCACTCCGCTGCTTCCGAATGTGTCCGGACAGCGCCTGTATTGTCAAAGGCACGGGGGTCATTCAAAACTCAGTCTCCCTCCCTTCTGCCTTTTGTCAAATATTTCTGCGCGGGTGATAGTTTTCTCATTTATTTAGTGAATAGTCGGCGGGTGAAGAAGAAAGAGAGTTTTACATTATGGAAATGATGGAATGGGTTATAATCTCCCACATATTCATCACGGCAGACATTGGACCCTTGTGATACCGTCCTCCATTTGGCTATTGTTCCCGTTCTCGCGTACTGTTCCCCTCAATGGGCAAAGCAGGCTTTAATCCTGTCTCTCTTTGGAATGACAATGTTTACTAGCTATCATTCAATAAGGAGCCAGGAGCATGACACACATCCCATTGTCAGTAAATGCTGTATGAATGTGCTAGAGCCAGCTACAAAAGAAAGTTATTGTTAGCCCTCTGAGGATAGGATGGAAAGAAGAGGCTAGTCCAACATAGCGATTGGACCTTTGTGTGTTTGTGTGCTAACCACTCAAAACTTTTTCACCTGACTTCCCTTCCATACTTAGCGTATATATTACCTTAGACTTAGAAATAAGCCCTGTACAGGCCTTCAGAGTTTGCCTGCCCATACAACAACACACTGACATGGCAATGTTGGGTAATTATTGCCTGTAAGTAGGGATTAGGGCTGTGGATGTTGACAGTAAATTGGCTCTCAAAGCGTGTGTTTAACACACCTTTGTGTGGATCAGACACATTCTTATAAAGAGGGAAGGTGTCTGTACATAACCCCCCTCCTTCTGTCACATTGCCGTTGTCATGTGTTTACAGTTCACCAATAAATACGGGCTTATTTTTCTCACTCACTTATCTCCTATATTGTGAAAGGATGCAAAACTGAGCTAATGAGATTTCTAAATATATATTTTAGAAAATCCAGGGAAGCAAAGATGTTTGTCTTGCTTTATTTTCCTCCATTTCCATCGCCCCTTCCAAATTGTTTTCCCTTCAAAGTCTTGACAGCATTAGGGATTAGTGCCATAGCTGCTAACATTCATTAGTGTGTTTTCACCATTGTGTCATGCACTGTTTTCTACCATCACCACCACCCCCCAGTCATACCTCCTGCGTGTCTCCTGCCTTCGTGCCGAGCGAGAAATGAAAAACAATCGTTACGACCTCCAGTGACCCCTCCTAACGCACAGTCAGTTAAATGGTTTGTAAGACGTTTAATTACCAAATGGTATAATCGTTATTCATCTCATCATTAGATGTATGATATTAAGTGAATTGCCTCCCCTGGGTCCCTGTGTTTCACAGATCAATAGATTTAGATGGAGCTTGAAGGGGGTGGCGGGGGGCTGGGTGGGCAGTTAAAACACTTCTGAGGCCCCTGATATGAGCACATGCATTGTTTCTGTGATGCACAGTGATGATATTCACTCATTGATTTATGCAATTAGCTTTTATATAGGTTTAATTATGCTAATTTCTATGTCTGCACCCAAGAATGCCAGTATGTCACTTTTTTTAATGGATTTACGGCTCCTGGGTTTATTTTGATGGTGAAAGGACATGAAACAATAGACAAGGTTATGGCACCACAGACTTCCCATCAGCAGAGTGCTTGCGTTTGCACTTTGGGACACTTTGTTGGTATCAAGCATTGTTTGAAGGCATTGTGTGGAGATTGCTAATGCAGCGTGTACACCTCTGAGGCCCAGTAGCCTGCAGCTTGATATCGCCTGTATTCCCAATGTGAATATGGCTGAGTGGTGATCGGGGACTTGCTGCACCACAAGCTGCTATTCACTGCAGCCGGCACTACTAGCCTGAGTTAATTGTCCATTATCTACTATTATCTAAGCTCTCTCTCTCTCTCTCTCTCTCTCTCTCTCTCTCTCTCTCTCTCTCTCTCTCTCTCTGTCTCTGTCTCTCTCTCTCTGTCTCTCTCTCTCTCTCTCTCTCTTTCTCTCTCTCTCTCTCTCTCTCTCTCTCTCTCTCTGTCTCTCTCTCTTTCATTGTCTCTCACTCATGATTCTAGCCATCACCACCAGTTTCACTCACTCAATACGGTGTATCCAACTGCTTTTTTTCCTCCCTACTCTAGCAACCTTATACCAGCGTTGTAGCCAAGTCCTGGCAACTGAGTTCAAATAGTAATAATGATTCCCTTTGTTCCTGAGGTACCTCGAACAGGCTTGTGAACATGGAGTCACCAAAGCACCATGTACATTTCTTGTCGTATCATCTCACTACTTGAGCGGGAGGTACTCTTGTGCCTAATATTCCCATCCAGAGCAGAGATTTGGAAAGACGTTCAAATGTACAGAAGACATTTGAATTGCACTTATTAAAAAATCTTTTTATAGTATTTTATAACAAAAGTCAGGTACCTCTTTTACAGTTGTTATGCTGTGACTTTAAATAGAGAAAAATAAACTCTTTTATTCTTGATAAATAGATACCAATTATATAATTAATATTGAGAGAAAAAAAAGACCATCTTCTTCTGTCTACAGATAAGGTGATAGATCTGTCTACTGAGGTGTTTGAGGAATCCTCAGAAATTTCACTTGATGGCACTGTTTTCCTTTTTGCTCCAGCTGAAGCAACAGGGCATGTTTTATGTATGCTGGGCACATTTTAAAAAGCCAGGCTGTGCCACAGATATGTGTGTCTTCCTTTCTCTTCCTGTCCCTGAGCACCGAGAAGCATGCAGGAACACTGATGAACAATAAAATCATGCCAGATACTATTTTTAAAAAAAATCATTAAGCTTCAAATTAAATGGCTGAAAAGCAAGTACACACTGGCACAGTTACTGTACAGTAGTTCATACATTTTTTGTGTGTGTTTCTGAATATTTTTTATTCTTTTGTTTTATGTTTCTTTTCCAAAAAAAGAAAAAAAAAGTTGTAGGGTTTTGTTTCTGAAATCTTGCCTGATTGAAAAATGTAATGTATATTTTAATGTAAATTACTAAAAAAAACAGTGATTCTGTCACTATTCAGCCGTTTAAATTAATTAAACTGCATTCTTCCTGTGCTGCCAGGCGTTTCTTTAATAATTGCATCAACAAGATGATACATACTATAAGGCCTGGAGTGTTTCTGCAGTTCATTTCAATCCCCACCTTCCTCTCAACTACCACTTGATATACTGTAGTTGGATTTTCACCTGCAATTAGTCTCCACATAATAGACCCCCCTTGAAATATTCTCTCTCACACACACACACACACACAAAATCACACACATTTTAAAGGGGATTATTTTTTGGCAGTGTTATAGATTTGAGTTTAGACATAAATAAAAAGTATTAAAGCAGGAAATTCTTTTGAAAAGGACAAATGGCTGCCCTTTGTCCATTACTCTCCCTCCTGTCTAACGGGGAGGGGGGGTGGGATTAAACTGAGTTTAAATAGGGGTTGGATGGATGGATTGGGGGTGTGCAGGGTGGTGGGGGTCAAGATCATATTAAGTGCTCACAAAGCAAATGGTTCAGTATTAGGAAGGGCTGGTCTGGTGGCCCTGCCTCATGAGCAGCCTGTAGAGACGCAATACATCACAGTGAAAAATAACCAGAGCTTGTATTTCAGCATCGTGCGCATCATAAATAAAGGTGTGCCACGTATAATTGAGGCTTGTGCATGGGGAACTCGGCTGGAGATGAGAAATGGAAATCTGTGTACTGGTAAATAGATAATCACACAAAAGTAATTGAGGTTTTCAAACCCCAATCTAGTCTGCCAGCATGAGCTCGTTTGCATGTTAATCACGTCAGTGATTTCCCTTCATCACAGGGAAGTCCGTGCACACTTCCATAACCAGCTTTTAATTGCATTTAAAATGTCACAGAGGTGGAACACATGTAATTTAGCCAGAACTGTGTCCAAATTAATGGGTACTACTGAGACGCTCCATTGGACAGGGTTAGAAATGAGAGAGGCTGTCCATTGTTTGGGTCTTTATTAGAGATACCTCAGTCTTCCAGTCTCTCCATGATAACATCTCTACAGCACCTTTTGAAATGTATATCAAGACTTCAAAATAGAATCTGACAAGCGTTTTGTGAACGACTTAACACTACAATAGACGCCAACTTCTTGCTAAATAAGGCAAACGGATGGACATTAAAAAGGTGGAAAAAGAAACATCAAAGGGAGAGACCACAAAGTCAAAGTGTTAGGTTTTAAATGGAGAAAGAAAAGGAGGAATAGTTTATTTTCTTTCATCACCAGGTGTTCTTTGGCGTATAAATTACCAAGATGATGTTTCCATAACACAGCTTAGGGCACTCTAGAGAGGGGAAACCTGCAAAACAGACCTATTTAATTTTTCATAGAGGTGGACCATCAGGAGCAATAAGCCAATATTCCTCTTCCCCTTTTCCAGATGCCTTCTACACCACTGTATCTTACCAAAACCCAAGCCCCTCTTACTTTTTTCTTTTTTCTTTTTTCCCCCAAAAAGAAAAAGTTCTGCCGAGACCTACATGAAAGGAAGGAACTGTTGAAATGTTAATTTTACCATCTGCTGTCGAGGCCTGCTACCTTTTTTGTGTGTGTGTGTTTTCTTTTTTCCCTGCCTTCTTTAATTCCCAGTAGTTCTGTTCTGTTTCATGAATGTGCTGCTATTTTGGCTGTTTGAAGTCATGGGGTCTCTGCGAGCATGGCTTTGACTGGCTGGAAAATACAATGCCACATGGTGGATGGTGGAGACTGTCCCATTAGTATCCTGTTTAGAGCCTGGTCCCTCCTGGTAACCCTGTTTCTTATACCCGTCCCAAGGTTCCAGTTACGCTCCCATGCCCACCTCCAGTACACAGTCTGTCAGTCTCTCTTGCTGACTTGGGCTTGCCCTTGCTCTCTCTCCTTCCTGAGCGTGCACGTCTTTGGGGACCTTTACAGTGTGTTTATCTTAATGCTGAGGATTTTAATCACTCGTTTACAAGACCCCTAGCACCTTTGTCTAATAAAAGTTTTTTTTTCTTCCTCTCAGCACACATTATTGCTAGTTTTCCTGTAAGCTCTATAAACCCCAGCAAATCCAAGAAAATGGTAAAAATGAAATCCTCGACAATTGTGTTTCTCCATCTTTTTTTTTTTTTTTGTCCTGTCTTCTCATCACAAAAGTTGACACTTCTAAAAGCAAAAGTATATTGCCAAGTTTGCTGTGAAGATTTTGCCAAATGGATAGATTCCATTGTGAGATTTGATAGTTGGCAATTAGGGTGAGACATCCTGTGTGCAGAGTTGCTTAGCATTTTCCTTGGCCGGGACCAGATTGTTTAGTCTGCTCTCATTGTGAGCTGTTTCTGAGCTGCAGTTGACGGTTGTTTGCAGAGAGCTGGGGGAAAATGTGAGAGGGGCCAGTGCCGTTCTCTATTTATTTATTTTCCCCGTCCTTGGAGCTGGAATCTGATTTGTGTTCATGTTTCTCTATTCTCTCTGAGCGGTTTTTAAGTGTGGCTGCTGAAATCTAGACTCTGTATGACCTCACTGCGCGGCCTGTGTTTCATTAATGACCAGCCCTGTGGTTTGAGGAGAGGAATATTTTTCATATGACACCGCCTTGCATTAGCGCAGAGCGGCAGCTGCACAACCACAAAACCATCCAATTTTGTGGCTTTGAAAGGTGTGAAAAGTTCAGCTCCCTATAGCAAGCCTTGCATTTATAATTATACTCCGTGTATGCAGGAGTGCGCATATATGTGTCAAGAAGCGGAACTACTGAAGACTTGTAAAAGAACCAAAAAAAAAAAAGTCACCTGCTAATGAAACATTTGTCTTTCATTCTCCTTGGCAACTTGTAAAGTAAATAGTGGAGATATATTTCAGAGTGAGACGTTTACACACTTACAGATTTGACATGCTACGCCTTAGAGAAGCCACCTAGAATAACAAGCAGAAATTCAAAGTGGAGTAGGTAGCATTTTGACAGCTTGATTCATTTGTAATAAATATTTCATTTCAACATGGTTTTATACTGTTTGGACCCTTGGAGTCCCTAATACAAGCAAGTCTTTTTAAGTCTTTTTTTTTTTTTTTTTTCAAGTGCCACATCTGGCGTAAGAGGTATTTCTTCGCAGATTGATTGATTTCCCAGGCTTTGTTGGAAGCGACTCACGCAAGCCACACAGCAATTGACTAAGAAGCATGCAACAATTCACAGACACACGTAGCAAGACTCTGCACCCCTCCCCTTGAAAAAAAGCCCAGACACTAGACTACTGTAACTCTGTTTGGTACCTTGCAGGATATTGAATATCCAAAAGGAAACCTCAGATTTGTCCCGTCCCAAAAACAAAGAGCCCTTGTGCTGCCGCCCTCCTCATCTCTTTTCCCTCTCGCTTTAAAACTGTACTGGTACTGTCATCATAACACAACAAATAAAACTCATTTGAATACATAAGATGTGATGTGTGTATTTACAGAAAATTCCTATCCACTCATCACAGTACACCCTTAGTCCTGGCAGCATTAAGTGTTGTGTTGTCAGCTTGAAAGCAGGAGGTTGAACAGGGAGGGATTGAGGTTAGTCACCAAAGCTCAGGGAGAGTGAACAAAGGAGAAGATTACCTAATAGTCCTGCTATGTATTTGAAGTGGAGCCTTCTGTTTGTTTGGGAAGGTTCAGGGCTGGATGTGCAGGGAGATGTCTCGCAGGCAGCTGATGGCTACTTTTAAGCTGTCAGATACATCCCCTTTGCCATTCGTCTTCCTGAATAGATAGCAACAGGCTTCGATAGGGGCAAAAGGCAATACAGAAAGAAAGTTAATGATGTTTCCCAAGTTCGTGAAGTGTTGAAAACGCCTCCAAGTGTAATTGGTTGCCTTTGTGTAAATTAAAAGTCACCCATGATGATAGCTTGACAAGTGTTTTTAATCTACCCATGCACACTCCGCACTCTATTTTTGGGGCCTCTCTAATGAGTCTGCTCTCTACTTGTATATGTTTGTAAACAACAGTCTTGCAATTTGTCACTGAAAATAAAAGTTCTATATTATGCTCAAGCCAGAAAATTAATTTATAGTCACAGCACAAACATCATCAACCTGGTGTAAACCACTTAATTGCGTGCCAAGACCGCATAAAACAAACGGAAACAGGGATGCTTATGTACATCTGCAAGTAATTTATTTAATTTGTTGTATCATTTTTTTAGATTAACCTCATTAAGAGAACACAATAAAACATAGTATTGGAAAGGTACACAGATTTCTTGATAAAGAGTTGAACACGCGCCGTGGAGCATACTGTAAATATCTCACAAGAAAATGAGTTAATAAAAATGTAAATGTCTTAAAGGTGTTTTTGGACAAACCACTATTGATAACTTTTTTTTAAATGGTGTTGCTGATTTTTTTTTTTTTTTAATTCTGCAATTTGCAGTCTTCCTTTCTCCTGTGATTTTGAACAAACAGTTACAACCCTTGATTCTCTGAAATCCCTGCCAGCCGTTTCTGTTTTGATAAATTGTACATCTAGTCCTATTTTCAAAGTCATCAGCGATTGCTTTTTTGCCACTCAGAGCACTGAACATGGACAGCTTTTAAAGGTAGTGAGTAGGTCTGATAAGTGGCTCAATCCTTGTACTAAAGCATTTTTACTGAAGGTTTAATAGCTACTGTATAATGAATTATAATGTATTCTCTCCAATTGCAAATTTCCCCTAATATAGCCCTTCTGCCATAGCGAAAAAGTCCATCTGAATATTATTGTGACCAGCTTTTTAAGAATACAAATCAATTGCCTGATTTTAAGTAGTTAGATTCATACTTTTGTTGTAAATTTCCCCCAATGCCAAATGGAATGGTGCTTGTATAACTGGAATTGCTAACCAATTTCAAAGTAGTGACATTTTTCATCCCAAAGATGATTCACTGTTTGTGGTACATCATGGTCAGTTCCAAGCCAACTGCACGTGTTAGTATAAAATACAACTGTTCATCTGAACATTTCAGTCTAGTTTGAACTCATTGAAAAGCAATAGCCTTATGAATCATCTTGCTGTTCCAATTTAATGGAACATACCTTTCAGTGACAGCGTGTACCAGCACATCATCAAAGTGAAACTTCCAAAGTTCCGCTTAACTTGTTGCTGAAATAGTTTCTCGTTTTCAAGAAAATTGCAGTGCGCCAAGTCTCAAGAAGTGTATCAGGGAATCTTCCCTGAAGGAAAAATTGCCACTTGCATACTTGTCTTTGACCAAAGTGAAGCCCTCACCCTCTCCAGGGGAACATGTGCTGTTTAGGAAGATATAAAGGAGTAATTTTATTACTCGGTACATCTCCCCTCAGAAGCCATTTCATTTCTCCTTTCAGCCTCCACAGAAGCCTTTATTTGATCTCATATTCCAGAGTATGACTGCCTCAAACCGGTCGGAGTCCGTTTATTTTCATTTGGAAAACACATTTAGTGTTGGAGGGGTGGCAAAGGATGGAAGTGGAGAGCAGGGGGGCTCTGCTGTGGAAGGGACTGAGGCAAGTTTCTCTATCACATGTTAATGTCCTCCTGCAGGGATTTTTCACTGTGTCTGATTGTTGGGAGCTAAACTTTATATTTCACTCTCTCTACTTCTTCAGTGTGACTTTGTCATTCTTTCAGTGTAATTAAGAAAAAATGTCTTTGAAATGCTGTGTGTCCACTCACAGACTAACATAAATTTCAAGACCTCTCCTCCTCTTTTGATAATGGTGTTCTTACAAATACTTTCTTGCAAATAACTGTTAAGTCTTCATACATACAGTGAAATTGATACAGCTGGATATCCTTTACTCTGTGCTTTGAAAGTGCAGATCATTGGCAAAGTGTGCCATTTATTAGGCAGCCCACTTAGGCAGGCCAGATGTAGCTGGTCACTTGAGAGGGAGACGTCCTCATAAACTCTGAGCCTTTAGAGCGGGCACAACACCCAACTGTAGAGTCAAAATTAACCCTCCCACTCACACCCATTCTTAAACTTCACATCTTTGGCTATTTACTAAATCCTGAACCAGTGCAGCTGTCTGGAGGAGCTTGAACCATATAAGAAACTCCCACATTTCCTGAAAACCTCTCTCTCACTCTCTCTCTCTTATTTATCAGTGTCTCTCTCTGTCTCTCTGCCTGCGCCTGCAGCACCTATATCCTTTCCAGCCCGTGTCTGGTGACAGCATAATGAAAACATTTTTGTGAAAAGTGTCATTTCAGTGCTCCGGAAGTTCCACTCTCCTAAATAGTTCCTTCTCTATGTCTTGTCTGTCTCTCTATTTTCTTTCTTTTTTTTTTTTTTTTTTTTTTTTTTTTTTTTTTGGTGGGGGGATGGGGGTATCATAGCCTCCACTGGGCTCAGTTCCACACAATGAATTACCTCCAGATGTAATTCCTATCCCCCGCCCTTCGCCCTCAAATTAGTGGCTAGTAAAAATTAGGTTTGAATTAGCCGCGGTGTGGAGAATAGAAGAGTTTGAAATTTCCATATAATGAGTTTATTATTCTTTGCTGGAATGCCTTTTTCCTGAATTAATTTGATCAGGGTTTTTTAGGTGTAACTGGTGTCTAGTTGAATGGTGTTTTAGTCATGAATGGATAGCCACTGTGTCAGCAGTAAGTCAGAAGGCCGAGGTAATCAGAGGACTCTGAAGTCCACTCTCCAGGCCAAAGAACAGAAGGCTCCACATTTCAATAGCTTCTGGAGACGATTCCCAAACTTTCTCCATTATCTAATTCATGGTCAGTGTTTAATTTTTCTGTCATCCTGCATGGAATTATTTTTCATTGCTACTTGCAAATGCATTGACAGGATTCCTTGGACCTTAGATAGTGGTTGCTGCATAGCATATACAGGTGTTGTGCTCTTTTGACTGCCAGTGGAGCTTGTCTTGCTGCCATTCAACTGTGTAGCCATGGTTCTGGGAATGATAATCTCTTTGGCAGAGCTGGTGCTGTGGGATCCTTAGACACTACAGATCACTGTCATAAATGGGTTTCAGATTCATCCCTAAAAGGAAATCCGAATGCGTGAAACGACTATTGTATCTCACATTTTTTAAAGCTATTCCTTAATCTTTATGATCTCAGTGGCCATGAACATTAAAAACAACAACTCAGTTGCATGTGCTTTTCTCTGAGCAGGAATCTCATTTAAACTGCAGCCACCTTGACTATATGATAATATCTATTACTGTGAAAAAAGGGAAGTTGTCTGCCATGCTCTACTCTTTCATCTAATTCCAATCTGCTGTATAACAGGTAAACTGCTGTGAGCCGCACTTGCTTGTTTAAATTTACCCGGCTCAGCCGTGCCTTTGATTTCAGCAACTCGTTTAATTCAAATACGCTTTTGAAGAAAAGGTTTTTTTTTTTTTTTTTTTTTTTTAGGAAGGGGGGGTTGAGGGTGTTAGAGGCAGCTGTGGTTGTGGGAAAATAAGAGGAGGCACAGGAGGGCCAATTTAACCTGGAGTGTCTGTCGCTAGTCTACCAGCTCCTTCGTTTCAAGAGGCCCGGTCAGCTTGAACTGTCTGACTTCTGTCATTTCGATCTCTTTTTATTTTTCTGCTGTAATGTATACTTAAAGTCCCGCCCGCCTGCCGTCTGTGTGTAGCAGCAGCGTCGGTAGAAGCAGCTGGAGGGGAGGTGCAGGTATCATTAAGCCTTGGAGAGGCACCAGCGGAACGCTGCTGAGTGCTATACGTGGCTCCTTGCAGCGCGTGTTGATATTTCTGGGCCCACTGAATGTACAGCCTAGTTTATTTTCAATAGGAACCCGAGGCCGGGCTTGGCCGGAGAGTCTCCCCCACAGCCGCTTACTTGGGCTGTTGATATTGAGTCAAGCAAACACTCTCTCAGGGATGTCCTGTTGGGCACTCAGCCAAAGTCGCAAATGGAAGTCACATGTGGAGACTCCCAGAGGAAAGCAATGAGCCCTCAATTCACACCCACTGCTACAACTTTTATTTCCTTGTATAAGTTTTATTAAAAGCAATAGTTAATAGATGTTCTGTATACATAACACTTTTCACTTATGTCTTATTTACCTATTTAGAAATTGCATATTTCCTAAAATAAATGCAATTTTTTCAGTCAACAAACCAAACAAAATCAATATTTGTGATTGCAGTAATCAGGCCCCTCTCTTCTTTCATTCATTGCTCTCTTATTTTTTGCAGTGAAACACATATGCAAATATATTTGGACACTATCATTATCAGCCACTTAATAGGCATTTCATTAGGGATTTTCTGAATGCACAGTGCAAGGCAAGTTGCCATGGATACCCTGGTGCTTTAGTACAGTAAATTAAAATGGTGCTGCCTTCCAACCACTTATATAATCACCGGTCCGTAATGGTCTCTGCTCTCTGGCCATAAGCAACATATCGTGTGATCAACATTGCCCAGGACTAAAAAGAGCCCTACCCCCTATGCCTTATTTGGCTTTTTTTTTTAAGTAGGCAGGACTAAGTGGCTCATGAATTGTGCTTGTGGAACATTTATGTGACAACTAATGAATATGGCTGATGTGTGTGTGTGTACTTTATTTCATATGTGTGATGTTTTGTTCTTTGGAAACACTGGTTATCACCGTGTTAGAGTTATTAGGAGCAGTTCAGCATATTTTAGCAGATGGTAAAATCACTTCATTTTGTCTGACTGACTCTTAAATGTAAGAATGGACAAGTAGGGGGGAGGCAAGACAAATGGATAGCCTTCCAACA